>JAQQZR010000007.1:1390983-1407546 GCA_030068235.1 Notoglanidium macrostoma
TTGTGTGTGTGTGTGTGTGTGTGTGTGTGTGTGTGTGTGTGTGTGTGTGTGTGTGTGTGTGTGTGTTTGTGTGTGCTTATGAAAAAGCCCACAAAAGGAGGGTAAAGGTGCCAGGGTACTCATCATGTCAACTAATAAACATCTTTCATTGTTAAATTCAAAGCTTATACAATGTTACATGGATGTAAAGTTCACCAAAGACAAATAAGACCCCTTTCCTTTCTTCAGAACATTTTAAGAGATTCTTGAGTAGCTTAATAAGTGAAGTAGAAAGATTAGTAATTTCATCTTCCTCCTTTTCTCATCAAATTTTGTAATTTTTCTGTAATGTTAGAAAATGCAAATTATGCCTAAATTCCCAAGCGATGTACAGTTGATTTATATGACCAGTTTTAAACTAATACATTGCGGCCAAAAAAAGAGGACATTGCACCTTTGTATGGATAGTACGCCCTCTAGAGACAAAAATGTCACCATTGAGGCTGCTACATTATTTAATTAAATAGCTCAGATGATAATAATAATGAACCCTTAAGCCTTATGCACAATCGTGCATGAAGTACAAGAGTGTAGAAGTAGCACTAGAAATAACTCACTAGTGGTGTTGGAATTTCCCCTAATTTCCTTGTCAAAACCAAAACCAATTGCTTTTTTAATTTTTGAAATTTTTGTTGTTGCCGAATTTGACAAGATTGGTTATGAATTTGAAAAATACTGAACATTTTCTAAACCGTGTTATTGTTGTTAGTGCTTTTGAAATGAAAATCTATGGAAATATATTAATATTTGGCCTATTGCAGTACTATATTAGAATATTTTGACTGTGAATTTGGAGATTTCTTCAAATCCTGTTAATGAAATTTGATTTATAGGTATCATATAAAGTCATTAAACTAACTGTATTTGGTTTTCACCAAACATGGCACTGTGCATAAGGACCAAACATCTCCACCTTGGCTTCACCAGTCTAAAGGATATTATTCAAGAACTTTTATGGTTTGTTCAGATGCAATTTTCCAAACCTAAGTTGTGCTGCTATATTCTTTTTGGAGAGAAGGAGCTGTTTCCTAGCCACCTTTCCATAAAAACAATACTTGCTCAGTCTTTTTCTAATTGTGCTTCCATGAACATTTAATATGCTTACAGAGGCCTGTAGGTTACATGATGTAGCTCTTGTTTTTTTTATTCACCTCTAAGCATTAAATGGTCTGAACATGGACTGATATTGCTGGGACACCTACTCCTGTAAAGATTGACAAATGTCTTGAAGGCTCTCCATTTGTGAATAATCCTTCTCACTACAGAATGCAGAATTTCAAATTGTTTGGCGATGGCCTTATAACCCTCCCCAGACTGTTAAGCAGCAACAATTGCTTCTCTGAGGTCATGGCTGATGTGTAAAATTGGTTTTGAAAGTGGCTCTAAAGGTGTGCTTTCACACAGCAATGATCACAGTGGATTTCACTCCACCAGTGCAAGGATTTTACTTAAATTCATTTAGCCCTAAAGGATAGAATATGCAAGAAAAATTAGTTGGGAAAACATCACTTTTTGGCAGTCCTGGAACACCTCCCCACTACACGCACTACATGACATAAAAATGTTCATACAATTAAAAAATAGTACAGTCTTGTGCAGTTGAAATATTTTGAGACTAAGTACATTTAGTATTTTCTTTACTTTCTATTTCTCAGTGTTTTGTGTCTCCCACTGCCTAACTATGACATCCTGCAGAACTTTCAAGGCCAGTAGGCGTGAAATGGTGGTGGATTCAGCCATCAGGAGCCTGACTGTAGCAGGAAATCTTAGTCTTGGTTTGTTGTTATGGTTGTTATGACTCACTAACTGTACCATTTGTCCTACTTTTAAAAATACGTGGCTAAACACCTACACCTGTTAAAGAAATGTTCCATAGTTTTTCAAGCTAATCTCTATTTGTAGAGAGAGACTTTCAGTGGTAGATGTGTGACTACCATAGACAAGATTTTTGTTTACTGAGAATAAAAAACGCAACAAAAAATGGTTACTCCAAATTCATTTATGGAGGACACTTACACCAGATTATAACACCTGGTTAACATGAAGCTCTAGTTGATGATTATTTGATTTTAAGATATTAAGCTAAGTTTTGATCTTCAATAAGGTCAAAGAAGATATAAATTTTCAGCTTTGTTTTTATACTTTTGAGCAACATATTGATGTAAAATATATTCTCGGTTTCTTAAGTTACCCAGCATCAAAGAATTTTGCCAAATCTTAGACAAGTGAAGTGTGGACTCATTAGTAAGATTGGTCTTGCAGGACTAGGAGTAAAAATGCTCTTCGGGGGCATTCAGATAGTGTGGGGTCATGGGTCTGTGCTCTTTTGATGTCATCCATTATTTCCCATTAAAATGGGTGCAATTGTGCAAGCTGGGAAAAGTTTGTTCTGGTTGGGGTTCTAAGTTTCCTTTGGCACAAGACATTGGCTGTAAACTGTGTGAAGGATAGAACCCAATGTGCTTGGCATGAATCTTTTTACTGATTTTACAGGTTTTCAAGGATCAGGAAGGGATGCACCTTCCAGCCATTGCCTCCATCTCTCTAATAGTACCTTGATCGCTAGCAGCTCGCCGGTTCCTGCATAAAATCTGCTTTTAGCCAGAATAGAAAGCAAACAGTGTAACTTTGGTAACTTTGGGGGACTTCCATGGTACCCTATGCCACTTTCTGAAGCATCCACTGAAACAACAAATGGCAGTGATGAATCTGGGTGATGGGGCATTGGAAAATTTGTTCAAGAAATTTTCAAAATTCTGAATTTGGAAGAATTTGGATGTTTCTTCAGTCCACTTTGGTTTCCTTGAGTAGTGAGGTGAGGGAGCTGCCACTGAACTAAAGCTGCAAACTTTCTGTAAAAGTTAGCAAAACCTTAGAGTAACAATCCATGTCTTAATACATATCATACAAAGAAAATTGTAATCCAGTAGTCATAACCATCGAGGCTGGTGAAGGTCATAAACCTGATCATCCACAAGGCCAAAGCAGTACTACCATGAACAGCAAGGCAGTGAATAGGCTCAGAACTTATTCAACTCAAGAATAAAACTTTTTACTTATATAGTGACAAACAAACAAACAAATAAACAGAAATTAAGCAAATTGAAATGCATGTCAGGGGTCATGCTAGAATTTGGGTAATAGCAAAATCTGAGTTCTGATTAGACATATATTACTGTATAATCTCTCCTAATCTCTTATACCACCTCCTATTAGTGTTGTATTTTTCACAATTAACGCATTAGACTGAGAAGCCATTAATTTATTATTCTGGTAAATTAACACAGGACAAATATATCAGAATACTTACTGATCTTACTGAAAATCCATCAGAATTCTCCTGCCCTAATTCTGCTTATTATGCCACGTTTATTTATTTATTATGCGATGCAACATTGATCAAAATGAGTTCAGTAAAACTTATCAAAATCAGTTTGTACTGTACTGTGTGCAGTGTAGTGTATTCTGGGCATTTAATGGAGAGAAGGATGAATAGTTAACGAAAAGGGAAGTCGGGTCAGGAAAGTCAGACAGGGATTTCTCTTGACTTTTAATGAAAGTTAAATACAGTTAATTACAGATTTTTGGAACTGAATTGTGTTTCTTTTATGATAAGTTGAGTTGTGTTGCACTAAATCATGGTTTAACAGTTCATAAACTGCCTAAACTCTGATTAAAGCTTTGGTAGGGGATTAATTTTGATTGTCCACAATGAGAGAGTTGCCAATTTCTACTTAGTACAGCAAACAGGAACAATGTTACCTGTGAGATTAAACATTACCAATAAATTTTTTCTTACATTTTGAGGTAATACTGTAATCCCGACACTATCCACCCGATTTGGATGTAAATGTCCTCAGATAAAAGATGAAAGTCATTCCAACTCCAGTACACTGTGGTAGACACTGTGGCACTGCAACCTTACTGTAATATTGCTTATAGTTTTTGAATGATCTTTCTAACAATCTGTTCATGGTTTTTTGGATTTATAAAGTTTCTTTCTCATGTTGACTCTGGTCATTAGAGATTTAGATAAACATCTGGATTTCTATAAAGGTGGTTTGTGTTGTTTAATGTGTATCTTCTCAAAACTTCTGGAAGTTTTGTTATAAGGCATGAGCACCTTGATAATTCAATGCTTTCAATAATTGTATGTTTACAATTTCCAACCCTAGTGATGTCTAAATAAATGCAGATGTTAATACAGACACTATTTCTATAAAGCTGCCTAGCAGCAATGTCCAATATTAATGTATTAATATTGGACATTGCTGCTATGCAGCTTTATAGAAATCAAGACATAAACTTATATTAAGATCTTTAATGAGCAAGCAAGAGGCAAAAGTGACAGACATGACAAGAGAAAGAAATCTTGAGAGGAACCATAGTTATGATTGAAACACTAGGTAGTTGAAGACTTCAAAGTAGTTGACCTCCTAGTATTGCATACTATATGCTGCAAATGCTGTATATATGCAAAGAAGCATGTAGAATGTAATTGTAATTGCTTAATTGTTCATGCATTACAACTTTTTTCCACTCCTTGAGTCAGGTTTTTCCTTTAATTTGTCAGAGGTTACACAAGACCAAGGCTAAATCCTAAATGCCTTGTACATATCTTACATTACACAAAACCCATTATTTCATGCCTGATGCACAGGGAGTAGGGAGCCTATATTTAGCTATTTATTTCGATTTATCTAACAATGGCTTATGGTTAGGTGGGTGGAATTTAGTTAAATGACTGTTATTACTAGTGATCTGATGAATAATGGTTTGACAAATATTACCTGTGCTACAGCAGTACTCAACATTTTTCTGTGTAGATGTGAAGATGAGGGGATAAACAGGTGTAGAAAATGGGGCAATGGGTCATAATTATGAGATATTGGTGTGGTAATTGTGGGGGCGTCCAGGCTGCATCCTCAGAATAGGGGTAAATTGCTGTGGTTTATGTGTAAGAGAGGGGGTATCACACAGTGACTCATCAAAGAGCTGTTTAGTTTTTTCTGTGATTGCTTGCACTGTTGTCAATGACTCATAATTACACTATGAAGTTCCTTAGAATCAAATGGTTTTACAGAGCTTAACCTGAACTTCAGGTGTAAGTTCACATGCACATGCAGTACACACACAGAGTACTATATGGGTCATGAAAGTTGATTTATTAACAGCAGACCTACACTTGTACCTGACATTTCACTTACAAGTGCTGTCCTGCATATGTGTTGTATATATGTGTGTGTGTGGTGTAGTGAGTGTGAAAGCATAATTGCAATAGTGTTGCACACCACTGTGTACAGTAAAACCAATCATACTTTGCTTCTTTTTCAAGAAAATAGAAACCACTTCCTGTTTTGGAGCTCCCACCACTCTTTTAGACGACCTCATTTCATTAGTCACTTGTTCTTCTCATTCTCATTCTTTTCACTTCAAGAAAGAAGGCAAAGCAAATTGTAAAAAGGGACAATGATACAATAAGGCCAACCTATCTTAGCATTAAGTTTTTTCCCTCATTTTTAAAATTAATTACATTTTGTCTCACAGATGGTCTCGTTAAAAAAGTTACTTAGTCAGGTGTCAAATCATCAAGCAGGTGGCTCGAGTCGAATTTTGAAACTTTCTTGGGCCCGAGAGTCACTGTTCAAGGTACAACGTAGGCCTGTGTTGTCATGTTAACTAGCTTGCATTCTCTTATATAACTAACAAACATGGTCTAGCATTTTAAAGGCGTCTATATTACATTGCTACCTTCTATCTGTAAATACCAAACGCCTGCAATGTTCTAAACCAAAACATTTATAATGATTACTCCTGTGTTAAATATTCAAATAGAATATTACTTTATTGTTCATTCACCAGTCACGTTAATGGAAACATACCTGTTTATACCTGCACATTCATGCAATTCAGCCAATCATGTGGCAGAAACATGCTGCATAGAACCATGCAGGTCCAGGTCTAAAGCCTCAATCAGTCTTCACATCTAACATTAGAATGGGAAAGAAATGTGGTCTCAGTGACCATGAAATGAACAGCTGAAGATTCACCTTGTGTTTTTCCAATCAAACTGTACCGTTTCGGTGACTGTGTTCTCACTGTAGCTTCAGATACCTGTTCTTGGCTGATAGCAGTGGAACCCATCTATGTCAAGGTTCAATATGACGTGGTTTCTGAGATGTTTTTCTGCTTAACATGTTTGTAGAGGGTGATTATTTGAGTTACTGTGGCTTTCCTGTCAACTCAAACCAGTGTGGCAATTCTCACCTAATCTCTCTTAACAATAATGCTTTTTTTTTGTTCATCGAACGGTCACTCACTGGATGCTTTATGTCTTTTGAACCATTATGTGTAAACTCTGAGACTGTGTAAAAGTCCCAGGAGATCAGCAATTTCTGAAATATTCAAACAGGCATCAAAAACCATGCCACAGACAAGGCCACAGACATCACAACTTTTCTCCATTCTGAAGTTGGATGTATACATTAACTCAAGCTCTTGACCTGTGTTTACATGTTTTTCTACACTGCACTTAAGCAACCCCTGCCCCCAAACAACCCCAGGTGTTCCTAATAAAGTGGGCAGTGAGTATGTAACCAAATACAATCTTCCTTAGAGGGAAATTTAAGTTATTTTCGATGATATTACACAGTTTGCACTGTGTAAACCTGTAATAGCCTTTCTGTAACACAGCATTAGCATATGTTTTTTCACACATCCAAATATGTGGATAAATAAATTGTTCGCATAAAGACTGCAGTTCAATGTACTCACAACATGCTAAACTTGAAACTTGAACCTGGATCATATTCCTAACAACACTGCAATAACAATTACATCTTAATAAGTAACAATACAAACTTATCTATCTAGTGTCCTGTTTATAAGATTATTATAAACCAAATATTATACATCCTATTTCTGGATATTTATACTAATTTCATGCTTGAAATCTTCTTCTTTTGGCAGATTTTTTTCTGATTTTAAAAATGTATTTCCATAAATATAAAAAATAATTTGAGAGTAGAGTAAGAAAATCTTAAGCTTAAAAAGTGGAAAAGCATATAAAAACAGGTTATATGATATTATCTCATTTATAATAATAATAATAATAAATTAGATACATTTGCCTATATTCAACATATTTTATCTGGCAAAGATATCATTTTCTTGGCACTGAAACCCCTAATTCCTTGGTCATGTACACCAACCTCAATAAGAAACTTGAGGAGTTTTTGCATGATTGTTCACTGTGAACTATGGCATAGTGAAGTGTTCATAATTATTTTATATGTAGAAAAATGCAATTCATTCCCATATTTTGTAGATGCTTATTGATAATTTATATGTAAGATATTTTAGCATTGCACATATTCTTGGCAGTAGTTTACATTGATATTACATTAGTTTACATTGATATATTACATTGATAAACTTTCAAACAATCAAATTGTTTGCTATGGAGTGGCAGAGATGGTTCCGATAATGGCAGAACCTATTTTAACCTAAAGAGCAGTACCTTTTGGCCCTTTTACCCTTTCAGGGATAGTGGTTCCAAGTGCTGTTGCAATACTTTTTTTATTAGGAAATCTGCTTTCCTGGCTAACTGTCAACAAATGATCAGCCTCAGTTGCCCTCAGCGACTGTTGGGCTGTTTGTGGGGATTGTCTGGTTGCAGTGCAAGATATGTGTGCAATGCGGTTTAGCAAGTAGTACAGAGCAGTTAAACTGAAGTGGAAACATTAGCGGAAAGCAGCCAGACCGACTGGTCACTACTTGAAGGCCTGGAACTACCTGCCACCAGCTACCTCTCATCTTGCAAACCACTCAGTGACTGAGAAGCCCACATTTAAAAATAGATGGGCCTCATAGGCTTTTACACACACTATTTATCTCTATTTATCTTGTCACACATGCACACTCCTCTATTCACTCACTGTCTGTTAACTGTAGGTCATCATTTTGAAGGGGGCCATTTGGAAGGGACATGGCTTGAGAAACAGACAACACACCATTTTTTTCCACTGGCAATCTTTTCAGAACCCACAAAAAAACAGTTATGTTCATATTATCTGTATGTTCACTGTAATTAGGATGCAGTGTAAGTAAATAACCACTAGATGGATGTAAAC
Organism: Notoglanidium macrostoma; assembly: GCA_030068235.1. Lineage (NCBI taxonomy): Eukaryota > Metazoa > Chordata > Actinopteri > Siluriformes > Auchenoglanididae > Notoglanidium > Notoglanidium macrostoma. The sequence continues at coordinate 1,399,155 of JAQQZR010000007.1, forward strand.
TTAGGTGACAGTTTAATTAAATGTACAGATTGCTGAAATTCTTTTTTACATATCTGATATAAAAAATATGAACACTCACAGAATTACCATTATTACAATTAAAATTAAAAAGGAAATTTAGACAGAACCCATAACCTTTTTAATGTAACAAAGTTACAAACTAGTAAACTATGTGACTGTGATATGCAGGACATTCAGGCATTAATCCACATGCTGCTATGCATGCTGCAACATATCCATATCAGTGCTTTCAATAGCAAGTGTGATTCCTGCATTCAGAGCATCAATCTCTGAGCGGTAGGCTATGCATGTGGATAGAATAAAAATGTCTTCTGCCGCAAGCACACAAGGTATATATCACTGTATCACCACATAGTTTATCCATGCCCACATAGCCACCAAGTTTAATTATATTGATATGTAAGAAATATTCAGAAAACATATTAAATGTTGAAAGTGAGACATTTTGTTATGTCACGAAAAATATTGGTTCATTTTGAATTTCATGACAGCAACACGTCTCAAAAAAGTTGGGTCGGGGCAGTAAGAGACTGGAAAAGTTAGTGGTAGTAAAAAGCAACAAAAAAGAGCATCATAGAGTTGCAGTGTCTCTCAGAAGTAAAGATGGGCAGAGGATCAGTCCCCCTAATACTGCATCGACAAATAGTTGAGCAATTTCAGAAAAAAGTTCCTCAGCATAAAATTGCAAAGAAGTTGAATATATCATCATTTACAGTACATAATATAATCAGAAGATTCAGAGAATCTGGAGAAAGGGACGAGACTGAAAACCACACTGAATGCCCATGATCTTTTGGCCCTTAGGCAGCGCTGCTTCACAAGCAGGCATGATTCTCTAATGGATATCACTAAATGGGCTCAGGAATATTACCAGAAAACATTATTCAGTGAACACAATTCGCCATGCCATCCGGAGATGCCAGTTAAAACTCTATCATTCAATGAAGAAGCAGTATTTGAACATGAATGGCCAAAGATCATTTGTGAAAAACTGTTCTGTGGTCAGACGAATCTAAATTTGAAATTATTTTCGGAAACCAGGGACACCGTGTCATCCGGACTAAAGAGGAGAAGGACCACCCAGTGTGTTATCAGCATTCAGTTCAAAAGCCAGCACCTCTGATGGTATGGGGGTGCAATAGTACATATGGCATGGGCAGCTTGAATATCTGGAAAAACAACAATATCAATGCTGAAAGGTATATCCAGGTTCTAGAGCAACATATGCTCTCATCCAGACGACATCTCTTTCAGGGAAGATCTTGCATTTTCCAACATGACAATGCCAAACCACACACTGCATCAATTATAACATCATGGCTTCATAGAAGAAAGGTCCAGGATCTTAACTGGTCTGCCAGCAGTCCAGATCTTTCACCCATTGAGAACATCATAAAACAAAAAATAGGACACAGAAGACCTGGGACAGTTGAGCAACTAGACTCCTGTATCAGACAAGAGTGGGACAACATACCTCTCCCAAAACTCGAGCAACTGATCTCCTCAGTCCCCAGACATTTCTGGACTGTTGTTAAAAGAAGATGGGATGTCACAAAGTGGTAAACATAACCTTGTCCCAACTTTTTTGAGACATGTTGCTGCCATGACATTCAAAATTAGGTGCCCTGGACATCAGTGCAACAATTCCTGGAGAGATTCTGTGTAAAGCCTCAAAAAATGAATATATTTCTCTGATCGTACACTCTTAGACATTGGACTGTGCGACTCTGGAGAGTGTGTATGGCAAATGAGGGGTTCAGGAGACTGAATAGACGTAGGCAGATAGACTGCTTTACTTGCATTTATTCACACTTTCACTACTCAACTCCGCAGTTATTTTATTGCTCTGCAGTAAAATAAAAACCCATCGGGAGGGTTGTCCCCCTATATATCAGTGGACACCTAACTATGTAATATAAATAATAATACTAATAATATGTACTGAAAGCACTTGTGCAAATTATAAATGTAAAGCAATACATTTTTCAAGTTTCGAAAAATGCTTTTCACTGCGGCACAGTGGTTTGTTCCACTGCCTGCTCTCCCTGATCTTACCCAGTCTGCAAATCTTTTCACTTAAAACAACGAGTCTGTAAAACAAGTTTATTTACTTCTACCACTCAGTAGATTGAGTACAGTAAGATGACTATAGAGTAGTTTTGTGCTCGTGTATTAAAGACAGTGATCTAATTCCATACAAATGTTCATTCCATTATCTCTCAGGTAATGTGTGTGTGTGTGTGTGTGTATGTGTGTGTGGTCAGCTAGCCAAAATGGCAGAGAAAAGGATAAGGGATATACAGTACAATTGTTTTTCCGTGCACCAAAATGCCAAATAAGTTAGTAAATTTCCAGTAATATCAAAGGCATATTTTAGCTTAGTTGGGTTAATTATTGAAGTATTTTTTCAGCTTTCAGAATTGTTCTTATTGTGAGCTTTATATTCTTTTAACGCTACTGAAGCAGACTCAGAGATTAGTCCAGTAACTCATATGACTTAATAATGTATTTAAAACATTTGATCATGCTAATGCTTATTACCAGTTGCTTATTATCAGTTATCTAGTAGCCAACTTGTAACACTATTAGAAAATTTCTATATATTCATTTAATTCTAGAATAGCACATTAGTCTGCAGAACATAAGGGAGAGAAAATCATGTCAAAGCAACAGTGGGCCCCCACATGAAAAAGCTTTTACCTGGGCAAAAGCCCATTCTCATGTTCCCATCCACTGGACCAGATCACATGCCTTATCTTTTGTGAGATCAGTCAGTGGACTAGTGACATCAGAAAAAATAGATACAAACTTTCCATAATAGCCATACAGCCCCATGAACTGCCTCTTTGTTCTGAACTGTCAATATTGAGACAAGCCTACTCATGACCCAAGAATGAGCCCAGATACCATACTTCCACCTGCTCAATAGCACACTTATTTGGGCTCTCTATAAGTCTTGCTGATCTCAAGGATGTTAGGAAAGATTTTGCAAATGCCACTGCCAATCATTACTGTAAATGACCATAACGTTTAAGTAGACAGTGGCATATGTACTGTGTGGGTGGAGGATTCTGTCAATGAATCATTGAAATGTTGCTGGGTCTCCAAACAACACGAAAGGAAGGGTGACCTATTGGTGTAACACAAAGGGAGTGGAAAAGGCTGTTTTATTTGTCAAGACCCCTCGGTAAAATCCAGTGTCGAATAAAAGTGAGACATGCCTAAATTATCAAACATTTGATATGCATCAGAGTTAGACACAGTGATGACTAGTAAAGTCCACATAGAACGGACCAATCCATCAGTTGTGGGGACCAAGACCATGGGGCTTCTCCAATCACTCCAATTCACAAACGTCATGATTTTTCTTGTGTATTCAACCACACCTGGAGGAGTATCAATGTGATGCTCTATGAGGTTAGTGCAACCAGGTAGAGGTGAAAAACACATTGGAAAATTCCTTCTGCTACCTGCCAACCTGTGCTCTCTGGGATGGTGAGAGGTAGTCTCCACAGGGGACCAGGGTGGATTGGGTCACACTTTTTCAGTTTAGTTCAGTACACTTCAGTTTTTGTTTGTCGTATGTATGTTAACACAGAGTCAGCATTACCATGAAATGGTAATGCTGACAAGAGAAGAAACAAGAAACAGGTCTCAGCAATGGAGGCCTACACAAATTGAATAAAAACTTAGAAGATATTAAATGGGTAGGATTAAAAAGTCATAAATAAGGGGTGTAGCATCAGTATTGCACATTAGAGAAAGTGACGTGTGTAAATAACAATAATTGCATATTGAAGAAAGTGACATGTGTAAGTACCATTAATTTCAATTTGGGCAAAAGTGCTGAATTAAGTAGTAGTATCAGTACTTATGATATCAGTACTAATGATTGCACAGTTGACATTACAGACAAAGTGGTATATTGGTAAACAGTGTACTGTGGTATGTTTAGGTGCTGGAGTTAAGGAGCCTGATGGCCTGATAATAAAAGCTGCTCTTAAGTCTGGTAGTCTGAGCAGCCATGCTTCTGAATCGCCTTCCAGATGGTAACAAAGAGAACAGTTGGTGTGCTGGATGGCTTTATGATGCTATGTGACTTTCTCAGGCACCATTGGAGGTAGATGTCCTGAATTGCAGGGAGGCTCTTTCCAGTGATCACTACTCTCTGTAGTGATTTCTAGCTGTAGGCAGAGGAGGATCCCATACCATACTGTAATGCAGCCCATCAGCAAGCTCTTAATTGTGCACCTTTAGAAGTTTTATATTCATCCTCCGCAGGACGTAGAGCCGCTGCCGAGATTTCCTGAGTACAGTGTTAGCGTGTGTTGTCCAGGAGATGTTCACTTCCAGGAACTTGAAGTCGCTGACCCTTTCAACCTCAGCATTTCTGATATTGATGGGCCGGTCTGTCCCCCCTTGCTGTCTCCTGTCACTATCATCACCTTAGTTTTACTGATGTTGTCCTCGCACCAGCTTGTCAATTAAATTAAATTAAATTACATTTAATTTGTATAGTGCTTTTAACCACAGACATTGCCACAAATCAGCTTCATAGAAGTATGTAAATTCTGAATATAAACTATAAATATAAAATATATCCCCAATGAGCAAGCCTGTGGCGAGGGTGGCAAGGAAGCACCCCCTGAGATGACAAAAGGAAGACATCTTGAGAGGAACCAGACTCAAAAGGGAGCCCATCCTCATTTGGGAGATCACACCTAACACTTCTGTAACTGTATATGATAACTGTATGCTGTATGAGTGCAAGCAGGAACTCCAAGAAGGCTAGCAATAAAAGCATAACTAAAAGGGAGAGCCAGAAGGTAACACAGACATGAGGACGCCCTGGAACATAAAGTGGCCAGCAATTTGTCAACAAACCTGAGTGAATGTGTGAGAGTGGGGGGGGAGACAGCATCAAAACATCCCAGATACCAAAACACTCTATGCCTGAGAACCCTCCAGATCTGCTCCTTTACCTAATAGAAGGCTATTAACAAAAGGCTTGACTAAACAATTATGTTTTCACCTGAGACTGAATCTGAGTCCTGAGCACTAATTGGAAGGCTGCTCCATAACTCAGGGGCTTTGTAAGAGAAAGATCTGCTTTCTGCTGTAGCCTCCACTATTCAATGTACCAACAAATAGCCTGCAGCTTTTGAAGTATGTGTGGGGGTCATAAAGGGCCAGAATTCACTCAGATACTGAGGTGCGAGACCATTCAGTGCTTTATAGATCAACAATAGTATTTTATAATCGATGCAAAATTTTATTGGGAGCCAATGCAGCATACTACTACATCGGACATTGCCTTCGCTAATTTAAACACCTCTACAAAGTTACACTTGGTAACCTCTGACAGAAGAAGGCATATAGTGTTATCTCCTACATGAATAACTATTTTAGAAAACATGTGCTTGCCTAGGACGCTAAGATTGCCTGCTACATCCGGCACACTAGCTCCTGGTATACACCTAACTGAAGCTGCTGGTGCCCCTAAAGGCCTAGCTAAGTTCACGTGCCTTAAGATAGAATCTCCTATAACCAGTGCCCTTTTAGGTTTCGCAGAGGGTGCTTCACTGAGGAGAGCAAACCTGTTAGACTTGTTAAGTGGAGTGGTGCTCTCATGGGTGAGCCTTAGTGTTAGCTTTGGCTCTGTAATTATGCCACTGAGTTGTCACCCATTTGTCCTGTGAGGGCTCTAATGCTGGAGCTGGGGGATTACTAACTCCACCTCCAGACTTTCCCCTATGGATACTACACTGCTCTCACTCTCACTAACCCCCTCTAGTGACTGGATAAGCACCTCTAATTCTGCAACCTTCTCCATCAGTAAGCTAATTTTTATACACTTATCACAAGTAAAGCTATTACTAATGACAGAGGAAGGATGACAAAACATACTGCACTTCACACACTGAACAAGGTGAATGTTTGCTATGCTAAATATTTAACATATCTTAGTTGAAGATTTGTTGATAATATTTTCAGCAGATCTGATGTGGTTGGCCTCTGCTTACTACATTTAGACAGGGAGGAAAAAAAGAAAAAGCGCATTTTCCAAAAAGAAAAAAAATGTGACAGAAGGAAAAAAGTTAAAACACTGGAAAAAAAATAAAATAATAGCACAAAATTACTGATGAAAAATAGAAAAAAACTGGTATAGCTTAAACGGCGGCAAAAACTTCGGGCAAATGATTCGAAAACAGGAACTACGTCACACCAACCACTTCCTCTCTATATTATTATCGTTGTCTGTAATGAGACCCACAATGGTTGTATCATCAGCAAACTTAATGATAAGTTGATGATGATGATTAATGATGATCAGAGCTGTATTTAGCCGTACAGTCATGAGTGAATGAGGAGTACAAAAAGGGACTGAGCACACAGCCCTGTGGTATGCCCGTGTTCAGGATAAGAGAGGAGGAAGTGTAGCTGCCAGTTCTTACCACCTGGGGCCTGTTTGTCAGGAAGTTGAAGATCCTTCTGCACATGGATGACTCCAGTCTGAGATCATCCAGCTTGGAGATGAGTTTTGAAGGGATGATGGTGTTCAATGCCGAGCTGTAATCAACAAAGAGCATGCTCATGTATGAATTCCCTTTTTCCACATTGGTGAGAGCAGTTTGTGTTGCCAAGGCAATGGCATCCTCTCTGGCACTGTCTGATCTGTTAGTAAACTGAAGGGTCTAAGGTGTCAGGAAGGGAGGAACAGATGTGAGTTTTAACCAGATGCTCAAAGCACTTCATGATTATTGATGTCAGTGCAACAGGACGGACGTCATCCAGACAGGTGACCACTGGGTTCTTAGCAACAGGAATGATTGTGGGTGCCTTGAGGGAGGTAGGTATGCCCTGTGGTAGATCACAGATTGTCTCAGGCAGAGGTTGAAGGTGTTGGTAAATACCTCCTCCAGATAGTTGGCTCAGGAACTGAGAGCATGGCCTGGAATACCATCTGGCCCCAGAGCTTTATGAGGGTTGACCTTTTTGAAGGACTGCCTCATATCAGCTGTTTCAAGGATCAGCGTTGTCACCTACCTGTCCACATGAGGACATATGGCAGGTTTGTTGTTGGGCTCATTGAAACAAGCATAGAAGGTGTTGAGCTCATCTGGGAGAGACATGATGGGCTGGACAATGACTCTGTCTTTCTTTTTGTAGTCCATGATGCAGCGTATACCACTCCATATGCATTTGGTGTCAGAGCTGTGGTATTATGATTCCACCTTGTCCCTGTAGTCCCTCTTGGCATTTTCGATGGACTTCTGGAGGTCATATCTGGCTGCTTTGTAGGCATCAGGGTCACCTGATTTGAAGGCAGAGGACTGTGCTTTGAGCTTAGCACGGACCTCACTGTTAACCAAGGGTTTCTGGTTTGGATAGGTGACACTGATAGACAGCGGCTTTTGGAACAACATTGTCAATACACTTCCTTATATAGCCTATGACAGCATCTGAATTTGTTGATGTTGCCATCATCTTCATCCTCAAATATTTTTTTTGGGTGGCATTGGATAGTGCAATTACAATTAATACACTTCTGTAACTGAATGTTATACAGTCAAAAAAGTACAGTTACAGAATTCAATATACATTAACAAAGTCTGTTCTGTATCAGCTGATTCACTGAGGAAGATTTGAGTGCAAGACTGTTTGTGGTAATTTAAGTCCTATGCCATTGTAGCATAACCGCTCTTGTCAACAGCAGTCCAAGACCATCTTCACAGTTCTACGTGTATGTTGAGGCAATTCATATGGTGCCATCTTCAACAGGAGCAAGTGGTTTCCAAGTAATGACTCCAACCAGAAGAAGGACATCAGGATGGATCAGGCAGGTCCAGAAAGCAGAAGGGGTCAGGATCACTGGTATCTCAGGAGTAGCATGTGCAGCTCGACAAACACAGAGAGAGAAAGAGCGAGAGAGAGAGAGAGAGAGAGAGAGAGAAAGAGAGAGAGAAGAGAAAAGAGAAACTGCAGCACAAAATAACACCAACAAATAGCCTGTACCTTTTGATCTAAGTAGGCATTGGGGGGTTATAAAGGACCAGAAGTTCGCTCAGCACAATGCAGTGTAGATAAGATATGGGTGATGAGCTCATATATTCTTGTTCTAGTAAGGGCCCTTGCTGCTGCATTCTGGACTAATTGTAGCTTGTTTATGCACCTATTGAAACATCCAGACAGTAAGGCATTACAATAGTCTAACCTAGAGGTAAAAAAAGCATAAAGTAGTTTTTTTTGTGTCATGCAGTGACATCATATTTCTTATCTTCTGAATATTTCTTAGATGAAACAAGGCTGTCCTAGTGATATTATCTACATGAGCTTCAAATGACAGATTGGAGTCAATAATCACACCAAG
>JAQQZR010000007.1:1407646-1444038 GCA_030068235.1 Notoglanidium macrostoma
GTGTGTGTGTGTGTGTGTGTGTGTGTGTGTGTGTGTGTGTGTGTGTGTGTGTGTGTGTGTGTGTGTGTGTTTATTGCAATTTTTACATTAGGGTTCCTCTAAAGGAGCATTAGGCAGTGTTTGTCAAAATTTGTCAAGATAAGGTCTCTAATACTTAAAGAGGAGTTGAAAATTTTGATTAATGTTTTATTCCGCCCCAAAACCTACAGTGGTTCAACTAAAGTTAGCATGGTAACTACAGGTTGCATTATCATGACATCAATTTCAAGTGCCCCATTTACTTGAAAACCTGATTAATAACACAGTAAACATATAAAATTTCATACTTAATTATGAGAATGGCCAAGAGGCCCTTTGCTGTTATGTTTTTCAATGAGGTTTTGAGGTTTTAAGCTCTGGCATTTTCAGCATTAGCATCATTAGTGTTTTAAGTTACACGACATCGGCTTGAAAACCTGTCCTTAAAAAATTGTATCACTGTAAACACGTGATATTTGGCTTATAGGTTTACAAGAATGGCCAAGACTACCTTTTTATACTGTTTTCTTTGCAGTAAGTTTTTGGTATTAGCATCATTAGCATCATAAGCACTTTAAGCTACATGATAGCCCATTCAGCTGATTGAAAGCCAAGTTAGTTGATATATTTTTATATTTTTAAATTAAAAAATGAAAAAAAAAATAGCTTATTGGGGATGTCTGGGAATATCAACAATACCTAATATATTTGTACAAAATTGTATAAATCATATTTGCAATGTATTCACCTAATTGTGTCTTTATTGATAGGCTGTCACCAATGTTTTGGATTACTGATGGATAATATTATGTGTTTTTTGTCTGCTCTCCAGTGTATTCCTGCTATTGCTACCCTTTCGTGGTACATCATCATGCTGCCACTGGTGACTGTACTGACAATTCGTGGGGCAAAGGACTTGCTCACAGACCTGGTGAGAAAGATTGGTTATGTCCAATAAATGACTACTAGTCAAAAAATATTGTGCTTACTGAACAATTTAAATGGACATGAGACTTCTCTTGCCTCTCTGATCACGGGGTCAGAAGATAAGCAGAACATGACCCTTATCACAGGAGCTTTCACTTTATCCTTGAGAGGTTGACAGAAGGGTCTTGCATATTGGTTACTTTTCTTGTTGCCATTATGTCGTTGTCAGTTTCTGTTTAACATTTCTTGGATATTTTAGATTGAGCTTGGCCCTAGAAACTAGAAGATTGTTCCTCAGCATTTGTTCCATGGGCATTTTAACAGTGCTCAGGTCCTTAGCATCAGGAATGCCAAATTGATATTTTTTTCTTTATGCTCTGGTTTGCCTTCTTAAGCATATTTTATAGCACCTTCTATACAATGAATATCAATGCCCTGTCACAAGTACATTAATATCTGCATATCAAACATTCATGCCATTGCTCTGTAGGTCATGTTGGGCACCAGTGTAATTTAATCTCGCCCACATGAAGTCATCCATCCACATTTTTTAAAACTGGTGCCCATGCTGTGTCACAGGGCAGTGTAACACATTTAGAGGAAAGCACGATGTGCATTCAGGTTTCAGTATTGAAATGGGCTCACAGATTGCCCATGATTGGCTCTGTTTGCTGCTCAGAGAATGTTGCTCTTATTGACAGGGATAGAGAGAGCAAGGTCATCCCTCCTGCAGAAAGCCAATTTTGCTCCCTTGAATCCATCTCTTCTCATTTCAATTTTTCATTGCATACAGTACTGTGCAAAAGGCTTTTTTTACATTTTTAAATAGAAAATTTCGGTATAGATATCTATTTTATGAATTCTGAATTACTGAGTTGGTAAAAAAACATTTTAGATGTCTGATCATTACTTTTCCAATAAATAATTTGCATTTGAAAAATGTTTGTATGTCAGTTAAGAAAGAAACTTATTACGTAAGAGACCACTTTTCAGACAAAAAACATAATGAATGCTCCTGGCTTTTGCATACAAAAAAAAGAATCAAGTGCAACAGTCAAAGTCAAAGAACAAACAGATATATAGGCATGCAAGCTAGGGTGGAACACATGACCATCCACACTGTGAGTTCTTTTTTTTTGCATTTGCACATTTCTAACATTTGAGTTGAATAAAATTGTTCCATTTCTTTGTTTTCTTATAGGGCCGGCGTCGCAGTGATGGCAACATTAATAAAAGGCACTGTGACATCCTTACTACCCAGGGGTTAGTAGTATGGAAGTTTGTTAGTGCATATTTAGAGTTTACTTTCTGTACTAAATCTGTACTATGACGGCAACATTTTTGCCATGCTTTTTTACTTGCAGCTTTATAGCAGCACAGTGGAAGGATGTATGTGTTGGAGATGTACTGAGAATTTATAGGAACCAGGTGATACCGGTATGTTTGTATGTATGTATGTGTGTATTTGCGTGCTGGAGGGTGCTTGTAGGAAAGAGTAATTAGTTCTGCCCTTTTTGTATTCCACAGGCAGACCTGCTCCTCCTATGCAGCACTGAACCCCATAGCTTATGCTATATCGAGACAGCTGATATAGATGGGTAGGAATTCAACTAGTTCTACTGCTCTGCTTGCTCCCAAAATCAGAGCAAAATACATATGCAGACAGTTATTTTGATGTTCTATTTGTGCTTTAGTTGTAAAACCATTATGTATCTGTAATTCTTTGAATACCTGGATTCTTTCTTGTGCATGTGTGCACACAGGGCCTGGTTCCCCCCTTCGTGTTAAGTCAAAAAAATCTGTGAAGCTCGGTGCAGTACAGTGTGCAGTTTTCAGTCAACGCATATTCTCCCCTCGATGCAAGTCTGTGACTTACACGCCATGAAGGCTGTTATGCACTTTGGGTGGAGCAAGGATAAAAATCTGGGAATTTCTTATGTAAACACCATCTTTGCACATCCTGATCTTGATGTATGTGCTGTTTCAGCTATGGGCTGCGAGGGCTGTAGTAAATCAAGTGCCACTATGTGGTGAAATGATATGATGCCTTTTAAGTTGCCGGCAAGCCTACCTTTAACATCATTATACATGTACAAATAATGGTAAACAATACCTAAATTTGTATGTATTTAATTTTATATGTTTTAAACTACAACAATATTTATTGTAACCATATATTACATTGTTAAACAGAAAAAGAAAGTTTTACATCATGTCATTGTGCAAAAGCCTGGTAAATAATTAGTTCCATTATAATAAAATAAATATCAATTAACATTAGTACAATAAGATTAGTCAAGATAAGCCAACCTTCTGGTATGCCTTGACAACCCTAATCCAAAATGCCTGCTCTGCATTTGCTTGTGCTCATGATGCAGGAGACGAGCCAAAAAGCACAAAGAAGACAGTATTAATTATTCCCAACTCATCTGGATATACTGGGGCTCACTGACACACAGCGCTTCTAGAGCCCCACTCATGACATGAAAAGAAAATATAGGTTACATGTACAGTGGCAAGAAAAAGTATGTGAGACTTTTGGAAATTCATGGTTTTCTGCTTTAATTTGTCATAAAATGTGATCCGATTTTCATCTAAGTCAAAAGTATTGACAAATACCTAAGTCAAAAGTATTGACAAATACAGTATACTGTGCCTAAAATAGTAACACAAAAAAATTCTCATCTTTCAACTCTTTATTGAGAAAAAACATAAAAACTCAGAGTGCTAGTGTAAAAAGTAAGTGAACCCTTATAATTAATACCTGGTTGAGTTTCAGCTGATGTACAGACATTCTCACTTTATCCTGAAGATGTTTTTGATGCACTTGGGAATTCATCTTCCCTTCAATGATTGAAAGCTGGCCAGGCCCTGATGCAGTAAAGCAGGCCTAAATCATGATATTTGCTCAAAGATACTTTATGGTTGGGATTACGTTTTCATGATGATATGCAGTGCCTATTTTACGCCAGACGTATTGCTGCATGTTCTTTCTAAATAGTTCAGTCTTAGTTTCATCGGTCCACAAAACATTTTGCCAACACCGCTGTGGAGTGTTAATGTACTCTTTTGCAAACTTTAGGCATGCAGCAATGTTCTTTTTAGAAAGCAGTGGCTGTATACTCAGCCACGTACTGTAGACTCATGAACACACGTTAGCCTGTTCTAATGATGCCTTCAAATCTTCGGTTGTCACTCGGGGTTGTTTCTATACCTCATTGATAAGTCTTTGTTGTGCTCTTGGGGTCATTTTGACTGGGCACCCATTTCTTGGTAGAGCAGCCACAGTCCCAAAGTGTCTCCATTTGTATATCGTTTGCCTGTAACTGTAGACTGGTGTATTTATGAAGTCTTTGAAATCACTTTGTAACCCTTTCCAGCTTTAAGTAAATCAACAATTCTTGATTGTAGATCCTCTGAAAGCTCTTTTTGGCGAGGCATGGCTCACATAAGCGTATTCCTCTTGCGCGAGGCAAACTCAAAGGTTTGAGTGGTTTTTATAAGTCAATGTCCACACCTCCAAACTCATTTTCTTAACAAGACTCCAGGTATGCTAACACCTGAATACAATTAGCTTTTTTGAGGTCATTAACTCAAGGTAACACATACGTTTTCCACTAGCACTATGAGCTATTTTTTAAATGGGTTTTCTCAATAAAGACATGAAAGATCAGAATTTTTTTGTGTTACTATTTTAGGCATATTATATTTGTCAATTCCATTGACTTAGATGAAGATCAGATCTACATTTTATCACAAATTAATGCAGAAAACCATGACCATCCAAAAGTAATAAAAAATTCCCTGTTTTTTTTTTTTACATAGTGGCCAGGTTTTTATAATTTTTTTCGTGCCATGAGCAGGGGTCTGTTCTTTATTGGTCCTCATCAAATTGTAAGTTTATTAATGAATCTCCACACATCAAACATGTCTGTTTACACATAGGCCCAGATTCACATCAAACATGTCTGTATACACATAGGCCCAGCACACGTGTTGTTTCCTATATATTCGTTTTTTTTTATTGGTTTCTATCATAGGCCTACATGGGAACAGCTCCCCCTTTAGCGTTTATTTCCAAAATCAGAGTCTGGTTTATGCTTTGAATGGATTTCAATGACATTAGCATGGAAATGCCAAAGTCCATGTTCCAAGTTTTACCAACAGCCAAAATAATCGAAGGTGTGACTCAGTCTACTTATATTTCTAATAAACAGCCTTCATTCATGAGGCTTCATTCATTCACGCACAGAATCTGACTTATACATGAATGGGAGAATCGGGCACACAAACTTGACCACAAAGTCAAGTGGTAATAAATGACAGTATTTGCTGCAAAGTACTTAACTCAATCAGTGGCTGTCCCTTTGTGTTGTTGTTGGGTTTGTAGAAACAAAGTTACAAAGATAACTAGGAGAGATTTAACAATACACAAAATTTGATAAGATATTATGGTGACTCAATATGATACATTTTCAATGCAGCAAAAATTAACACTGTCTGAGTATGTGCCTTAGACTTCCCTTTTTGATCGATGCTAACTGTGTGTGATCCATTCAGACACTTAGCAGCATATAACAAAACTAAAGCTATGCATTAGAAAATGAATCATGGCTAATTAAACATTAACTTTCTGTGCTGGTGTACAGCATTGCCAGGTTCAGCAAAACTTACATCCTGACCTCTAACTTAAAAAGGACATAAAGGCAAAAGATTTCAGGCATTGGAAAAGGGGTTAATTTTTTTCTTCTTTTTCTGTCTTTATAAGGAATAAGTTCATTGTGGTGCACGTGCATTTCTGATTTGTTTCTTCAAAACAAGCCCAATTTGGTAAAAAACAAAATTAAAGCAACAGTGGCAGACCTACTGGTGTCACTTCCAAAAGGCATGTGTCTGAAGCACAGGGCACTTTATTTTGCATTCAGCTGTAAGGTACAGCTGTACAGCTGTCTGTAGCTCAGATATGTTTTTGGATCATGTACTCTTCACTTTTCAAATATGGTTTAAGAATGGCCATCCTAGATGGTGGCATGGCAGTAGCATGCAGCAGCCACTCTAGATCCCAAATGGTACTATCTTGTGCCATTTTGTTTTTTAGCACGTCTCCTACAGAATATGGACATCAGAGCACTGCTCTAACATAAGGATCAAAACCTGTCTTGCGCTAATGTTTCAAAAACTTAATGCTAAGGAGGCTCTCTGTAAGTTGTACAGGGCTATTTTTGCTAAACTGCAAAATGCACACCCTGATGGACTGTTTATGGCTGGAGATTTCAACCATGCAAATTCCAAATCAGCACACCTGAAATTCAGTATGTGGACATTGCAACAAGAGGGGCAAACGCGCTGGATCTTGTTTACACAAATATTCCTGGTGCGTAACGAGAAACCCACCCCCTCCTCGGCTACTCAGACCAGATCTCTGTCAGCATACAGACTGCTCATCAGACACTCCGAACTGGGTGGAAGTAAGTGAGAACCTGGCCAGCAGGAGCCATTTTTGCTCTTCAGGATTGTGTTGAGTACACTGATTGGCATATGTTCAGGGAGGCTGCAGCCAATGGCGATGGCACCAAATTGGAGGAGTACACATCATATGTTGCCTGCTACATCAGCAAGTGCACTGATGATGTCATTGTCTCAAAAGCCATCACTACATGCTCCAAAAAGAAGATGTGGATGACTGCAGATGTATGTGAGTGGCTGAAGACCTGAGACTCTGTCTTTAGAACAGGCAAAAAGGTAGCCCTAAGAACAGTGCGGGCCAAACTCTTGGGCCATCAGAGAGACAAATTGTGCACATGGCCAAAAAACCCACAGCCAATTCCAAGACAGTGGCAACATGTGGTGCATGTGCCAGTGTATCCATGCCATCACCAACTACAGGATGATAACACCTGCCTGTGATAGTGCTGCCTCCCTACCAAATGAGCTGAACAACTTCTACATATTGTTTGATGTACAGAATGATGTGATGAGGAAGAACACCCCTCACAACAGCCGGGTGCTTTGTCTGACCATGGCTGATGTGAGGAAAACTCTATACAGAGTTAACCCATGGAAGGATCCTGGACCAGATAACATCCCTGGGAAAGTTCTCAAAGAATGTGTAGACCAGATGTCAGATGTCTTCACTGACATGTTTAACATCTCCATGAGCATTGCTGTTGTTCCAATGTGCTTCAAGGCCACCATCATTGTTCCCATGCCATAGAAGTCCTTAGTGTCCTGCCTCAATGACTACTGTTGAATTGCAGTCACACCCATAATCATGACGTGCATCAAGAGGCTTGTTATGAGGCACATCAAGACCCTGCTGTTTCCCTTACTGGACCCCCTGCAGTTCACCTAACATCCCAACCGCTCAACAGACAATGCCATTGCTACACCCTGTCCCTCACCCACCTGGACAATAAGGACATGCATATACGTATGCTGTTCATTGACTTCAGTTCAGTATTCAACACAATCTTTCCTCAGCACCTGGTTGGGAAGCTGAGCCTGCTGGGCCTGAACACTTCTATATGTTACTGGATCCTGGAATTCCTGACTGAGAGACCTCATACAGTCCAGATTGGGAGCAGCATCTCCAGCACCACCACACTGAACATTGTGGCTCACTGTGTGCTCGGTCCACTACTGTTCACTCTGCTGACTCATGACTGTGCAGCAATGCACAGTTCAAATCACATCAACAAATTCACTGATGACACAACCAAGGTGGGTCTATTCACCAAGAACAAAGAGACAGCATGCAGATAGAAGGTGCGACAGCTAATGCACAGAGTAAACAAGCTGTCTCTGAACATGGATAAAACAAAAGAGATGGTTGTTGACTTCAGGAGATGACAGAGTGACCACTCTCCCCTAAATATTGATGGATCTTCTGTGGTGATTGTCAAGAGTACCAAGTTCCTTGGTCCCTCAACATCAGCTCCATAGCCAAGAAGACACAGCAGTGGCTACAGCACTACAACACTGTAGTCTACTTTCTGCAAAGGCTTAGGAAAGCCCAGCTCTCACCACCCATTCTTACCATTTTCTATAGAGTGACTATGGAGAGCATCTTGAGCAGCTGTGTTCACTATCTGGTATGAAAATTGCACAATATCAGATTGCAAGACCCAAGCGAATAGTGAGTACAGCTGAGAAGATCATTGGAGTCTCTCTTCCCTCCATCACAGACATTTACCACACGCACTGCATCCACAAAGCCACCAGTATTGTGGATGACTCCACGCACCCTTCACACAAACTCTTCACCCTCCTGCCACCTGATAAGAGATGCCGAAGCATTCTGGCCCTCACTGCCAGACTGTGCAATGATTTCTTACCCCCAAGCCATCAGACATCTCAATACTCAGGGACTGGACTAACAACATACGCACACACATACTCAAATTAATTAACTACATTTTTGCACCTTACTCTCACCAAGACTGTGTACTGGTTAGTGCTGCACTGACTTTCTGTTTCATAATGTCCTTTGTTTGTCTTGTAATGTTTGCACACATGCACTTTATGTAGTCCCAAGTTTGTAGTCTCATGTAGTCCTGTATTATTTTATTTGGCACACATGCACTTTTTGTAATTCTGTGTAGTCTTATATATAGCACCATGGTCAAGAAGGAACATTGTTTTATTTCACTATGTACTGTATCACCTGTATATGGTTGAAATGACAATAAATGTCACTTGACTTGACTTGACTTGGGCCCTAAAAATGAGAGCACAGGTCTATTAGCACCTCGTCAACCACTAGCCCATCTATGGGTTAAATAGCAGCCTGGTGCCACTGTTTGCATGGACTAAGCCAATTACTGGCTCAAAGGGCTGACAAATCATGCCAGCAATGTGCTGTGTAGTGCATAAAGAAGTGCAATAACACATGATGTCCTGGTTACCCACCACACCCTATCCATCCTCTAGCTGTCTCAACTTTGTCCTGCCACTGGATCCAGGTGGGATTTGGGAAGAGACAGTGAGGTTGACACTGTGGAACTCTCCCTCACTTTAATCACTTTTATTTAAGTCAAAATCAAGTCATCTTCAGTCTTTGCCTTGTATACCAAAGTCTTGTGACAATGGGCCAGTGATAAAGCAACAGGTGTGGACACTACTGAAGCTGTAATCACAAAGATGCACAGAGGCACCTTTCATTGAACCTAAAGCAGCAGTAAAACCTAGCAGCCATCTGAGTGACTGAGCAGTGCCATTTAGGACAAGCACTGCTCACCTCCACAGCCTGAGGCAGAAAAGGTGCCTTAAATATTGCCTGCTTAAACCTAGATTGGCTGGTTTACTGTACTTGGCAGGATGCCCTACCTCAGTACTAGAAACAAAAAAAATATCAAGGAAAACATGACATCTATCACCTTTGTAACTTGGAATGTTTGGATTCTGCTGGACGCCAACCAGTCAAGCATACCAGAGAGAAGGACTGCACTCATGGGCCAAGAGCTGGCATGCTATGGAGTAGATCTTGCTGCACTCAGTGAAACACGGCTTGCAGAGAGTGTCAGCTGAAGGAAGCTGGAGCAGGCTATACATTCTTCTGGAGTGGCATAGCCAAAGAAGATCACAAGGAAGCTGGTGTAGGCTTTACAATCAAGGACAGGCTGGTAAGGACACTAACTAGTCTCCTCAAGTGGTTCAATGTTGCTTAATGGTACTGTAGCACCCACTAAAAGTCAAAAAACAAGATACTATTGTCAGTGGTTATGCCTCCACAATGACCAACCTAGAGAAAGTCAAGAT
Organism: Notoglanidium macrostoma; assembly: GCA_030068235.1. Taxonomy (NCBI): domain Eukaryota; kingdom Metazoa; phylum Chordata; class Actinopteri; order Siluriformes; family Auchenoglanididae; genus Notoglanidium; species Notoglanidium macrostoma. The sequence continues at coordinate 1,417,349 of JAQQZR010000007.1, forward strand.
GAGGTTCTACTCAAATCTTGCCCTGACAAACAAATACAGTTGTCTGACAAACTGAACATACTAGTTGATTTTAATGATATTGTGGGCATAGACTACACAACCTGGTAAGGGGTTGTGTTGAACCCAGAAAGATTTATCCAGATGGTGTGCCAGTTCCACAACGGCATGCAGGCACTTGTGTTTGATGGTGAGTGCTCTGTTACCACTGCATGAAGCATGGCATCAACCCTCTTCAGCATAGTCCTGCCATGCTCAATGATGCATACCATGATGTCATCGCTTGCATTGACATCAAGTATGTAATGGATGGCAAACTATTCAAGCTGCATCAATTTCAGGAAAAAAACAATGTCCACATCAATAGACTGCATGACCTCCTGTTTGCACTATACTGAATATAGGTGATAAAACAGACACCAGGATTGACACCAGGACAAGACCAGAATGTCCTTCAGAAGACTGTGAACATTTGCATGGAAGTGCAACTGTAGCTAAGCATGGTTGCTAACTATGCTGAAGGTATAATATGCAATTGTCCTGTCCACTATGCTGTATTGATTTGAGACATGGACTGTGTACCAGTGTCATGCACAAAAGCTCAACAGATTCCATTGCTACTGCCTGCATAAACTCCTCAACATTTGGTTGCAAGACAAGATACCAAACACTGAGGTTTTTAGCTGAGCTAGTATGCCAAGCACCTTCATACTGTTGTGACAGTCCCAGCTTTGCTGGGCTAGACATATTACAAGAATGCCTGATGACAGACTACCCAAAGGTAAGCTCTATGGTGAGCTGATGCCTGGCACATGGTCCTGTGGTTGCCAAAGGCAGCACTTCGAGGGTACACTGAAATCCTCATTCAAGGACTTCAATATCAACCACACATCATGGGAGTCACTTGCACAATACAGACAAGCCTGGAGCAATGCCAACACCAAGGGTGCAGCAGCTTATGAGCAGCAGTGAATCCAGACAGCACAGGTGTAGGGTTCGGTGAGAGAGGCCATGGAGGGCATCACCCACACTAACCCAGACTCTTCAACCCTGCTGCCTTGTCCATATTGCAAAAGAATCTTCTCTACAAGGATCAGCCTAATCAGCCACTGCCACACTCACCTCAGCCCTGACTGAATAGGAACAAGTCTCAACAGGGAACCTATCCTCATCTGGGTGACACCAGATAGTGTTATTGTAAATCATTTCCTTTCTATAACTGTATACTATATAGTCAAAAAGTGCAATAGTGAAACCAGTGACTTATGAGCTTATAAGCAGACTCATTTTTGAAGTCTATTTTGTTTTTTTTCTATTTTGAAGTTATCAAATGTTCAATGATGGAGATGTGAATGCAAAATTGTTTGTGGCAATTGTAGTCCTAAGGCAATTCAAGGAAGAAAATCCTTAGCTATCTTATGAGATTCCAAGGGTGAGATCCTAAGCTGGCTCCTGAGGAAGTGCGGTGGGGCAAAGACTCCTTACTCCTTCCAGAAAGGCTCTGATAATTTTATGAGCCCCCAGGGAGATACCATCCATAGTATTGCTGTGTGCTGCAATGGCTGCCATATACACTTTCAATGTAGGTGGAGGCTTTCCATTGTCTAGCCTTCCCTGCAGAAAGGCAAGTACTTTAGGCACTTGACAGTCTATATGATGGAATGTACACCATTCAGGGAACAGTTTCTACCTGAGATCTCGCAAGGCCTGTGCAATACAGGTTCCTGCATTCAAATAATCTCTTGCCCACTTGGCTCACAGTCCTCAGCCTGAGCTTTCCTCTCAGAGGCCAAGTCCACAGATGCCAGTAACTAGGCTTAGTGTGCCAAAGAATCCCATGCAACTGGGACAACAAATCTAACTGATGATAAAACTGAGAAAGTCATTCTGTACAATAGTGAGACCACAGTAAAAAAAAACAAGGCCTCACATGCCTGTGAAAACACAATAACAGAGATAGTGGCAGAAACAGAGACAGAAACATGTTAGATGAAACAGACTGAGGTTTAAGACTTCATAGAGTACCATGGTAAGTGATGTATCAGACCATCCAGACACTGTCCAAATTAACCAGCATGAAGTGGTGTCTCAGGGCCAAAAACATTTTGAGTGCTACTTCTCAGTTCTAGTTGCTTGACCACCCTAGTAACAGATATATCTGACTATCCAGACACGGTCCAAATGAACCAGAATGTGGCAGTGTCTCAGAACCAAAAAGAAAAATTGGAGTGCTAGTTCTCAGTTCTAGCTGGTGGATTTGTTCTGTCCTCACAATGGGGCTTCACATACCCACTGTATGTGAACTTCAATAGCCCTAAGAACACTACCCTATGCAGAATACACAAGCCAGTTGTCCAGGTGCAGCAGTATCATTATGTATCTGGCCATCAGTGGCAACAGAGCTGCCTGCATGCAGCTTATGAACACCATTTTGTTCTGGCCAGTCCAACCTGAGCCGCCACCATTTTGAGGGTGGCTGCCATGGCCTGTTAAAAGCTTGCCAACAAAGTATGCAGGCTGGTTGAGGTCAGATTCACTTGTAGACCATGCTATAGCTGACAATGAATATTGTGATTCAACTGCTGGTTTACAGTAATATGGACTATTAGCAGCTTTGGGAGACACACAGAAGTTATTACAGAGATAGCCATTGGTGATGGTACTTTATAGCAAATACTACATCACACAGTAACGATATGACTGTGGCAATGTTTCAATATCTCTGTGCACATGTATAAGAAGTAATTATCTATGTGTTAAACATTGCCCCTGCAGGTTAGGAGGAGTAAAATGATACTTAGATTTTTCAACTTCTAGCCAAGTATGGTGTTAATACATGACTCCTGTCTCCTGATTTGTTTGCAGAGAAACCAACCTGAAATTTCGCCAGGCTCTGACTATCACCCACAATGAACTTACAAGTGGTCCAGTGGAAGAGCTTCTCCAGTTTTTTGATGGTTAGATCATTAGTCATTATAGGTGGATGAAACAAGTGCATTATTAATTTTCAGAACAACTAAATATATTTTCCTTGTTACTTTGCTGTTTAACTCTCTCTCACTCTCTGTGTACACTCTGATCTGTAGGGAGCTTCTATGTGTACCGAGTCTGTCAGTGTGGTTCTGTGTTGTCAGTCACTGTGCTCAGGTAATGTGCCACAGTGTACTGTGACTTTATGGTCAGATAGCACTGCATTTTACTCAGGTTTGGCTCATCCATAGCCTCATGTAGAACTACTTTGAGTTTAGGCTGTTGCTGATCATTGTAATGTTAGGGTTTGTTAGTGCATTCTCAGTGTGTGTTTATGCAGTGTCCTGAAGTTTAGGACCAGCTCAGTGAGGAGACTCTGAACTATGTTAAGCTCTTGCATATCTGTTAACCTACCTGTAAAGTAAATACACATGTTAACTGTAAGACTTGACAGGTATGGCTCTTCACATTATAGGGCTTTAAAGTGGTATGAGTGCAGCTCATTGTTCTTTATATGGAGGCAGTATTTAACACTTCTTATTTGAATTTTGAGTAGTTGTGAAAACTGGCTTGGTTCAGCTCTGTTGTCAGTGTTTTGTGTTTTTGTATACTCGAAGGAAGTGCTTAGTGTATACAATTTCCTGTGTGTATTCCCCACTAGATGAAATTTTGTTTGAGTAATTTGAGCCATGGCCTATGCTATCAGTATTGCCAGTATTGCCAGAGCAATACTACTTTTCAAGTATTGCCTCCCAATACTACTTTTTCACAGACTGTATGGTATTTATTTTATTTAGATGACTTACTTAACCTGTAATGAAAACATCTTCACCTGCTGCGATATATGAAAACATTTGACTTTATCAATAAACTATATATGATGCATTGCACCATTTGAGTGTCTGGGTACAACGACAGTGGTGTTGTGCATGCACTGTGTTGTAGTAGACAGTTGAGAAGTTCCTCTCCATCACTGGCAGACCGCCACATGCAGACACAGCGGGAAACAGCTCAGAGGAAGACAATACAGGAAAAGTGGGACACATAAATTTACTCATATTTATCTTTATGTGTATATATAATTCCATTGCTCTGACATTTATGCCATTTGGATCATAACTCAAAATGACACAAAATGTAACTGATCAGGAAGTGTCCCACTTTACCTGTATGCACCTTATTTAGATATTATAACTGAGATAATTGTCCCCCACAGTCCAAAGACATGAAGATTAGGTTAACTGTTTACTCTAAATTACCCATAGGTGTGAATGGGTGTGTGAATCACTGTTTATCTCTCTGTGTTAGCCATGCGATAGATTGGTGACCTGACAAGGGACAAGGGTGGATTGTCTCCAGCATCCCCTTAACAATGACATATAAGTGGTACAGATAATGGATGGATAGATGGATGTCTTAATGGGGGTTCATGCTTCTTAATCACCCTATAGGGTTTTGGGTTCACCAACCATAGGGAAAATATTTGTGGGACTTTTTTACATTTAAATTTACTGGAGTCTCTGTTTTGGTCTGCTTTTGTTACTCTTGATTTCCTAATAGTGTGCTTTCTTGGGCAGGTCTCCCTCAAAAAAGAGATTTTAATCTCAAGGGACTTCCAAGTTAATTTAATGTTAAAGTAATTAAAAAAACCATTGTAGTGATATGATCATAATTACCTTGTAAACATAATTAAACTGTTAAAATATTTCACATTTAAACATCCAATAATCACACACAGTTTGTGTCCCTATGCTTATGAAGATGGATGTATCCTTGAGATCTGGCTAATTTTGGAATAAGAGAGTTTTGTTGTTTTTGAGGCTTACTGTCAGGGCCCAGGTCTGAGAGTCATGCTGCAGCAGGTCCAGGTTCTGTTGCAGATGTGGAACTCTGGGGAACAGCAGGACCAGTTGGTCTGCATACAACAGGAATTTGTCTTCTGACTTTCTTGTGTAGCATGAGAGGCTGCAGGCTGCTCTAAGAAGGAAGCCAGTTCATTAATTTGATAGGATGAAAGAATTTGGTCCTTTTGTTGGCAGGTTTTACACTGCACTTTTTGTTTGTGTACGTGGATCTAATTATATGTTTTTATTGTATGGTTTTATTATATATTTTAACCACTACACCATCTTTTTTGTTTGTAATGAATTGAAAAAAGTAATACATATTCCAGTCTGAATCCACCACTTTCTGTAAGTCTACAAAACATGAACATTTATAAAACATGTAAATCTATAAAACATGTTTCTCTCTTTCTCAGGGGTTGTTTGGTGTGAGGAGCCAAACAGTCGCCTGTATTCTTTCAGAGGGGAGTTTCACTGGCAGGGACAGTGTTATATACTGGACAACAATCATATACTGCTCCGGGAAACTGTACTGCGCAACACTGACTCTGTATATGGCCTTGCAATTTACACAGGTTTACACACCTATTTAATAGTCCAGATACTCATATGCATTATTGTGCAAAAGATTCTTATCAGTCATGCAAGCACGGCACCCGAAGATCATAACATTACCAGTACCAGTCAAAGGTTTGGACACACCTACTCATTTATAGGTTTTTCTTTATTTTGACTGTTCTACATTGTAGCTCAATAATAAATACATCAAACTATGGAATAATACATATGGCACATATGGAATTATGTGGTGAGCAAAAAAAGTGTTTAAAAAACAAAAAAACCAAACGTTTCATATTTTAGATTCTTCAAAGTAGCAACCGTTTACCTTGATGACAACTGTGCACACTATTTACATTATCATTATCTAATTAGCGTCATGAAGTAGTCACCTGGAATGATTTTCAATAAACAGGTGTACTTGTCAAAATGTAATTTGAGGAATTTCTTGCCTTCTTAACGCTCTTGAGAGCATCAGTTGTGTTGTGTCGAGGTAGTGTTGGTATACGGTAAATAGCAGTATTCGGCAACTGTAGTAATCCATATAGTGTCAAGAACCGCTCAAGTAAGTAAGGACAAATGATGGTCCATCACTACTTTAATACATGAGGTGACTTTTTAAGCAATGAAAATAAAGAAAAAAAACATTATTTTTAGAAAGAAAGAAAGAATTAGAAAATGTGTCCCAATGTTTGCCTGGTACTGTATTTTCTCTTTGAACATTAGGATTAAAACAAAAAAAAAAGAAAAAAAAGAAAAGAAAACAACATTCTCTAATTATATCCCAGGCTCTGACAGTAAGATTCTCAGGAACAGTGGGAGTCTGAAAATCAAGAAGACAAAGGTGGAGAAGTTCCTTAACAAAGTAGTAGGGATGGTAAGTTTGGGCAAAGGCTTATTACTTTTCAAATGTATATTATATACACATACTGGACATTTTATTAGGCTAACATACCATCAAAGGTCAACTTATAGGTTTTTGTTGCCCTTATTTACTGACTCTAACCCAGGTGCTATCATGCACAGTTATGAATTGGACTATCGTTTACCAGATGATAGGCGGTGGTTCATTCGTAGTACAGCAGTGATACTTACATTGTATGTTGTGCTGGTATGAGCATATCAGACTCAGCCAGTAGGTCTAACAATGTTAGTAAACCTTAACAATATTGCTAAGTTATTAAAAACAGTGCTCATTTTATGATGACAGTTAAAAAATACCAGAAACCTTGCTGCAGCAGATGACAGCACCATGCATATTAACAGTATATACACTAATACCATTTCATTGTCATTAAAAGATTTCTTTATGATTTAGATTAAGTAAGATTTACACTATATGGCCAAAAGTATGTGGTCATCTGACCATCACAGAGACATGTGTGTCTTCCGGAAGCTGTTGTCATGAAGTTGGAACCAGAGAATTGTATAGAATGTGTCTGTATGCTGAAGCATGAAGATTTCCCTTAACTAGAGCATAAACAGCCCAAATCTGATTCTGCCCGATGCTGGATGATGTTCCCTAAAGGGATCAGATAAAGAGAGAAAAGAATGGGCCCTAAGATGAAATCTTCATCTTATCTAATCTTCAAGTCATAGGAGCAGAGAAAGATGACCAGTATTTACTGAGAATGTCTTATGCTTAAGGTAGGAGTTAAACCATTTGAGGGACACCTGTAAACCTATAAACTGTTCTAACCAAGCGATAAGTATACTGTGGTCCACAGAGTCAGATGTGGTACAGAGGTCAAGTAACATGGGAACGGCATGATTTCTTGTGTCAACAAAAGCTGTAAGCCATTGTGACCTTAAGAAGCATTGTATTTGTCCAAATATTTGTACATAATTTACATAACAATTACAAAAAGCAAGCTCAGAAATGTCTAATTGTTGATAGCAAAACACATTCTGAGACCTTGGAATTGAACAATGAAGTTGTGAACTTCAAAGCAGATAAAATCTTTCAACTTTATAGTTCTTTGCACTTTTAAACTATATTCTGGTATAACATGTCTTGCATAATGTATATTCAGTGGTATGTAATATTTCCATATAGTGCCCATTTTATTTGCCAAAAATATCAGAAAGACCCTTATTGTTCCAAGGTCTTGATTTGTAATTGATCTCTTATTGATGGATCATGCCACATAAAATGTTTAATTATTGCAATACGAATCACTCTAAGAAAAGTTTTGTATGTTTTGTTTTTAGATTGTCCTCTCAATGCTGATTATTGCTCTACTCCTGGCTGTGGGATGTGCACTCTTTGAGCATTTGGTTTCACCAAATATCGAAGTCCTCTCTGCTATAGATGGCAATAACAAGGCTGCCTACTGGGGCTTCCTTACCTTCTGGGGCTATATTGTAGTGCTAAGCCCTGCAATGCCCCTCTCCCTCTACATCTCGTAAAGCTTCTAAATATATATATTTACGTATAGTATGTCTTATACATATAGTATATATATTCCATTAAACTGACTTAACTTCTCTAATAAGGGCTTTTTAAGTAATTCAACTTGTGTGAAATATTTAACCTGTGGTTGATTTATGATGCTTTGTGTGTTGAGGTTTGAGTTGATCCATGTGGTGCAATGCATCCTGATTGGTTGGGATATTGTGATGTACTGGGAGGAGAGCAACAGTCCTGCACAGGCCCAAACCACATCTTTGACTGAAGAACTGGGTCAGGTGGGCCACCTGCTTACTGATAAGACGGGTACTCTCACACAGAACCACCTTCTGTTTCGCCAATGCTGCATTGCTGGCCAGATTTACGGTCTGTGCACTACTATTTTTGTCCAATTATCATCTCAGTACCATCTAATTGGATCATTAAAGTTTATGATTAATTTTATTAAAGTAAAGTTTTAAAAGGTTTTGCCTTTTGCAGTGATGTGTACTGAAATGTAGCCCCAGACCAGCAGATTATAACATTTTATTTATGGATTAATAAACATGAATGTATATGTTTCTGACACAGGAGATTTGGCAGCAAATTCACAGGTAAGATCCAAAATGAAATGAAAACAACAGTGTAAATAGATGTTTTGTTTTTACTTTGCATAATCTAGAGTCAGCTTCTGAATTACTGCACCCTTGATAAAGATAGGTAAAAGGTTATTAAAATGTCTTTCATGTCAATTAGCTGAAGCAATTTTATTTGAAAAAAAAACAACTTACCATTAACCTTTAACCATTACCAGTATTATTATAATATTTTTAACAAAACCATATCACAATTATTGTCATGGATATAAATTCTAATAAACAAAATGTTAAAAAAATCATGTTCCTACTTATATTTTTCATGGTAAAAGTTCACTTGAGTATTTAGGAACTCTTTAGCGGTCATCCATGACTTCCTGTATCACTGGAGTATGAATATATCATGACGTAAAGGCAAAATTCTTTTAGCCATTTATCAACATAGTGAAGACTAGAGAATAAACAAAGAGAAAGTCACATGAAATGAGATAAAGGCATGTTTACCTTCATAAATCAGGCATTGGATATAAAAAATAACTATATACCGGAAAACATTCATTATTAGGACAATAATTAAGGAGTATAAAACAGACAGAGCTGTAATTAACCTGCCTGGAGGCTGATATGAAAGTACTTTGCTCTCACACATTGAGAGGAGGATGTTCAGAAAGGTAAAGATTTCTTCAGCGATAACGGTTGGAGATTAGAATTAGTATTCACCACGTCTCCAAATTTCTAATCTAAAATAAAATGGTATGTCCTTGCCATCAAATTATTATTTTAATTAATTTATAATTAAACATGTTACATATTTTTGGACATGTAATGGAAAAATAATTACATTTATCCACATATAAATGTCTGGAGTTCACAAGAGGCTATGCACAGTTTGCCAATAATGGGGTTCTGTGGTCAGATGGAACAAAATAGTGCTTTTCATGGACTACTTGGAGGACTAGGAGATTTTTAAATTGCATGTCCTCCCTGTGCTTGCGTGGGTTCCCTCTGGGTGCTCTGGTTTCTTCCCACAGCCCAAAGATATGCAGAGTAGGCCAATTGGATACTCTAAATTGCCCTTAGGTGTGAGTGTGAATGGATGTTGGTCTCTGTGCCCTGCAATAGAATAGCTTGGATGGATTGATAGACGGATGGATGTTTTACCAAGAAATCTGGAGCTGATTGGACATATATCTATCTGCTCTTCTGTGCAGCCATTGGACCTGAGCTGGAACTGCTTTTCATGTGGTGGTCTGCCTTTTTCTGACCAGCGGCTGGCTGATTGTTTGCGGGGACAGAGCTGTCCTGAGAGCAAAGAATTCTTTTCTGCCCTGGCACTGTGTCACACTCTCATGAGTGAATGGAGAGATGGTTAGTGCCACCCTGTTACTCCTCTCATTTTCCATGTCCAGACAATGTATTATGAAGTAAAATAATGAGGGCTCCTGTACCAAGCCAGCAACAGAAGTCAGACAGCCAAAAACAGTGAATCTGAAAGAGCAAATAGTGAAACAGTACAAGCTGTATCAGGTTGAACATGAATGTTTACAATTGGCCATGTAAAGGGTGACTTAAGTCCAAATGTTACATCAATATTTGGACAGGGAATGTTATGCATATTCAGAGGCCAGTTATGGATTTGCTTAAGTCGATTTTCAGGGCTCCCCATTCAAAATATGCTAATCTCTTGCATGTAACTCATGAAATTCAGAAATTCACTATCTCAAATTATTAGAATATTTCCTAATATTTTGTTGTGCTGTAGGCCATAATTATCAAAATTAAAATAGCTTGACAAAATAAAAAAATGCTTGACACATTTTAGTTTAGTCTTAGAGTCTAAAATATATTCAATTTTCACTTTCTTAAATAACTGATGGAAAATTTTGCACTTTTTCCATAATATTCTAATTGTTTTAGACGCAATTGTACCCTCATGGGGAAAATAAAGTACACTCTTCTTCAATACAAACAAATAATCTTAGGTGGCAAAAAAGCAAACAAACAAACAAACAAAAGAAAACCAACAGCTGATTTCAATATGTAGTCATATTTTCTCAAAAAGTAAACAAACATTCAGAAATCAGGTGAGAAAAAATAAATACACCCTATAATATATCCAATAACATGTAGAACCACCTTTACCAAGTAAACGTTTTCTGTAGGAGTTCTGTATGAGGCTTTTACATTGTTTTGGAGACATTTTGGCCCACTCTTCTTTACAACATTGCATCAGTACATTGATGTTTGTGGGCACTGATTTATGCACAGATCCCTCTACAGCATCTCAATGGGGTTGAGGTCTGGACTTTGACATTTTCACCTTGATTTTTTCTTCTTTATCTAGTCAGATGTTGATTTGGTGGTGTGCTTGGGATCACTACCCTGCTGCATGACCCAACTTCAGCCCAGCTTAATCTGCTGGACAGATGTCCTCACATTTGTCTAAAGAACATTCTGGTATTAAATAGAGTTTCCTGAATGACTGCAAGTTTCACAGGTTCTGTGGCTGCAAAATGTGGCATGTCCAAATCATCACCCCTCCACCACCATGTTGGTATGAGGTGTATGTAGTGATGTGCTGTGTTTGATTTGTTCAAACATGGCACTGTGCATGATGCCCAAACATCTCCACCTAGGTCTTATTAGTCTAAAGGATATTGTTCCAGAACTTGGTTTGTTCAGATGCAATTTTGCAAACCTAAATTGTGCTGCCATATTCTTTTTGGACTGAAGGGGCTTTTTTCTATAAACCCATCCATAAAATCCATACTTGCCCAGTCTTTTTCTGTTTGTGCTGTCTTGAACATAAACATTTAATGTGCTCACAGAGACCGGTTAGTCATGTGATATAGCTCTTGTGTTTTTCTTTATATCTCTGGGCATTAGATTGACAACTGTCTTGAAGGTTTCCATTTGTAACTAATCCTTTTCTCTGTAGAATGATGAACTTCAAATTGTTTGGGCATGGCCTTATAACCCTACTCAGATTGGTGAGCACCAACAATTGCTTCTCTGAGGTAATGGCTGACACCCATTGTTCTTGCATGATGTAGATACATACCTGAGTGCTCCAGAACACCAATCTGCAAAAAGTTCTGCTTTTACACAGGTAGCCACACTTCTTGTAGATTAACTAATCTTGTGCATTTCATAAGTGACACCAGGATCCTAATTAGGCTGTTAAGGATGTTGATTTTTTTTTGTCACCTGAGGTTATTTGTTTATAGAAGTTGGTGAGGACCACACAATTGTTATTTAGGCCCTGATAAATAAACATAGAAGATCGAAGGAGAGTGTACTTTCTTTTTCCCATGACTGTAGCTGAATGAACTACCCAAAGGTGACAGTGGCAAAGAAAAAGACCACATGAGGAAAAAAACTTGAGCGGAAACAGACTTTAGAAGGAACCTGTCCTCTCCTGGGTGACACTAAATAATGGGATTATAAATAGCAATTGTTATTCTACAACTGTATAACATATTCTTATATGATTACAGTACCAGTTCTTAGGTACAGGTCTACAGTATACACTGAAGACAAAGACAAGATTTGGGCATAAACTATATGTAGCGTGAGTCACAAATGCAGAAGCTGAGTCGAATGCAGAAGGAGAGTATCAGAATGAATCAGGCAGGATAGCGGGTGAGAGGAGCCAGTGTAGTAGAAGGCTTATCTCACAGTGGTGTAAAAGAGTGTACATTATGAGAGAGTGCAAGTGGGGACTCTGGCAGCTCTAACTATGAAAACCTAACTAAAAGGGAGCATCCTGCTGCTCCACCATCAAAAATCCCCGAAGTGATCATGTGAGAGTGAGTGGTGGGAGTGGGTTCAGCATCAAGATTTGTCACAGATCTCTATGTCCATGAACAAAACGGACTAACTGGAGCATGTTTATGCACCTACTGGAACATCCAGACAGCAAGCCATTACAATAATGTAGTGGTAACAAAATGATGAAGCAGGTTTCCTGCACCATGTAACAGCATTATATTTCTTCATTAAATATTTCTGAGTTCACAATAGTCTCTGCAAATGTAGTTTAATTTAACAATATGGGTTCCACCCTCATTATTCAGCAGCCTATAAAATTGCACTTGATCCCACATGCGAATATTTTTATATATCAGGTACTGACAGTTAATTGTACACAAAACATAATGTAGCCATGAGATAATACACCAATCAGCCATAAGATTAAAAGCACCTGTCTCATATTGTGCAGGTCCACCTTGTAACACCAAAACAGCTCTGATCCCTCAAGGCATGAAGTACACAAGCCCTCTGAAATTGTGCTGTTTTATTTGTTACAAAGACATTAGTAACATATCTTTAAGTCCTTTAAGTTGAGTGGTGAGGCCTCCATGGATCAGACTTGTTTGTCCAACATATCCCACAGATGCTTGGCTGGATTGGGAGCAGGGGAATCTGGAGGCCAAATCAGCACCTTGAACTCTTTAGCATGTTCCTCAAACCATTCCTAAATTCTTTTTGCAAAATGAAAGCATGATTCCTCAGACCAGACCACCTTCTTCCATTGCTCCATGGTTCAGTTCTGATGCTCATGTGCCAATTGTAGGTGCTTTTGGTGGTGGACAGGGGTCAGCATGGGCACTCTGACCATTGCAAGCTGCAATGCAATGTGTGTCCTGAAAGCTTTTTATCATAGCCAGCAGTAACTTTTTCAGCAATTTGTGCCACAGTACGTTTTCTGTGGGATCGGACCAGACCCGCTAGCCTTCACAGCCCACAAGCATCACTGAGTCTTGGACACCCATGACCCTGTCCCTGGTTCACTGGTTGTCTTTCCTTGGACCAGTTTTGGTAGGTACTACTGACTGCGTACCAGTAATACCCCACAAGACCTGTTATTTTAGAGTTGCTCTAACCCAGACATCTAGCCATCACAGTTTGGCCCTGATCAAAGTCCCTCAGATCTTTACTCTTGCCCAGTTTTCCTGCTTCCAGCACATCAGCTTCGAGAACTGACTGCTTACGTGCTGCCTAAAATATCCCACTCCTTAACAGGTGCGATTGTAACATGATAATCAGTGTTTTTCACTTCACCTGTCAGTGATTTTAAAGTTATGGCTGATCAGTGTAAATCAAAGTCCTGACATTATAATGTGTTATGTAGGTTATTTTATTATGCATTCAATGCACTTTTTTATTTGCTCTTATGAGCTGCTGAATTTATAAAATAATTTCAGTATTTTTTTAACATGCTGACAGTGTTAAGGATAAGCTGACCAAATACACTTACAGCCCACTTTAATTTAATTCACAACTATATTTCTTAGAAAAGGTCCTCAAAATAAGCAATGTGTCAGATTAAAATGCTGTCTCCTTCAATGTCCTCTATGTGGAAAACCCCCAAAACATTTTAAAATTTTACCAGGCTGATGCTATTAATTATTTAATAGAGTCATATTTATCTATTCAATTTTATAATGCCTCAAGTGGCATTCTGTAGTTTATCTGCATGTATTCAAATATTTATTCATATTGTGGTTACATCAAACTGTCAAACAGTGGAGCTGTATTTTAAACTGTTCCTCACTTGAGATGAGATGGTGCAAATAATATATGTTTAAGTCCAAGGTCAGAATTATGCATACCTGAGACCTGTATTTGTAACACTATCAATCTTGGTATTAAATCTTCAGTAAACACACTCTACATACAGCCCAATAAGCACAAGTATACAGTCATTTGTAGAATAGTGAAACAAAATGTTTTATGTTTGATACTACAGGCTTTAATAAAAAAAAGTACATACTTTCCTCCGTGTTGCATTTCCTAGAAATATAATTTTGTAATAATAAACTGATTATATGTAACCTTAACAAATGTGAGTCTGTTTAAATATACATAGTAAATAAATTATTTATTATAGTATTAGACCATGTTATTTATTAACTTATGATTGCCTGTGGCAATCCGGTCCTGGACATGTTGACTAAAATGGAAAAGCATTTATCTTATTTACAGCTGGTATAAACTAAAAAAAAAATTTCTAATAGATAATACTTGCTACAAAGATTTCCATATTTTGTGGCAAACAATTAATGCTGTGAAAGAGAAAAGGAATTATTAAAATGCTGCATAAGAAAGAACTTGTTAAAAATACTGTGGGGAAAAATTAAGAATAATTATGGGAAAATTATAAATGGTTTAAATGGGGCAAAACAACAAACCAGAAAGTCGACATATCAACAAATATGATGCAATAAAAATATCAAGCTTGTAGGCTAAAAATATTTTATTACAAATTGGGATGAATTAAATGCTTAAAGGTTTTAAAAATTTTTTTTTCATGTATCAGTCTTTAATGATTTAGAAGCAAAAGCACTGTGGCCAAGGTCTTTATGCACAGTAACATGATAATCCTGTGTTTTATCCAGGGTTTCCTCATTACCAAGCAGCGTCTCCAGATGAGAAGGCTCTGGTGTGTGCAGCTCGAGAGCTGGGCTGGGTATTCCTGTCTCGCACGCGCGATTCCCTTATGGTGAGCGAGCTGGGAATCACACGTCAGTACCACCTGCTGGCCCTCCTGGAATTCACAAGCAGGAGAAGGCGCATGTCAGTGCTGGGTGAGATCACGAAAAGCAGTTATTCATTTTATTAAGTTATTAACGCTTGGAGTTTGTTAGACGCTACTGGACGTTTAGCTGTAAACAGATTATGTAGACATATGAGACAAAATTGCCTCCAATACACTGTAGCAACTGTAGATATACTTTATCTATGCCTAAAATATCTCATGGCATCTCATCTCAAGTCAATGATTTGTTCATAGTGCAAGTCCTAGCACAACACTGAGCTGCTAGTCTCTACATCTACCAGAGAATGCTAGCAGCCACCTGCACGTAGTCACATTTAATGTCAGACCCTTTTAATCGAATATTACCCCATGACCATGAAATTTGTGTTAACAAAGGTCCAGCAAATATCAAAGTATAAAAATGTATAAAAAGTAAAAAATTGATCTAATAAACAAACATTTTACAAGGATTACTATGCATGCATAAGCCTAGCCACCAGTTGATATTTTATGTGCGAGGATACCTGCTTCTTCTGATCTTCTGTGACATCGTATGTCAAGCGTACAGGTGTTCCTAATAAAGTGGACGGTGACTGTGTATAGGATTTAAAGTCCTAGGAAATGAGTCATTATTATATCTATTTTTGTACATCCTTTTTCCTATGGGGTTATGGTACGTTTTGTGAACACCTGTATCCCAACACATTCGCACACTTATCTAATCAACCAACAGTGCACTGCATAAAATCATGGAGATTTTGGCCAGCAGCTTCAGGTAATGTCCATATCAACCATCAGAATGGGGAAAATGTGATCACAGTGATTTTGACTGTGGCATGATCTTTGGTGACAGACAGGCTAGTTTGAATATTTCTATAACTGGTGATCTCCTTGGATTTTCAATCTATGGACCCAATCTGCCTTGTGTGAACAGTTCAGCCTGGTGGAGGTAGTGTAACCATGAGGGAATGTTTTCTTGGCACACATTGGTCCCATGAATACCAATAAACATTGCTTGAATACCACAGCCTATGTGAGTATTGTTGATGACCATGTGCTTACCTTCATGGCTCCAATATACTCATCTTCTAATGGCTACTTCCAGCATGATAATACACTATCCCACAAAACAAAAGTTGTCTCAGACTGGTTTCACGAACAGTTTTTCAATGGCCTTCCCAGTCAGCGACTTTGAATTCAATAGGAATACCTTTGGGATGTGGTAGAACGGGTGATTTGTATTATGATATAATATTGTAGAATTGCGCCTGTTTTGAGAGCAAACGGGAGGCTCTACACAGTTTTAGTATAGTGATGATAATAAAATAGGGTTTAGCTAGACACATGTGCAGGTCAGGAGATGGCATTGTAAAACTCATAGGGTTTATTGAAACTCAGGCAGATGTACAAAAAACATGGCAGGCAAAAGAGTAATCCAGAACAGAAACAGGTCAGTCGATCGGCAAACAGGGTATCAGAGGAAATCCAAAAACAATGATCAATAACAAAGAGCAGAGTCCAAATCACAAGAAGTCAAACACGGGAAGAACAAACGCTCGGCAATAGTAGCCGGGGCTAGACTAATGCTTTGCGAAAGCATAGCGCAACTGAGAGTCCTTTTAAGTGTGGCATGAGTACCTGCAATCCAATCATCAGCCATGTGACGGCTGGGAGAAGTATACAGAGTGCAACATATTAGCGCTTTTACTTGCCCAAACTTATGGATTTATGATTTGTCCACACCTTAAAAGCTTAAATTATAAAATATACATAAAATATATAATTATATATAAAACTATAATTTTATCTTTAAAGAAGAATCCAGAGAAACTGACAGATGTGTGTGTGTGTGTGTGTATGTGCATGTGTAGTGAGAACGCCAGAGGGAGCAATAAAACTCTACTGCAAAGGTGCGGATGCTGTGGTTCTGGAGCGTTTGCAAAAAGGCAATCTGCATGAAGAAAGCACAAAGCAAGCCCTTGAAGTTAGTGCTAATGGGTCACTTTCAAATTTTGTGCCTTTGATCATTTGATATGGTTTTAGCACGTAATATGCTAAGCATATTTCTAAAACTCTGAACTTTTGTAGTTGGTTCAGTTTGTATACTGCTTTACCATGACCTTGTTAAAAATGAAATGATAAAAATTAACAGTTAATTTGTCTCTATGTTTTTAATGGCAGATTTTTGCTCAGAGCTGTCTACGGACATTTTGTGTGGCTATGCGCTCTGTAGGTGAGGCTCAATGGGTGGAGTGGAGACACGTGCTCCAGCAGGCTGCCATGGAAACAACTTGCCAAGAGAGTATGCTGGAGGAGCTGCATGACCGAATGGAAAGAGAACTGACGGTATGATAACAGACTATTTTGCCAAATATGTCACAGTTGTCACACAATAAGTTTTTCATTTTTTTTCCAAGTCAGTCCTCACCATGGTCTGGGCCAGATCAGTCAAGTCAGGGTCTGGCATTTATTTTTTTATTTTTTATCCCAGTTCAGAGAAAAAGCATACAAGGCTTTTTTTCCTGTGCACTGACAGAAACGACATTTGCATGCACGTTGTAAAATTATTTTTTAAGGTAAATTACAACAATGGAGTCAAGTTACAGACATCCATTTTATTACAGTAGGTTGAAAAATTTTCAGTCTGCTTCAGAGCTCCAGGTTCCATAGTTCTGAGCTTTGGTTACTGTTTTCTTGTGTTGTACATTCTCCAGTTTTCCTCTCGGTCCAAAAGCATTAATTGCCCCTAGGTGTGAATGTGTGTGCATGGTGCCCTGAGACTGGCTTCCCATCCGGGGTTAATTTTCCTGACTTACTGGGATAGGCTCCAGATCTGTAACCTTGATCAGAATTACTGACAGTGACTGTGAGTGAGTGAGAGTAAAATAGTTAGCAGTTGCCTAGTTCTAGCCTTTAAATAAATCAAAATATAACGTGTATTAAACCTATTTAACATGACGCAGTAATTTACATTTTTGTATAAAATGCTTTTGACCAAAAACTAAGCATCCTTTTAAATTTAATGTGTTTAAATGCATTACCATTTATTAATATACTTGCTTTTATTTTTTCCATCACGAGTACATATCACTTAATAACAGTTAACACTGTGAAACCATTACACTAGTGACTAAAGATTTATTTTATTTGCATTTTTTTAATAAACAATTTTACAATTTTCACACTTAAAAGTGCCTTTTTCTATTCATAGTTAATTTAGCATCTTTCTATAAATAACTGCTTGAAATAACCAAAATGATCTGGCAATAGAATGAGAAAAATTTATGGTATGAATTAGGTAAAGTAGATATCATATTAATGATCTTTTCCATTGTTTTATGATACATCAATAAATTAGAAATATTAGTAACATTTACTTATATTTATTTACCTATATTTGCTTTTAAAAATTGTCTAATAGAAAACAACTGAGTAACAGAACATTATTTGCGAACTACTGATATGCGAATACAAAACACGGCTACCAAAAAATGCAATGTGCTTTGCATATCTGTGTCATCAGTTTTGCAAATGCAACACGTTTTTTTTCAAATACGTAGCAACACACATCATTTGTAGATCATGTGACGTCTGGCACTGTTATTCTGCTGAAGAGGTGTTAATGCATCTCACAAGTTGCAAATGCATCTCATAAATGGGCTGCACATCAAAACCACAGACGGGGCCACAGGGACATCTAGCCTCCAGCTCATTTAGCCTTCCGAAAGAGTCGAATCGGATTTCTCCAGATCAGAGCACATGGACATGGTGTTTCAACAGGAGCAGGTGTGTTTCAGCAGGTATGGTGGCCCAATCTTGACATTTTAAATTATACTGAAATGTATTAACAAATGATTTCATAAAATTAAAAAGGACCCGGATAAATCAGTCAATGAAAATAAATAAATAAAAGCATATATTAATGTTTTTAATACACATGGTGCAATAATGAGTACAAACTTATTTATAGCTTTATTTATTATCTTCTTATTATAGAACTATGTCTTGACTTTCTATATTTCTATTTTCAATTTATACAAAATATACAATAATATATGTGGGATGTGGGAATAAATGTGTGTGATGCTCCATACTGGTGTACAACACACTGCATACTGGCCCAGTATACACAGTATACATGATGCACTACTCCCCTGGTCAACAGTGTAGTGTGCAGGTATGACAGCTTCCATGTAGTGCTCTAGACTAGCAAAAAAACAGTATGTCCGTATCGTCACATTTACGTCACACAGTGGGCTGGTGACCTCGCTAAAATATCATGTACAAATGTCATATAACTTAGCTAGCAAGCATACCA
Source organism: Notoglanidium macrostoma (assembly GCA_030068235.1). NCBI lineage: Eukaryota > Metazoa > Chordata > Actinopteri > Siluriformes > Auchenoglanididae > Notoglanidium > Notoglanidium macrostoma. Next base: position 1,436,562 of record JAQQZR010000007.1, read on the forward strand.
TTCAGTTACATTAGTGAGCCGTTGGGCTCTTTGTTCTGTTAAAACAAGCACCTTTCCCTGTCCGCATTGTTTTTTGAAAATTTTAGGAAGCTGGGAATCACATTGCATCATAGGATGCAATAGCTGATGAAGTGGGCTCTGTACTGGAATTGTTCACTAGCATAGTATATTATCCAGGTAACTCTCATGTACCACAAAATGTTTATTTTTTTATGTACTGCATACTACTTACCACTTTTCCATCAAGGTTACTATACGAGCAGTATCCAGTGCAGAGTGTCAGACACAGGCATGTCCATGTTCTCTGATTGATCTGGAGATATCCTGTGGAAGGCCAAATGAACTGTAGGGTAGATGTCATTTTGGCGCCACCTGCTGTTTTGATGCGTAGCCCATTTGTGAGCTGTATTTACAACACGCCTGTGGCAGAACGGTGCCAAAAGCCATATGATCTACAAATGATGTGTTGCTGTGTAAGTCTAAAAAAAAAAAAGTGTTGCATTTGCAAAACTGATGAAACTGACATGCAAAATGCTGCTGATTTATTTTCTTTACATCTGTGGAACTTGCCCAGCATTTGTTTTTAAGCAGTACCTGTATTTGCACACACACTGTATTTTTAATAGCCATGTTTTGTATTTGCAAATCACATTGTTTGCAAATTGTGTGCTGTATTTGTTGAGAATGGTGTGTATGTTTGCGAATCGTAGGGCATTTATAAATTTGATTCTGTTTGTTGGCAAATTATGTGGCATTTGCAAAACATTTTTGCACATTTCCAACTCCATAGTATTCATTTGCTGTCTTTTAAATGACAACATTCTTTAAAAAAAGTAATGTAACATTCTTTAAAAAACAGTAATGTAGCAATAGGTTAAAAAAAGGAAAGGAAGGAAACACTGATACAGACTATAGAGAAGAACATGGAATTTCTTAGTAGTGAACAAGTCTGGAATTGTTAGATACAGAAGTGAGATGTGAACCTCCCAGCAAATGGACTGAAAACAGATTGCTTATCAGAGGTGGTGTGTTTCCAAACACAACCCCAAGAGTGATGGCCACCTGTTCTGAGACAATTCACTAGTTGACTATTCAGGTAGGCGGCACGGTGGTGCGATGGTGCAATTCGATCCCCGGGTCACCCAGGGTGCCTTTCTGTGCAGAGTTTGCATGTTCTTTCCTCCGGGTGCTCCGGTTTCCTCCCACAGTCCAAAGACATGTAGATTAGGTCAACTGGCTGCTCTAAATTGCCCATAGGTGTGAACGCGAGCGTGTGTGGCTGTTTGTCTGTGTTGGCCCTGTGGTGGACTGGCGAGGGTGTTCCCCGCCTCTCGCCCGAAACGACTGCTGGGATTGGCTCCTGCTTCCCCGCGACCCAGACGGATAAAGCGGTAGAGTTAATGGATGGATGCATGGACTATTCAGGTATAACCACCATGGAGACCACTGATTTGACTGAATGCATGTATAAAATAATGTAGTGATATTACAGTTATCTAATGAACATTAAAGTCTTACACATTGTGTCTGTGGCATTATGCTTAATTTATGTAAAATTTCACTCTGAATGACTTGCTTACTACTTTTTTTAATTAATGTGAATTTCAGTAGTGTTCCAGACTGATTTTTATAATGAAATTCTGAATTGATGTTTTAGTTTAAACTTTTTCATGACCATACTCATCTATTTTCACTTTTTTCAGTGGTTTCCTAAGCAATGTCGCTGTTACTCACAATGTTACTCACACCTCTACCTAAATTCCAGTCTTTTAGTCTCCTTAGCTATATCATCTCCTCATCTGTACACTCTGCTCAAGCAGATCAGCTTCCAAAGCTTCAACTTTCTTGCTAATAACTCTGTCAATGCCATCACACACTTCATCTTGTAGACAAGTTGGTGATTCTGCTACAAAAAAAATATCGAATTACCCTTTATGGGCTTTACTACGAATAGGAACTGCATTCATAGCAAAGGTTCCAAACCACCTGAGGCTCTACATTGAGGACACCCCTGTGGGGAAAACCTTCCCATCACAACAAGTGAGGGATGAGTCAGAAACAGAAGGAAACTGTGAAAGGGTGTCAATTGGCTGTTCCTGGACGGTACTTGATTTCATAGTTGAACAGAGCAAGCTGAGGTGCCCAAAGCAGTACCCAGCTTTGCAGACTGAAAATAACTTTTCAGTGGATTGTAGTGTATAATAATACAGTGTAGACTGTAGAATAATCAGTATAGACCATGAACTTACTATCCTAGAGATGCTCTCTTAACTTTTCTATTGCTGCCCAATCAAGGGCTAAAAACTGTACATTTATTGCACGGTAATTAAACATATTACAATTGCTAGGTCTTTCAGTGCAAGAAAAACTACTTAACAAGTTTCATCCCAGTGCTGATCTACAGTACCATGCACCCTGGGCCTAGCTTGCCTCTAGATACTCTGTAAGGTGACCACCAATTTATTGGTGGGCAAAGGTTCAGCCTTACAACCAAACCCCTTCACAATTCACCTACAGTAGGAGGCAAAACCTAAAAATGCCCTCAGCTCTTTAATGGTAGAAGGGCACTTCAACTCAGTCACTGCCCAAATCTTTTCTGGGTCTGTTTACATGCCTTCTGCTGAATTGACATGCCACAGATAGCTAATCTCCATGGGAAAGAATTTACAGTTCTTTAGCTTCAGTTTTAAATTTTGCTGTTGAAAATAACTCAACACCATATCCAAGCATTGAAAGGGTTGCTGGAATGTCTGAAGAAAAGCTTACTACATAATCCCTGTACAGCAAAAATGCATGAAATATCTGATCTACAAATAGTCATTCTACCAACTGGAATGTACTTAGAGCATTGCATAAACCAAAGGGCATCTGATTAGATTTCTAATAACCCAGAGCTTCTATTTTGTGAAGGGGAAATTCATCTTTATGGGTCCTGGCATTGAGTTGGCGATAAGCAACATGCAGATGTATACACCTATCCTTCTTTTGAACTACCACTAAGGGTGGACTCGTATTAGGGATCACTACCTTGTTATTTACCAATTCGTGCAAATTAGCATGAATCAAGCTTTAACAAAATTATATTGAGAAGTGGGCAGACGATGATACTTCTGCCACGCTGTAACTGATTCCAAATGTGTTGGAACTGAATCCAAAAGTAAAATAGTATGTTGAACCAATACAATACACTTAGTTATGCTGACTAAAAGTACTTTGGTACTTCTCCAGCACAGCACAAGCTTCCTTTCTCTTCCTCCTAAGAAAGAGAATCATTTTAGATGAAATTTGTCTTAACTCACAATCATGTTTTATATGCCTGTTTTTGTCAAAATTGAGAAAAGTTGAGCTGTAAAGTTTGGAGTACTAGAATACGAACGTTAAAGTTCAGACACCTGTTTTTGAAACAAGATCACGCATGCGCAGTTGGATACCAGCTCTGGAGGCAACGGTTTCAAATAAGTTCACAGCACAATTCATGTTCATATAAGGTAGGGGACCTTTCTTCTGTCGCCTAATCTCTGTAACTGCTTTTAGTATCTCTAAATTTGGACTAAGGTCACTATTATAACTAAAACCGCTGTGTTTTAGCCAGCCAACCCTTCTGCGTTTAACCGCTAGCGAGCTAACATTACCTCAAGGGAAAGGTAAGCAATAAGGGCAGGTGAAATTTAGCAGCAAAATGCTAGCAATTCGACGGAGATGAATCATTCTAATGATAAAATAATTTTGCATGTTTTTGACTGTGTATAAAACTTAGGGTTAGGGTTACCCTAACCCTAACCCTAACCCTAACTTAATGTAAACTCAACAATCTGAGTTTTTAACCAAAAGTTCAGTTTACTCAGAAATCTGTATGCATAATGTTGACTTTTTTTCTAAGTTGACGTAACTGCAGATTTTTTAGAGTGCAGCATCTTGGGCTGAAGCTGCATATCTTGATTGCCCACCCACAACTGACACCTGCATAACTGACAAGATAACAGAATTAATGGAAAGGTTGCTAGGCAGTTGGCCCTCGGCAAAAGTCAATGCCTCCAACCATCCAGGAGGAAGAGCAGATCCTTACCCATCATGGCATAATGATGAAATGTGTTTCATAGCACCTGCTGCAACTTGAATTGCTGGGCCTCCCCTGCCTCCTTATATGGTATATCAGGGCAGTGGTAGCTCAGTGGTTAAGATGTTGGACTCGTGATCGGAAGGTCATGAGTTCAAATCCCAGCACTGCCAAGCTATTGCTGATGGGCCCTTGAGCAAGGCCCTTAACCCTCAACTGCTCAGTTGTATAAATGAGACATATGTAAGTCGCTCTGGATAAGGGTGTCTGCCAAATGACATAAATGTAAAGGTAAAATGTATATCTAAGCCATTTGCCTCTTTTAGCTATAGCCAAGGACAAGATTGCAAAGAGGATTGTAACTTACATTGTAGTTGTTTTTCAAAGAACTGATGGACAATAGTGCTCACCATGGACCCTGGTGTCTAACAAACAAGCTATAACCATACTCTCAACCTTAACCCCCACTATGAGACACTTCCTAATGAGCTGTGCTGTACTTGACAAGGTAGAGCCCAACTCTCCCCTCCTGATGCTTGGGCCACTGTGTCATGGGGCAGTAGTTTTTGTGCTGCTGTGAAGTAGCAGGTCTTGAGGCCCCTTCAACCACAGGGCTCACACCTAACTCTGCAATATAGGTTTACCAGCTGCCTAGAACCAGTAACAAGGGTCACAGTTAAGTGAATCATCCCTAAACCTGGTAGCCAATGAGGAAGACTCCAGATTCTTTGTTATGGCATCTTCTCGGTCTTCTGCTTTCAGAGACTCTCTTTTACCTCAGCAGTATGCATTACCAGGATAATGTTCAGATCAACTCTAAGTTTGGCATCTGTGTAGGTATGATACACAGAATATATACAATGCCGATCTAAAACGGTAACAGCCAGGTTTAAGTGGCTCTGATGCCACAACTGTTTCCTCAAAGCGCCATCCTGCACATGTTCAACGAACTGATCAATAAAAAAATCTGGGTCGGTAAAAAACACAAAGAGTCCCTGTTTTACTCCTTTAATTAAAGACATGACAGCATAGGAATAGACTCTCAAAGATCCTACCTCATGCTATCACAATTGGAAAAACTGAGTTTGAAAGCTAAAACACGACTGAGACCAAGCATAGAAACTGGTGAGAATGTTAAAATTTTATCAGCATCATCCCTTCCTAAACGGGACAATACTTAACCTATGCCCTTGTCCCATTTAGAGAGGGATGATCTTGATAAAATTCAATCAGATCAAACATAGTCTACCTTGAGCCCCTTTTTTCCCAGGGCATATAAACATAGCATTAAAAGTGGGTGAAACCCCTTACGCAGAACCATGAGCAGGAGCCTGGACTGAAGGGGTATCCTCTCCTGGATTATCTATCAACAGGCGCTGAACTCTGAATTACATCCTCCCTAAGCCAACTATTTTCAGCCAAAAGTTGCTGAACCAATAGGGTAAGAGCTTAAGCTGGTCTAATATATTTTCATCTGCCATTATTATAAAAAATAAAATTGAAATTCAAGCTGAATATTTAGCAAAAGTGTAAATTTTATTCATCCCAGTGTATGAATTTTATCTCACAAACTTAAAAAAAAACTCTTAAGAATTTATGAACTAATGCTAGAGCTAATTTCAAGTGGAAATAGTGATTTAAATATTTCAAGCAGTTTAAAAATTGTTTCATTGTAGAGGTAGTCACAGTTTGCAATGATCTCTCAGTTCCACTAGATGACAGCAGTCCAACCCTACCACACTAAGCATTCAGTGTCTAATGTACGTTACACATTCTTTAACTTTATTAAGCTGATGTCATCAGCATAACACTGGAAACTAATACCATGTTTACTTATAATTGTACCCTGAAATGGCATCTGTAAAGAAAAGAGCAATGGGCCTATAATAGAGCCTTGTGGAACACCAGAGTTTACTTTAGTATGCATAGAGAAATCACCATTTACATCTACAAACTCTTAATGATCGGTCAAAAAATACCTGAGCCAGAAGAAGGTTATTCTCTTATTTCCAACATCATTTCTAGCCTGTCTAGAGGAATATTATAAGTGCTTTTGGACAGGAGGAAATTTTCATAGTTCTTAGAACTGTTTCAGGAAGTATCTTTTTATACCCTTTTCGTGTATTTGCACAGCAGTAACTGAGAATAATTATAGTTCTTTGTACACTGTTTTTAGGGACTTTTTTAGCCCCTACTTCAGGATAGGTACTTTCTCAGCACAATAGGAACTGTGAGAGACACATGAGTACAGTGAATGGTCCAGACATTAATGCAGTTGCATTATGCAGATGCATAATGCCATCATTCACTTGTTTTTATTGGTCAGTGTGCATTAAAATAATAGGACAAAATAGACAGAAACTGTGTCAAAATTTTTGGCAAAAATGTGCTTGCCAAAAAAAGCATGTGTACATTCTCTGAGAGATGGAATGATGGAAAATAAATGTTGATGAACATGAAAATGACATGTTTCTAATTTAAGATGGTCCATAAAAAATCTTTGTGTTGAACAGTCAAGTACATAAAATTCTAAAAAATAATATAAAATTCTGAGAAAAATTCTGATTTGACAGATCTGACATGGATGGCCTCCTCCTGGTGTCTTATTAAAAAATGTTCTTTGAAAATGCAGCAGCAGGTAAAGGATTCAACAAATGAAATTTATAGGTGAAAAAAGGCATACATTAAATGTCACAGGCAAGAAACTCCCATCAAAGTCAAAAATAGGAAGAGGAAAACCCTAGTAAAACACAGGCAGGCAGGAATAAACTCAGACAATCCATATCCAAAACCAGAAATACAAAAAAAGGGTCAAAATCGGGAAGTAACATAGAATTAGAAAACACAGAACTTGAAAACAGGGAGAAAAGGCTTAGTTTTAACAACATACAATGCACTTCACTGTGGAACTAGGACACACAAGAAGATTCATAGGCAAACTGATCAGAAACAAATACAAAGCAAAGAGAAAGATTTACACACAATATAACAATAATCCAATGAGAAAGTAGGAGTAGAGTGACAGGATTCAAATAAAAAAATAAAAAAAAAATCAAAGAAGTGCTGAATTGTTCTGGAAGCCACACAGCATGTGCTGAAAACCACAGAAAGTGCTGATGGAAGAATTACATCTGAAGAGGATGGGTTTTTTAGTTCATCTTAGGGAACGTTTCCTTGCCACTGTTGCCTATGGCTAGCTTAATAGAGATATACAGTGCATCCGGAAAGTATTCACAGCGCATCACCTTTTCCACATTTTGTTATGTTACAGCTTTATTCCAAAATGGATTAAATTTATTTTTTCCCTCAGAATTCTCCACACAACACCCCATAATGACAACGTGAAAAAAGTTTACTTGAGGTTTTTGCAAATTTATTAAAAATAAAAAACTGAGAAAGCACATGTACATAAGTATTCAC
>JAQQZR010000007.1:1452848-1477547 GCA_030068235.1 Notoglanidium macrostoma
GAAGATGCTGGGATTGGCTCCAGCTTCCCCGCGACCCAGATGGATAAAGCAGTATAGATAATGGATGGATGGATGGAGGTTGCCAGCATTTGAGAAAAAATCAAGTATTAATGAATTGTTCCCTAATTTTGATCGCCACTGTACACGCAAATATGGTGCAGAACTTTTCTGGTTACCACTGTGTAAAAATCATTATAAAATTCTTTGGCACGGTGATGCAGTGGTTAGCATTGTTGCCTCACAGCAAAACAACTGGGGCCTTTCTGTGCACAGTTTGCATGTTCTCTCCATGCCTGCATGGGTTCCCTCTGGGTGTTACGGTTTCCTCCAATAGTCCAAAGACATGCAGTTTGGGTCAATGGGTTACTCTTAATTGCCCATAGGTGTGAATGTGAGTTTAAATGGTTGTTTGTCTTTGTGTTAGCCCTGGGATAGATTGGCGACCTGCCCAGTGAGTACTCCGCCTCTTCAGTCAGCTGGGATTGGCTCCAGCTTCCCTGTGATCCTGACAGATAAGTGGATAATAGATGGACAAAAATCCTTATGATTTGTCAATAAATCAATATTTCATAAACAGTCTTGGGTAGGATACTGAGGATAAGACTATAGGATAGACTATACCTATAGTCAATGAGGATAGACTATATTATGAAAAAATGAAATACAACCCCAATTCCAAAAAAGTTGAGACATTGTGCAAATTGTAAATAAAAACAGAATGCAATGATATGGAGATCTCATAAACCCATATTTTATTCATAACAGAACATAGAAAACATCAAATGTTTAAACTGAGAAAATGTATAATTTTAAGAAAAAAATAAGGTAATTGTGAATGTCTTGGCAGCTACACATCTCAAAAAAGTTGGGACAAGGCCATGTTTACCACTGTGTGGCATCCCCTCTTCTTTTAACAACAGTCAGTAAATGTCTGGGGACTGAGGAGATCAGTTGCTCGAGTTTTGGGAGAGGAATGTTGTCCCACTCTTGTCTGATACAGGATACTAGTATTATGATGCAGCAAATGTTCTCAATGGGTCAAAGATCTGGACTGCTGGCAGGCCAGTTCAGTACTCAGACCCTTCTCCTACAAAGCCATGATGTTGTGATGCAACAAAAACAGACTTGGTTTGATGTCCTTTGCTCCAACTTTTAGCTTTTTTCTTTTCTTTTTTTTTTTGTAGATCTTCAGACATAGTTGATGACAAACAGCATTCACTGTCATAGGATAATTTGTACTCTCAGATGGTCTCATACAGACTGTTCTCATTGTTTTGGCAGGAACTTCATTAAATGCCTTCTCCAATCCTGTTGTATGGTTGGCAGCTATTCTCACCTGCTGCACTGCTGTCTTGCCCTCAGTTTCAAGAAGAGCTCTAAAAGTGATCCTGGTGAATCCCAACAAACACAAGGTGAGGGTATTCTTCATTAGGCTTATGACAATTGATAATATCTCTGTTGAAAATCTTTAACATAGATTATAAGGTTTTTGTACATTTTGCATTTTTTAGATCCATTCATTAAAAGAGCCACTTGAGCTACAGTCATGGAATGGCTCTCCTCATCACCATTTGTCCTAAGCAAAGTCGTTGTGGCCCTACGGAGCACCCTCTGGATGAGACCGGAACAGAATAGGTTCCCCTATCCTGGGAAACATATGGGAAACACAATAAAAATACACACGGGAACATTAGCATGATATTATCTTAGACAGGACTAAAAAGATTTATGGACTGCTTCTCTATAATACAGTTGTGTTCAGAACAATAGCAGTGTGTTTAAAAAAGTGAATAAAGCTCAAAATCCTTTTAATGGCTTTTATTTCCATACACTCCACTGCACTACACATTCTATTCCAAAACAAAACATGAACATTTTATTTATGGAATTTGTGTTATTCCTTTACATAAAATGAAGAAAAGGGAATATTAGACTGTTAAAAAAAATAACAGTGTCCCCATTCTTCTTTACAAACTCAAACATTCACTGTGTAAACTGAAAAATGTTTTAAGATTTTGCTTTTCTTTGAATCACTGAACTAATAATTTAGTTGTATAAGCGCTGTTTCTGAGAACTGCTGCACATCTGTGTTGCATGGAGTCGACCAGCTTCTTGCACCTGTGAACTGGTATTCCAGCCCAGGATGATTGGCCACATTCCACAATTCTTCTGCATTTCTTGGTTTTGCCTCAGAAACAGAATGTTTGGTAGTTTTTTGTTTTCTTCCACGTCTTTCAGGTTTCGGTCTTTCAGCATTTGCAGTCTATCATTTTCTGCACTTTTTTATATGTTTCCCCTCTCAAATCAAATTTTTATTCAAGGTTTCCTGTTCTTCTGAACAATGTCTGGAATGACCAATTTTACATTTTACTTTTAATTTCAGAGAGAAATGCACTATAACCAGCATGTACAATATTTTCTGCCTTCCTTCCTTAAATAAAGGCTATAATTGGCACCTGTTTTTTCACAGAATGAATGACCTCACTAATTGAACTCCACACTGCTATTATTTTGAACACGCCCCTTTCATTTAATGATTCAATTACACAGAATCAGCAGCATGCATGTCATAACTGTTGGGTCTGTTGGTTTTCTATTACTCTACTACACCTACTAGTAAATTATTATTTGCCATGTAGAAATATAATTTCTACCAAATACAGTGACTGATCAGGTTAGTGATGTCGGACTGCTATTATTTTGAATACAACTGTATGTTTGTATGTAAATGTATTTGTATCTGTGTCAGGTTTGTAGGTGGAAGGTATCATACTTATAACTGAGGTGCAATTATGTCTAATGCTTTACAAATCCACAGATTACTGTATATATTACAAATGCTCCAATTTATGTTTTTGAAGTACAAATTATTTTTGCAGGTTCATCTGTTATTTTTCATTTATTAAGTATGAATCATTTCTATGATCTCATTAAATAATGGCATTGCATGGCCTCATATGTGGGAACTGTTTTTTTAATCTGGGTTGTTGGCTCTCTCATGGCACAATTCTTTGTCAATACAAATTTGGTTGTGCTTAAAACATTATAAAAAAAATTTGAGTAAAATTGCTTGATAGTAAACCATACATGTTTATCCAGAGCTAAATCCGTTGATGTGAATAGTGGATCTGCAAGCACTGTGCTATGCTTCATAATGTTGAGAAAATCTCAAATTCATACTAGGAAAATTTGATTAGCTTGGTTTCTGTGAATGCATGTTTCAAATTACTATGGATACAGTACAGTACAGTGGCTGTCTGGTTTCCTCTGACTGCATTTTGGATTGGTTATACTAAACCGATATGTGAATGTGCCCTTTGATAGACCAGTAGCCCGTTCAAGGGGTATTCCTCTCTTATGTAAAGTGTTCCCAGGGGTATGTATGTCTTTCACATATTCCTTGATTGATGTGTAACACAAGAAGATATGTTTTGCATATCAGGTAAAGCTGGATATTGGTTTTCTAAAATGTTCTACAGTTCCTACATTATATTCAGCTTTTCTCTCGGTATCCAGGATGATGTCTTTGAGATTATTTTGTCTGCCAAAAGGACTGTAAGTTGTAACCTCTTTCAAAAATGAATCCCCAGTTCCTATTCTTTACAAATGACAAACCTCACTATGGTCATTTATTTTCTGTGGTATATCATTTGGACACTGATCCTATGCTGTGCATTGTTAAATGAAATGCCACTCCTAAAAAGCATATACATTTTGAGGTCTCTTTTCCGTTTGTTTCATCTCTATTAGACTGTTTCCTATCATCTTTCTTTCTTGTGAAACTGGCTCTCTTCTACAATCACTTCATTCATGATTGATTGATGGGTTATAATAGAGGTGCAACTCCGGGATCTGGTCTTTGATTCAGTCTGCATGTGTGTAGATAAAAGAGCATTTATTTTGTAGAGGTCAATTGCCAAGGACTTGTTGGTAGTATTTTTGTATTGATTGTTTTGCAACTTAAATTAAAAGCACCACATGTGAATAAACAATGACCAGGAATTACAATTCATAAGTTGAGACATATGAAATCACAGTTTTCAGAAATTCTAACAAGCACAAGCAATTTTGTTTAATAAAATTGAAATAACAAGAAAACTATGAACATTAACCTTATACTGTAACAATGTTACCCATTTGTTACCCTTTTTATACACTTAGGTTCAGGTGAAATCTTACAAATTTGCAACTGAGAGATCATATTGCATCATCAATATACTCCAAGTAAACATTAGCCATGTAAAAGGGGTAGGATTGCAACAATAATGCACATTCAATTAAAAAAAAGACTGATAGAAGAAAGAAACAAAGCAAACCCTTCCCATCCCATCATTTAAAGCCTTTCTCCTTCTAAGGATGGACTTGCACTGCATGCCAAGAGTAGTTTTATTATCAAACTGCATGATGCTATGATTTAATAGGAAGGAATCACATCACAATGGTGCTTACCCTGTTCAATACCACAAAGTTTGAGTGGTGATTATGCCTCTCCTCATCTCAGTCTAAAATGTTGATAAGCAGGTGCAGATTTATTTGCTTAAACTTTAAAAATTAACATACAGATGATCGTTAAGACATTCATGGACCATGCTAACTAAGGTTCTGATCTCCATATCAGATCATGGCACTGCTCATATTACACAAAGTTCAGCTAAGTTTTCTGACATGACAGAATATCATAGTGGTCAATAACATCTCAGTGGAACTTATTTATTGTGCATTGTTTTTCCTGTCACACTGTGCGAACCCTGTGAGATTCACTACCCAATTGTCACTGACAGCAGAATCGGCCCATATTAGCACATCTAGCCAACTTCAGCACAATGAGGCTCATTTATCAAGATGAATAGGAATGGATTTATTTGTAAATCAATCTCGGGAGCATTTACATGAGGGATTTGGTTTCATGAAAATCCCATAATTTCAGAACCTTTGTATCTGACTCGTGCTCCTGAGTGTATGTAAATTTAGGAGACTAACTAATGTAAACCACACTACATTAACAAAAACAAAATTAGGGGTTATACATAAATAGAAATCCCAACTTCTATTATTTGCACATTCCCATACCCTCCCTTACACCCTTACACCCCCCTTTATTTATTTAAAAAATAAAAACCAATCCCCATGCTAGTTCACTTGGATATTTTATATTTATATATTTTATATTATTGGCATTGATTAAAGAATATGGATATGAAACTGTCATTCAGTTATGAAAAAGAAATGATGCTGTATAAACAGGGGATGGGCCAGTCTGCTGGACACAACCATAAGCTGTAAACAAATGCCTCAGCTGCTGGACGATTTAGCACAAGTGTTGCACTGATGGGAGAAAAAGAACAGATGATAAAAAAAAAACCTGATCTTGAATCAACATCTTCCCAATTTGCGATGTTGTCAAGATTAAATTGTATGCTGTCTAAATCGTGCCAAATTGGTAGGTTTAATGTGCAGGCTGTTCCTGTTTTAGCCTATACTATATTCATGCAGGAATAAGTCCTGCCATGATTTACATTTTTGGGGGCACTTTAATAACATTTAAGAAAAAAAATCCATAGAATGAAATTGCTTTGGTTGATATTCTCATGTCAAAATTAATCCAAAAAAGTGAGCAGGAAAAGTAAATCATTGTTTTCATTTTCTGTTTTTTTAAGTTAGTCAAACATAGATTTACCTCTTCTATGGGAACATTCAAAATGTCTTCTTGTTATGTTATGTTAATGCCATCACATACAAACAAGAGAAAAAAATAACACAGACTATGGAAACAAACAGTATAAAGTTGCTGGATTAATCATTATAATTATTTGTAATTTCATCTAAATTACATAAACTTCAAAAAAACAAACATTTGAGGTATTTCAGAATTAATTGTCAACACCAGCTTGCCAGATCCTTGTGTTTATCATAGGGTAGGATATAAGAGGGAAAAACATGTGCATTACATCATTACTTTTAAAATTGTCTCCTGAACCCTTTACTGATTAGAGTTGAAAAGAGAATTTAAAGCAAGTCCATTTTAAAATAGCCACATACAGTCCTGAGACCATTTTGTCACTAGATCGTGGACTGGACATTAGTGGGAGATGTAAAAGTAAAGCTGAATGTGTATAAGGATAGAACGTTGAGTCTATGAATTTCTCAGGCCTACTTATATCAAGTCCATATTACTTTATTTATTAATTTTGTGAACAACTTTTAATCCAGGATGGAGTCTTAATTTATGATCTCTGTCCTCTCCAACCACAATGCCATCTGAATGAACAGACCAAAAGCATCAAAATGATTCTATCCCTCACTAGTGACATCCTACAGGAAAAAAAAAATGTGTGGTCACAACTTATGCACTGGAATAAGATGATTAAATCATGGCCACGACATACAGTAATCAATACTAATTTGTGCATGTAAAGTATTATTGTGTCTATATCCTAAACAAAACAGACCTGAAGCTTTTCTATAAGTGTGTAAAACCCCATATATACACACATAGCAGGTGGGGGGAAAACACACACACACATTGCAAGGACTTTATTATTTTGCTCTCCCAAATTATTTTTTGAAAAAATATTTTAAATAGGGAAATTATCACTAGCAGTGCCCCTTAATAATATTTGACAATTTTTGTTATTTTCTGATTTTTTTGGTATGTTAACATTGATTGAGAAGATCAAACACCTGTAGATCCTCTAATGTTCATGTGGGTTATTATTGGGTGAGTCAGAAGCCAACAATTCTCATGCATTATATACTTTAAGAAAATCTATATTTGTGTAAAATAATTCATTTGCCTTTTTTGTAACTAAATGCTTAATTATAATTATTTTTGTAATAATAATAATAATAATAATAATAATAATAATAATAATAATAATAATAATAATAATAATATCAGGTCATGGCAATAAGGGCTGTTTGTTAGATTGGGGCAGTTAATATTCTGATATGTGTGATTCAGGTATGAATTTGACTTTTTTTGCTGAAGACTTTTTTTTTTTAGAGCTATAGTTACTTATAGTCACAATTTTTGCATAATCCTGTAAGAAACTGTTTAATTGTTTTTTTGTTATGTAGATAGATATACTGATTTGTCCATATCCCTTAATTATTTAAGTGCTTAAAACTAGATAAACAATTTTGCGTATCCTTCCTTCACCCTGGTTCTGCGTTTTCTGTTTTGTCTGCACATGTATACAATTTAAAATAATAATAATAATAGTAATAATAATAATAATATATTTTTTTAAATCAAGCAAAAAATATTCTTAATATACCCAGTAGTCTGAGACCACAAGTGAAAAATCTTCTGTTTGGCTTTTTTTCCAATTTAACACAAAGGATATTTTTCACTATAAATGATATTATCAGCAATAACCGAAACGAAAAGTATAACCTTAGAAATATTTACATGAATTTCTTCATTGGAATTTCTTTATTGATACTTTATTGTTTTTCTTGTTTGGTATGTTCCACTTTTGCTTGAATGACAGTGTGCACTTGAGCTGACACAGACTCCAAAAGTCTCTGTAAAACCTGATGATACATGTTGATGATCAAATCCATCGGTGTGTCTACTGAACACATGCTTCAATGAAATGGATGAGACTGGCAACTCTATACCGTGCAGTTAATATGGTCAATATCACAAATTTGCTTAAATTTAAATACTGATCTTGAAATTGTGTAGATCCTCTGGAATTTGGAACACTGAACAGTCAAGATGATGCACATTTCCTTTTTTGTTTTCTAAAATTTCTAATAATAAACAACTGTCAGTTTATTTCCAGTTAAAAAAAAAAATCCCATATTGTCAATGTGGTCTCAGACGTTTTGGCAATCTAGTTTAATTTATTGGAAGTTTACATGTGAAACCATGGTTAAACTGCTGTCTGGATGACATGTTGCTTTCCTTTGGGACTAATTGCGTTCATTTTGTCCAGAACGTAAATAAGTAAAACTAACTTTTCTCATTGTGAGATCTTGAAATTATGATTAAGCAAATATATGAAAATTAAGTCAGTTTCTCTCTTGTTGTATTGGCAACATTTTTTAAACTTTGTAGAAATAAATGCTTAAAATTAGCTAAATCAACTGTCAATAGATTAAGAAAATTTCATAATAGAAATTAGTAAACATGTTAGAACTATGCTTAATAATCTTATATTTATCATAATCCCATAACGAGAAATATTAGATAATTTTTTAAGTGAAGGTCCAGTTGCAGTTGAAGGAAAAAGGCACTCAACTGTCTGCATAGTTGCCACCTCCCACTGTAGTGTGGCACTGAGCAGTCTAACTGCAATGTCCGTAAATGGTATGTGAAGTTTTGCTTCTGGTGTATATGGTTGTGCTGTGGTGTGATATAATCCTCCCTTGACAACACCAGACAGGACCGGCAAGCAGAAAAATCTTTGGTATCAGTGGTTGGTTAATAAACCATCCAACACAGTGAGGAAGGTTCTCACTGCAAACAAATATTATTTCATATACACATGAAATTGTGCCTGATTTGTGCCATGAATAACACCTCTAGAGCTTGCAACTTAGAGCAAAATGAGTTCATGTCCCTTTGCATTGCAGTGAGCTCAGAAATGCTTCAGAGCTGCATCTTGTTTGTTTGGAAACTGCGCAGTCCTCTCCTCAAGCCGTGAACCTTGTGGGCGTGGTGATTCCGGTTACTATTTGAAATCCCATAGTGGAGATGGTGTGAAAAAGACCTTCTACCTCTTCTTCTATTTCTGCCCAATTATTGTACATCATTAGAGAGGATGCACCGCAATTTTCTCCCAATGCTTCCTTGTAGCATTGTCAATTCATCTTACTTTATCTTGCATAAAGCCTCTTCATCTTCAGAGGTCAACAAAGTCTCTTACAAATGTGAATTACCCGCATCAATATTACAAAGATAAAGAGAGGTGGATTATGTAGAATAGAGCATGGAAAGAGAGGTAGAAAAACAAAAATGAATCAGTAGGTCTTTCTACTTTGATTATGTATCAAATGCCTTAAAAGGAATATTTTTCATTTTGTTGTCTTTAATAGTAAAATAGCAATCCTGATTTTTTGTTTGTTTGTTTGTTTGTTTGTTTGCTTGTTTTTGATTCCTTTTAGAATTTATTGCCAATCACAGTAGTAGAGATGTTTATTGTTGTGTAGGCATAGCATGGAGCTTTTCAGATTACATTAAGGCAAATGTAATTGGCACTCTTTTTTTTCGTAACACTTGATCTTGTATTTTACTAGTATATACTATATTTACTATATTTTTATAGTAAACTCAACTGGAGGTTTGATCTGTCAACAATATTTCAATAGTGTCTAAACAGACAGAATTCAAGGTTTTACAGCCTTCCTACTTTACCGCAATGTTGTTTTTTCCTCACAATTTAATTTTTCCTTCCTGGAGTATCAGTAGGAATTCACTGATTTTGACAGCAATGCACTGTTGTGATCAGCAGGTGGCAGTGTAATCCTATAGATTCGGGATAATAACTGAAGCACAGGAGGATTTGGTTGTCATGTGCTGATTGTAAATACATAGCCTGATCATTCCTGTGCTACACATGTTAGTAATAATTTTGGATATTAACAAGAGGGGATAAAAGTCCCCTAAGCATGCTGCTATCTCATGTTTGTGCAAAATATGTCAAAATGGCATGTCTGCAATTGGGAAGGGTGACGTATGCTTCACCTTTGGCAGAGATCAACACATCATGAGAGCTGCTGTTCCTCACTTTCATTAGTATTGTGTATGATCTGAGAAACGCCATTAAACAGCCATTATTTAATTGCAGTAGTATATGGAAGAAGAATGAAGTCTTGGATAGACAACAAGCCAGCTGTGTGTATTGCTGCCCTGTTACATGTTTAACTTTGGGCTGTTTGTGTACACATTTGTGTGTTTCTTGTAGTCCACTGTTGCTATAAGGAGGAAACTGAGAGTCCAAAATACCTCTTTAGAAGAAGCCAAACTGACTTCAGGCACACGTGTCTGATTCTTGCCTGTCCTGCATTGATGAGAATTGTTGCTGATTGTTGGCAACAAGTGGTATTGCATGGCACACTATGTATGATGTCTGAGGGAATTAGCACATTTGGGGCCACTTGGGGCCTCAGGCTTTGGAAAAATTGGCAGTAGAGGTGCCAGACTGCCCAGGGCTGTTTCCATGACCTTGCTGGTGTTCATCATCCCAACGGTTAGTGCAGCGACGCCGGGCATTCATGAAGAAATTGTTTACTGTGTTGAGTTCTAGGCCCAGCTGTTGTGCGATGGTCAGCTGCATTTCTTTGCTGGGCCGCTTATTCTCCTTAAAGATGGAAAAAAGTGTGCGTCGTTGCAGATCAGTGAATACAAGACGTTGCTTTTTTGAGATTGTGCTATGGTCCTTCAGCTGCTCATGCTCTTTTCGCTTACAAGCTGCAGAAAAACAGAGAACAAAAGGAAAAAGAAGATGGAATCATGAATGAGGGTCTGTCAGTGACCCAAAACATCTACAGCATCATGAACTCACTGTGCTCCACATTCAGACATTCATTCTCATTATCAGAATTATACTTCTGACCTGAACTAATTTTCAGACTTGTTAATGAATTGAAAATTGTGAGCAAAATCATATTTATGAATTGCACTGGCATATGAGAGTAGCCTAGTTATGTTGTGCAGTTTAGCTATACCTTAACTGCGCAATAAGCTGCATATCTGATTCGCTGATTCAGCCTTCATGAGCAACCGAATGTGGGAAATAATTCTATACATAAGTTTTTATACACAGACTGTGAAGGCTTTACCCATAATTTATTTTCTAATATGATTGCATTAGAGGCTTGAAGGCTATTCTGTACTCTCTGACACAAAGTACTCCACTCATTACATTTTAATATAATGTAATGTTGTGCAATGCACTTTAATTTAGACAACATTCTTTGTTTATAGTCATTCACTTTGACCTGAAACTTTTTTGTCAGTTGGTTAATTTTTAGTTAATTTTGAACAGCAGAAATTTTTCTTTATAGCATAAGATTTTTCTTATGTTGTCTAATGTAGTTCCTGTTTTTACATCTTTTGCAGTGAGTTTCTTGCCTGTCTTTGTGTTTAATCCTTGTATGATTCTGTGAAACCCATTTTGAATGTTTTGTAAAAGAAAAATACTACAATCAATTATTATTATCACTATGTCTGATTTTGTCTGAATTACAAAAATTTTATTCATAAATTCATTTTTACCAAATGCCCCCTGTGTGCACCCCTACACATTTATATTAAATACATGGATCTCGCCAAGTTGAAGGTGCAATTCCGGGATGTATTCTGCAAGGACCTCGGGCAGACTCATGTCATACATCACCAAAAATGTGCCCCTGTCAGGCAGCGGCCCTACTGTGTTCCTGAGGCCCAGCGTAACACTACTGAGGCAGAAGTAGCACAGATGCTGAAGGACAGGATCATTGAGGAGTCCGCCAGCCGCTGGTCCAGCCCCATCATCATGGTGCCCAAGCCTGACGAGAGTCTCTGTCTCTGAATTTGACGGCTACCCCATGCCCTTAGTGGATGAGCTTGTCGAGAGGTAAGGGAGAACCCGGTTTATGTCCACCCTTGATCTAACGAAAGGCTACACCATCCTCGTGGCCCAAGACTGCCTTTAGCACCCCTTTTGGCCATTGGCAGCACCTGGTTCTCCCCTTCAGGCTGCACGGAACTCCAGCAACCTTCCAGTGGGTGATGGACGTTGTGTTACACCCTCACTGGACCTACGCAGCCACTTACCTCGAGGATGTCATTATTCATTAGTCCACCTGGCAAGATCACCTCTTCCATCTTGACTGAGTCCTTGATGTCCCAAGAAGTGTCACCTGGGGCTGACTGATGCACAGTACATGGGCTACAACATCAGCAGAGGCCTCTAAAAAGCTGCAAGAGCTGAAAGTGGAAGCAGTGCTCCTGTATCCTCACCCAATTACTAAAAACAGGTACGTGCCTTTCTGGGGTTGGCAGGGTACTATCGTAAGATTTGTGCCTAACTTCGCCTCTTTAGCTGCCAGATTTCACCAGGAAGGGTGAGCCATAAACCGTGTGCTGGAGTCTGGAGGCGCAGCAGTCCTTCCAAGCTCTTCCATGTGTTAAGGAACCCGGATTTTGAGTGGCCCTTCCTGGTACAGAACGATGCATCAGAGACCAGCATGGGAGCAGTGTTGGCCAGCATCTGGTCATCTACATCAGCCGGAAGCCGACACCCATGGAGAAGCACTATGCAGCCATAGAGAGAGAAACCTGGCCATCAAGTGGGCAGTGGAGGAGCTCCGGTAATACATCTCGGGGTGGCAGTTCACACTGATCACTAACTATGTGGCCCTACAGTGGTTGGCCCAAAACTGCAACTCCAATAGTAAAATCACTCGCTGGTGTCTTGCTCTACAGAGCTTTTCTTTCAAGGTGCTGCATAGACCTGGGGTGAAGCACAGCAATGCGTATTCTCTCTCCTGTTGCTACTCTGCTAGTTCAGATCTCAGGGGGAGCACTGGATTGTCTGTGGTTGCACAGCCCCACTGCCCGAAAGTAGCAGGCGCTCCACCCAGCAGAGTGAGCACAGCTGGAAGTCATCCGTGAACTTACCTCACCCTCCACAGCAGTATAAGCTAACAGTGCGATGAACCAGAGACCGCCCTGGGGGGGCGAGGCTGTGAAACTTGACATGGTTGGAAGGTGATTACAATCTAATGTCCGGCAGAAGACAGCGAGCCATAAAGAAAAGGTGGCATCAGGGTGGTGGTGAATAAGGCAGTCTAGAGTGGTAATGTGTAGCGTGTCTCTCTCTCTCTCTCTCTCTCTCTCTTTCATTCTCTTCCTGCCTTCTCAGATTCCCCATGAGAATGCCAGCTAGATCCCCACCACCCTTGCTCCCAAGTCTTAACTCCAGCCACCCAGATCCCTGGACCTCAGTGGAAGCTGAACCTCCACCCATCTCCCCTCTCTACACTGACTGATTTCCCACTACCCTCCTGCATGTATTTGCACTGTGTTATCTTGTGTGAGCACTAAAAAAAATACACATTTTGCTGGTACTTCTGCCGTCCTTCATCGCCCGACCTCACAGCACACAGAAATAAACAAAGCTGCAAAGATTTCAAGCACAGGTAACTGGCCTACTTTTCAAACTCTACTCTCACTGTTGCTTTTGTATTTACATATTTTCTCACAATAACATGCAAAATATAATTTCATAACATTCTCTGAGCTGCAAATTGGGCAAGGGATAAAAGATATACAATGGTGTCACAATGTATGGCATTTCACCACAATCACCAGATTACAATTTGCCAAGAAATACAGAGACACAAAAATTTTGTAACCAAGACTAATGTCTACCAAACCAGGAACTCATAGGTCAAGCATGGTGGAGGTCATATCATGGGTTGGGCTTGCATGGCTACTTCTGGAATGAGCTCACAGCCTAGCATGGAGGGTTTAAGACTGGCCAATTCAAACTAAAGGAAGCTGCAGTACAAGCCTGAAAAGGATCACAATCGAAGAATGCAACACTTTGCTGATGTCAATAGGTCACTGGCTTGATGCATCAAGGGATATGCCTCCAAATATTTAGTGTTATTTACTATACTTTACTTCCAATACCTTTGCTCACCTAAAAATCATCTCATATTTATTATTTAATCTCAAATCCAAATGTCTTCACTGTATAACAAAACAAAAGAACTAGGCTTAGCAAGGACCAGGAGCACAGTGGAACTATGTCCCTCATATGGTGTGTAAAATGCATGTACATTGGGTCATTTGTCATTCGAATAAAACCTATTGTGTAAGAAATTAATTAATTAATTTGAAAAATGAATTGAAAAATATGAAAATATAAATATGTAAATAGGCAAATATTAACCACATATTGTGTTTGTACTGCATGTAAATGAGATGAAGTAAAGAGTTGTTGAGTATTTCTGCATAACTTGATTTGATTGTATTGTTTTTCAATACAAATAACGTAGAGGGTCTACAAGACCCATGAATACTGGTTGTGTAGAAAAACATGAATACCAGACAAGGGTTAAACTATAACAGTTTAAACAGAAAACTGTTTTTTTCTGTTTTCATGAATAATTTTGTTCTATCATTTTTTTTTTACAATTTGTTGTATTTTTTACTTTTCTTTTCTGCCACATTTTCATTTTTCATTTTAAATACACTTTTGTTTTTGTTGTGTAAAGAGAGCAAGAGGAGGCCATCTACATCAATCTGTCTAAAATAACCTCAGTAAATCGTTGACTAAGGTACATTTAACATTCAACATGGCAAACATTCAGTTTGTTCAGTCTGTTGAGTGCAGAATGATTAGTCATTTTTCCTCCATAGTTAGTAATAGTTTTATTTGTGATCAGTGTAAATTAGTTAACTCTCTGATGGAGAATATTGCAGCAATAGTGGTGCGCAGTGAGTGAGTGCAGCATAGTTTCTGTAGAGGAAAGCCTATTCTGCATTAGGCAGAGTTAGTAATCCCCCAACTCCAACATTGGAGCCCTCACAGAGGGGCAAATGGATGACTACTTGGCAGAATAATCAATAAAAGCCAAAACTAACAAAGCTAACTATGGCTCACCCACAGGAGCACCACTCATCTACACTTCATGTATCTAATAGATTTGCTTTCCTCAGTGAAGCACCCACTGAGAAACCTGAAACCTGGTTATAGTAGACTTTATCTTAAGGCACAGAAAATTAGTTAGACCTTTAGGGGCACCAGCAGCTTTAGTTTGATATATAACGAGAGCCAAGGTGCCAGACATAGCAGGTGATTTTAGAGTTTTAAGCAGACATAGGTTTCCGAAGGTAGTTTTTCATGCATGAACTAATGATATATGCCTTTGTCAGCCAGAGGTTTTTAAGAGAAACATAATAGAGGTGTGTAAAAAGGCAATGTCTGAATGCAAATGTGCTTCTCTCATTTCTTGCAACATAGGTCATAGTCTCAGAATTGGTCTAGTTAATTGGTGATAATCCAGAGCCAAGGCCATTAAGCAGACAAGCAGGCTAACTCAATAAACCTCTCGTTTATTTCCAAGATCCTAGAAAGGCTGTAGCACAGCAGTCATGCTCATACCTACATAGGAATAACATTCCTGAAATCAGTCAGGATTTAGGGCTCATCTTTTTACATAAACAGCACTGATTAAAATGGTTAATGACCTACTGCTGGCCTCTGATCAGGGTTGTGTCTCCTCGCATGTGTTTTTTGACCTTAGTGCAGTGTTCATACTACTGTCCTTGATATACTAGAAAATGCTTAAAATGTTAAGGGAACGGCCATCTCCCGGCACAGGTCTTATTTGACTTACCATTATCAGTTTTAAGATGTAAATGGTGGCACTTGTCTGGCACAGTCTAAGTGTTTAAGTCAAAGCTTCTAAGAAAACATATTTGTTTAGTGAAGCCTTTTGTTACTATCTTTTTTCTTAGTTAAAGATTTGAAGGCTCACCGGTATAAAGTATTTAGTGAACTAGGATGTTTGGATGCTGCCCTCTCCCACTTTCACATAACCACTCAGGTTTGTTGACTATATATGACCACTTTATGTCACAGGTCATCCTTACGTGCCCTTTCTCTCTCTGTTGATGTACATATGCTGCTCCTGAGATACCAGGGATCCTGAGCATTGCTGCTCTCCATACGTGCCTGATCCATCCTGATACCCTACTTCTTGTTCGAGTTCTCATCACCGGAAAATCCCTTGATTCTGAGGATAGGCCCACATGGACAGCCTAAAAATCAATTGCGATGAACAAGTAATTTTGCACTTAAGTCTCCATCATTGAACAGTTGATAACTTCAGCAAAATAGACTTCAAATTAAAACTATAATGAATTTAGAAATTACTCTGATCCTCATATTCATAAGGCCCATTTGTCCACAATTCATAGCCCATTAGTCTCCGGATATACAGTTGCACTTTCTGATTGTACAGTATACAGTTATAGAAGGGAAATAGCTACATCGCCCAATACGGTGTCAATCACTTGAGGATGGATTCCCTTTTTAGTCCGGTTCCACTCAAGGTTATTTTCCTCATGTCATCTTCAGAGTTTTTCTTGGGAGAATTATATCTGGAATTTCTGTATATATAATATATATTTCTGTAAAGCTACTTTGTGACAATGTTCATTGTTAAAAGCTCTATACAAATAAAATTTTATTTAATTAAATTAACATAGATTGCTATGTTTTAAATAAGATTTGAACATAGTGTAATGGCTGTGTTGTATGCCTTACAATAGTTAATTTATCCACAATGTCAAAGCCATTCTTTCAAATATTTAACCTGTATCTAGTGAATCTGTATTGTACAGGTGATTATTTGGGTTATAAAGCAATTGAGGAACTGATGCAACCCATGGGACCACCATTTAAAACAATGATATAATTGTTCTAGGCCCAAATCACCTGAATCCATATTGTCTTCCATTCTACTCATAAAGAAAAAATAGGTTCAGGTTCTAGTATAATTTTTTATTTGCTTTCTCTGACTGCTTTAATATACACCCACTGGCCACTTTAATAGGAACACCTGTACTTCATGCATTTATTTAATCAGCAAATTATGTGTCTACATTACAATGCATAAAATCATATAATACCACAAAATTATACCACTAGGTGCTAGTAGAAAAAAGATGTTTCAGCAGTGGGACCAAAATTATTATTGTTATTATTATTATTATTATTATTATTATTATTATTATTATTATTATAAAAATAGTCATTATCATTATCATCATCATCAACTTCAAGAAACAGGCTTTTGGGTCAAATGATTAACAGATTTTCAGAAGCCAAAACATGAATTCAAAGCAAGAAAACCAGAAACCAGAAACATATATTCAGCTTCTGGAGAGTGTAGCACCTGCAAGGAGTTAAAAGACACAATCATATGGTCTGTTGGGATGTTAGACCGCTTGCCTTGTCCTTGACCACTCGCCTGAGGTGGCTGCAACAATGACACTGGACACTTTGAGACAGGTTGCTTGTCACTGGGGTGATCAGCAGGTGATCTTCTTGAGATCTGGATATATTGTGGTTTGTGTTTTTGGATCCAGGGGAGTCCTAGAACAATGGGGCCTATCAATGCTGAAACAACAGACAAAGCCACTGAACCTTTTATCAGCACATCTATTATAAATGTTTGGCTGGATAAGTACTGATGTGGATTCATAGCAGCTGAACAAGATGATTTGACCTTGTAATGGTGGGTTTTGGAGAGGACATGGTAAGTCCTGGCCCATATGCATTTGGCCAATATGCATGGGCTCAGCTGGGCTCAGGATCTAAATGTTGACTTTCTTAGTGAGTTTTTCTCTCCAATTTTGAGGCAGCTGATCCGGACACATGGAAAGATCAATTAGAGTGTCCAAAGACACTTGGTTATCACAACATGCAAGCTCAGTGAGTGTGTTGGGTTTGAGCCCTTAGTGATATGCAGCTAAATTCCAGCACATATTCTGCAGTGCTACACTTGCCTTGGGAAACTGAGAGGAACGATTTTCTTGCCTTCTGGAGAATGATTGACAAATCATATGAAAAAATCACTTACCCTCCTTGTGACCAGACCACCATAACACAAATGAATACCTTGTTAATCAGGTACTTTATGAAGCACTGAAGTGAAAAAACCCTTCTTTTCATTTTGTCCAGTCAAGTTGTGAAGGACGGAGACTGAGGGGCTGGCGGTGCCAATTGGGTTAGCTGCATGTTCTGATGTTATGGTGGATTTTTGGAATTTGAGTCCATGGCTGAATCTGACTGTTATTTTATATTAGCAAAATAGGCAAATTTGGGGGCAGGAGTGGGTTGTGTGTGGAGGAACAGGGTCAAAATAAGATAACAGAAATGTTGTATTTTCGCCATCTGTGAAAAGAAATATTGCTGGCAATACTTGTATAAGAAGCAGTGTTGCCATGGCAATAGCACCAATATTGACACAGTGACCATGCTGCTGCCTAAACTACTCAAGAGTCTTTAATAGAGGACCTGGCTAGCTAACATTAAGCAGAAGTTGCCTAGAAGATCCTAAAAAGCTGATAAAAGAACTAGAAGGTTTCCTTTTGAGAGAGAGAGAGAGAGAGAGAGAGAGAGAGACACTCTGATTAGCTGGCATCCAATCCCGTGTGTAATCCAATACAATCCTGCCTTGCTCTACTTTCTGGGTGAACCGTGTCGTTGTATAGAAAGGTGAACAAAAACATATGAACTCTTTCCTCTATTCCCTAAAGGTCCTAATTCTCCAAATAATGTTTCTTAGCACCTCCTTGGCATCCCAGATACTTTACCTAAATGCTAGCGAATGTTATAGACTATAACCATATATAGCATTCCAGGTGACTACCTCATGAAGGTGCTTAAGATAATTACAATAGCACACTATAGTGCAAGGCTGGTTCAGGAATCTGGTTCAGGAGTATAAATTGTCATTTTTTGTTATAATTTTGCAAATGATAAATGACTTTTTACAGCAGCACATGGAGATTGTATCTAGTTTAGAACGTATATATATTTGTATGCCATTGCAACAAACCTGGCCCAAAAAAATTCTATGCTGAACTGCCTCACCGCACATATTTGATGCCAGGCAGAAAGCATCAAATGTGGGGTGGACTGCAAATGCACTTGTTGACATTTTGTAACTTTATAATGAACAGTTTAGGAGTTTAGGTTTTCTGATTCCAAATTAGTTGTGTCCAAGTTGTGATGAGTAGAAATGGTTAAAGGCAGTTCTCATTGGTTTCATGTCCACAATTTTACCACTTGATTGCCTGGCTTGTTGAGTATGCCAGAGTAGTTTTCTTTGTGCTCTTCCTGACTTGCTGCATGATGATAGCTCAGCTTTTTACAGGACATGTGTGTTAATGTCCTAAAAATGCACTTCTGAGAAGGTGCTTCTAAACCTCAGGCTTCCAGACAGTATGAAATTATTTGGATTCTTAAAGCAATGATTCAATATTGGATGATACCACAAGATATTATATTTGAATAATAATTTCACAAGAATAATTATGGAATTGTAATATAATTTAATAATAAAAAAATACTTTTGATTCTCCTTTAATTAAGTTGTTCTTTATCTAGACATTAAATAAAAGAATCATCAAATTCCTCTACAAATTTGTTCAACCTTTACACTGTGGTACATATACTTGTGTTTTTCATGACTAATTCTGCAACAAAAAATTTTTTTACATATTGTTACCTGACAAAATGTTCATAACGTTTTTGACATTTAAGACAAACTATTTGTCAGTGTCAGTGTTTATTTCTATTTGTTTTATTTTTATCATGGTGCAGTACATCGATCAGTGTAAAGATTGCCCTCTGTTGCTTTAAGATTTACACTGTTTCGCGTTAATAGTCGCCTGTCGTTTGATTTTTCCTGACCACGAAATATTAAAAAAAAAAAATTCAGTCCAGCTGATGTCTGCATGTCGTTACATAGCCAGCATGAGTCGGGTCATTAGCCTTAAATTCTGCATTGATAAGTAAAAAAGCAGCCTATCACATGTGAAAGCCTTTGATGAGCTGCTTCAAGAATGTCGGCCTCTTTACAATCGTATTTAAAGGTCACTCTCTCCTATCGATCGGGTTGGCGAGAGAACTGCGAATGGCGGGCAGGAAAGGACAGAAAGGACAATATTTTAGACGCAACACTGCTGGACATTGGGGATGTGTTTACCACCGCCGTACTCAGGCGGCTCATGTTTGTGTTGATGCTGAAATGCACCACGATTATGTGAACCAAGGATTTCCAGCACTGCTGCTGTGATATACCTGTCACAATTCATTCCAAGCCCCAGCATGATTATATGTCACCGACAAGTCCATGGGCTTCAACTCTCAAACCTTCACAAAAAATATTTGGATTCCAAATCTTAAATAAATCACACTGGTAGGTTTGGAAGTATTAGTTTGGGTAAATATGCTATTTGTTATTATATTTTGATTCAAATGTTGAAGCTTGTAGCAGATGCCACTGTTCTGCTCCATCTGCTTCATATAAATTTTCCGTTGGCAAATTATAAACAAAATGTTTTCCATTTTTTATTAGAGCAGAAGTCACACAGCACAATCCATTTTGCCCTCTTTCATTTAAAAGGTCTATATCCAGAGAGTGCCTCCATGGGGGAAGAGTGCTGAGGTGGAATAATTGATAGATAGGCTGGCTATCTTTATCGATCGCTGTATTGATCTGACCAAATACACTGAGATTAGACGTAGAATTCTGCTGATACGAATTGTTTTTCATAGTTAATAGAATTTCTAAATGCCTTCCCTGGTCGTGTCGTTTGTTTCGGGATAAATTAATTTCTCGTCGTCTTAATCATGACAAAGCCAGTCAGTAGAATTTAATTTAATGCCACAGGAAAAATCGCATCTGTGAGCCTACATTACATTTACAGGATATTTTGGCTGGCTGAAATAATTCACCCGCGACCCAGATGGATAGAGTGGTGTAAATAATAGATGGATGGATGGATGAAATAATTTATATTTTTTCTACAATTAATAGAAAGTGTTTAATAGCGAATTTAAAATCTATAAATAGGTAACAGCTTTGGCTAAAGCACCGACAACTGGACTCTGACACTTTTACATTAATGAAGCAAAATAACAGCATTGATTTTTGTGACTGTGATGAATCTGGAATAGTGCTCTAATTTAAAAGCATTGATTGATGCCAGACTCAGTTCCCTTCTGCCAAGCGGCACCTGCGCAAAAAATCAAACCCTGTCTGCCTGCTCAGCCACACAGAGGCCAATGCATTGCATTTAAATGCAGCTCACATTGGTGGTGTTGTTGTTTGTATAAAGTTGGTCCGATTAAATTTCAACTGAATTAAATTACACTGCATGACTTTTGCATGGTCTGTTATCTTGTTTGTTGCACACTAGATCTGGATTTGAATACGTGTATGCTGATGGGATGAAAATCGGGATCAAATGTATCACGACATAAAACCTAAAGGTAGGTTATATGGGCGGTGAGCTCTATATTAGATTATATTACAGGTTTAATTTACAGAGAAAAATACTAATCACAATTTTGTAAAAAGCTCGAGTTTACTAAAACACGACTGCGCACGACTGTAATAAAACACATAGAAAAAAACCTATATCGATTATATAACCCTGTCTTTATTACGGTAGCCACAGAAGCTCACCCTACTAACCACATACACAACTTCTTGATTTAAATGGAGTGCTGAAAAACATTTCGATGAGCAATTAGCTTTAACAGTGGGGCAATTTAATGAGGAAGACCGTTTAATATCTTTTAAATCTTTTTATATTTACACGTACCACTTTAAATGCGCAAAGCAACAAATTAAATGTCATCAATGACTTTTCACCGATCCACTGAGCAGAAATAAAACATGCCTCCATTCCCTAGTTAATAAACTCCTCAGTTGAAGGAAGATATG
Source organism: Notoglanidium macrostoma (assembly GCA_030068235.1). Classification (NCBI taxonomy): domain Eukaryota; kingdom Metazoa; phylum Chordata; class Actinopteri; order Siluriformes; family Auchenoglanididae; genus Notoglanidium; species Notoglanidium macrostoma. Next base: position 1,474,320 of record JAQQZR010000007.1, read on the forward strand.
AAAAGGAAAGGTGGAACACGATTTTTTGTGTGTATCATTTAGTAAACAGACGTTTTTTCACGTGTTTACACGTCTTTATTATTTAGTTAAAAAGAAAGAAAAGAATACAGGAGTCCCAGATTGATTTTAAGGAGTTTAGGACTGTTTGCAGTTCCATCTCCCCCAATATTCTGGTGAATAGAATGCAACGAGCAGTCACCCACGTTATTTTGTGAATAGATTGGTTTAGCGTGTACTCTCTGTGATTTCATCAACAGGCTATAGAGCATTTTAAGTCGACACAAGAGAATAAAGGTTTGTGGCATTTGCAAAACAGAAGTAACGCCATTATGAAATAAACATTTTTTGGATGATGATCCTACAGGTTTCAACAAAATGTTTTCTGTATTTCAGTGTCTTCCTATATCACCTTGCAGATATGAACATGCAACACGAGCACTTTTACACACCTGCGAGTCTAAGGGCCGACATGCGCTGGAACTCAGGCTCTTGAAGCCACTTCCACATCCTCCTGAACGTCTCCCGTCCTGATTTTAGTTTACTCCACGGTTTAGGATTCCGCAGGAGGTCAGATAGCGTGCCCTGGGACCGAGACAATATTCGCTGGGCGAAGATAGCCTGCGGAATGCTGTACCTTTTCAGTTCGGCCATTATTCTCTGTGCCACCTCTTTCGTGTTGATCTCCTCTGCTTGGCTGGATCCGCCTGCTTGGGTGCCTACGGCTTCGTGCCTGTCGCGTTCCGACAGCATAGATCCATTAGAGTGCGACTGCGAGTGACCTGGGTGGTGTAGGCCGTTCAGAGTGGACATGATTCCGGTGCTGTGGCCACCAAAATCACCCCGACCTAGCATCGCCGCGTGAGTCTCGAAGCCTCCTGGCGAAATCATCTTGTCGTTGGAGAGGTGAGCACCAGGACCGTAGGGTCCGAGATGCTGCTGCGCGTTGTGCAAAGTACCTAAGGCATTGGACAGCGGCGAGAGCGGCTGTGCCATGCAGGAAATGTCTTTAGGATAATGGGCGTACAGGTTGCCCATGGGGGCCAAGCCTCGGTCTTCGCGCATTAGCGTGAAGCTGCCGCTAACGTTTCCAGCGGTCAGGCGCTGGTGCGCAGGATGATGATGCGCGTGATGCGGGTGCGGATGATGATGATGATGCGCGAATTTGTCCGACACCGTAGATATTGAAGGCAGGTGCTGAAGCGGTGACAGATTGGTGTACGTGCTACTGATGCTCATGCCAGAATCGCAGGACATAGTTGTGGGAAAAGGAGCGGACAGCGAGTGGTCGCTGCGATATTCCCCAACCCCGTCCAGAATCGAGGCCATGCTAGACACCATTGTAGATGATCGGCCGTGCACCAGGTTCCGGTGCGACACCGACTGTCTCGTGTGAGGGAAGTTCATGAAATCGTCCGTTTGATGAGAATGTGAATCCGTGTGAATGTTCCAGATGTTCTCCATCCTAAGTTCCATGACTTGAAAGATGCCCACCTCTCTCTCTCCCTCCCTCCCTCTCTCTCTCTCTCTCACACACACACACACACACACACACACACACACACACACACACACACACGCAGGCGCACGCGCACACACACACACACACACACACACACACACAAACACACGCCCACACGTCCTCTTTGGCTATCGCTCAAAGCCGCTCAACGAGCTCAAAGCCGGCCATTGAATCCGAGCTCCAGTTCTACTACAGTTAATTCAGCAGGGTTTTAAGAGGTTCTTCCTGCAATACACGCATCTTTAATTCAAGCAGTACACGCTCGTATTTTGCCCTCTGTGCCGCCCGCGCTACTGGAAGTCAGGAGTGTGCGGCGACTGAGTCTGTGTGAGCATTAAGACCAACCCGAAGCCTCTGACGCCACCGATATACTGTTTGGCTTGGTGTCGCGACACCTTGGAGGTTATAATGGCCTGTAGAGAAATATGGAAATTTTCTCAGTGCGGATGAACTAGCCTAACACTGACCCTAACTCAACTTCTTCTCCACTGAGTACACTTCAAGGATGCATACATGCATGCAAGCCATGAGCGGACTGAGTTTTGGAGATTCCTTGAGTCATCGGTTTACCCTGATAAACCTGGCGCCAGCGTGAATTATCTAAACGGTTAAAAAGTAATCCATTTCTAAAACTCTTCTGAATAAAATGTTTGCCAAATTTCTAGTAGATAAGAGGAAATAACAAGTTACTTCACAATGGTTGTAATTACATACGAAAACACATCAGGCTTATTATATTGTTATACAGTAGTCCATTAGTGGAATTTACAATTTTGTATTGCCACAATTAATGTAAAAGTTTTATGCTAATGTACTGTATATTAATATAGTGTGTTTTTCTTGTGTTTGATCAGCTGTGCGTTATTCTACATTACCATTGACATATCACTGGCTTCTCTGCAAGTTCGGCAAGTTTCTTATATTTATATATATCTTATATTTAATTAGATAATAGCTGATTTTCGATCTTGAAATATATTTCTATTTAGACACAACTCTACAGTTCCAATGAATATGGATTATTAATCACTATAAATTTAAGATTCAATACATATATATATATATATACTGTATATATATATATATATATATATATATAGATAGATAGATAGATAGATAGATAGATAGATAGATAGATAGATAGATAGATAGATAGATAGACAGACATAAATAGAATAAATAGAGTATGAGTAAATAGGGTAAAATGTAAAATGCGATTTCTTAAGCAGTGATTGTACAAATGAGTTCTGGTAGAACAAACCTGCCAGTCAAAAAGCAATGGTCAATAAAGCTTTCATTCACTCATTCAGTCAGTCAGTCAGTTATTAATGGTCCTTACATTATTGAACAAACACAAGTGGGTGTCCCGAAATGTTCCTAATGCTAAGTAGGCTACTTCGTTATATTAAATTATCGATGTGTTCTTTAATTAGCGAGCGTTTTCCGAGACCCTCTGTAATTAACGTAGTACGTAAACTCGGGCGTAAAATTAACAAAGAATCTTGCCCCATTCGTTACTCACCAAGAACTTCTTTTCTGGACCTGGCGTGCAGTTCTACCTGAGAAAGGCAGATGCCGCTAATTTCCATTCAGTACTGACTCTTTGTCTGAATGGAAGTTATTCGGGCAATTCGTTATTATTATTATTATTATTATTATTATTATTATTATTATTATTATTATTATTATTATTATTATTATTATTATTA
>JAQQZR010000007.1:1490934-1501078 GCA_030068235.1 Notoglanidium macrostoma
GTTATTTCTGTGACCATTGTGAGTTTTTCTTTCATTGACTGAAGGGTACCAACAATTTTGTCCACGTGTGTATATAGAGGAATGACAATAAATACCCACTTGACTTGAAAATTTGTATATAAAAATGAATGTTAACAAATTTCAAACTTGAATATCATACTCATAAGAACTGAAAGGCAAAAAGGGGAAGCATCTCTGTGTTCATGAACTGCTAAAAAAAAGCAGTCTGAACATCATGTATTAATAACCTTATATGGAATTGTTTTCTTTTTACAAATTGTCTTTAACCTCATCAAACCTCCATCCTATATATAGTCCTGATTGCATCCAATTAAACTCTGAATCCACTATGAATTGACAACTTCATGCTTGTCTTTTCCCGCAGCGCTATGAGATTGCAGAGAGGGCAGGCAGGCATGGGCTCAGAAACAATTGTGGGTATTGAATCCTGGAAGAGTTTCAGAACCACTTGGGTTTCTTTCCTTTTGGCCTTATATGGTTATTTCCTAATAGCGCACCTCACAAGATCAAAAAACACATAAATAGTGCTGATGAAGTGGATTCTGAAGAGGAGAATCACTCAAACTCACCACCGAGCACAAACCACTCAGTAAATGCCTTTAGCATATGATTGGCCTGCATGAGAATGTGCTGAGCTGGTTTAGGGCCTACCTCACTCATAGGATGTTCTCACCTAACATTGGTAGTTTTTATTCATTGCTGGGCCTCATTTATTCTAGTCTATTCTATTCTAGTCTATTCTATTCTATTCTATTCTAATCTAATGCTTTACCAATGGACATTGTAAAAAAACAGTGTGACAGAAATATATAAATTTCAGTTATAAATTTTAAAAACATGAATTTATAAATATAACCCTAATGAGCAAGCCTGTGGTTCCTTTCCAGTGGCAAGGAAAAACGACCTGAAACAACATGAGGAAGAAACCATGAGAGGAACCGGACTCAAAAGGGAACACATCCTCATTTGGGTGACACAGGGTAGCACGATTACAAATAACTCACTTCTATAACTGTGTTCTGTGGTCGAAAGTACAGTTGAGTAGCGAATAAATTCATTATAGTTTTAACATGAAGTCTATTTTGTTGAAGTCAACCTAAGTCACTGTATCGGCTGTTTGCATCAACTGTAATGTAGTAAAATTTACTAAAAAGTAAAAAGCTAAATTTTCATTCAGATTTACAAAAGTTTTAGAAATGCTGATTTACTTCATATTCACATGTGTATGTAATAAATATATATATATATATATATATATATAGTATTTTGCACTATAAAAACTCCCGGAAAAGGGATTTCCAAGTACTTCACACAGGGAAATTGCTATGTTTAAGCACTCTCAGTGACTGTTGGCCAGACGTCCATCATGCACACGTGTGCTTTCCCTGATACCATGCTGGAAAAGCAGAAGAGCATGTATCATAAAAAGCTGATGTTTGCACACCGTACACAGCGAGTATCTGCTGCAGTACAAAGCCAAAGTGCAATATCTGCAAAAACTCCAAACCAAGAAAAACAGCTTTTGGTGTTTTTCTTTTGCCAAGTGAAAGCATAAAATTCCATTTCAAATTCATAAAATCCTATTTAAATACCAAGTGAATGATTCATTAGAAGAGAGCGAATTCAATATCAGGCATATTGTAAGCTGACCTTGGCAGATACTGCACTTTGGCTTTGTACTACAGTATGGTGCATTGCACTTTGAGACTTACTAGATCAGTCATTTGCCAGTCAGTTAGTGCCGGCTGTAATGAAGTGTCACGCAGCATTAAAAGTTGCTTGTAGTTACAATTCACTTAATGCAGCCCAGGAGGTAAGCATAAGCTGCTTCAAACGACATGTAAGGGAGAAAGTTATCTCTTGATCTGCAGTCAAGCATACTTGTGCAATCATTTCCTTTACTCAAAAAGTTAATCTTTGTTTAGAGAGCAGAGACCCTTAATACAGGATCCGCCATATCTCCACGTACCACTTTTCTTTCTTACAAAAAAACCCTTTCACACATTCACTTTAACAGTTACCTGGGATGGCATTGAAGAGAGTTAAGACTAAGGAACAAATAGTAACTATAGAATCATTTTAAGATGGCCTGGCACACAGGAAACACGCAATGACAAAAACAGGTCAACCACATGAAGGCCATACGAGAAGCAAAACTACATATCTCCCACTGTTGAGCATGAAACTCAGAGACACGTGACTTAGTTAATGGTGCATTCTCAGGGACCACTGAACATAATAAACACAACAGAACACAGTTCAAACCAGACAACTGTTGTTAAACACGGCTTCAGTGTTTCAACATTTTTCCAAGCAGTCAGGCGACAAGATTTTCACACTATTCTTTTTTTTTGCTACACACTGAAGACATTTGGGTTTGAGATTAAACGATGACTATGAGATAATATATAAGAATTTCAGCTATCATTTCCTGATATTTGCATTCAGAAGTGTTAAACAGCTTACAGCATGACACCTTTGGTGGCAGACTACCCAATTTTTAAGTGAGCTAAAGTATTAGAACAGAGCAACTTAAAGAAAATTTACATAAATAACACTGGCTGCAATCCCTTCCTTGCAATAACATCATCGCCACACGCTGATATCACTAAACTGTTGCATTCTTCTTTTGTGATGCTTTTCCAGACTTGTACCACTTGCTGCACAGTTGGGTTAAAGTCTGGTGAATGATTTGGTCAGTCTAAAACCTTCCATTTTCCCCCAGTGAAGTTCTTTGTTGTGTTGCAGTGTGCTTTTGTTTCATTGACTTGCTGTATGATGAAGTTCTTCCCAATTAGATTGGATGCATTTCTCTGTAAATTGGCAGACAGAATGTTTCAGTGGACTTCTGAATTCATTCTGCTGCTACCATCATGAGTTACATCATCACTAAAGATTGGTGAACTCGTTCCAAAAGCCATGACATTACCACCATTATGCTACACCAATGAGCATGTATGTTTTGGTTCATGATCGGATCTTTTCTTTCTCCACACTCTTTGCTTTCCTCTGGTAGAGGTTAATCTTTGTGCCAGAACTTTTGTGACTAAAGTACACATTCAGAACTGCTAATTGTTTAATCAGTCATTCCAACAGAGCACACCTGGGCAACAAGAAACATCTGTCAGTCACATGTCACTTGAAAAATGGGTTCAAACAAAAGGTGCCAGGTTCTAAATTGTTTACCGCATCTAGTTGTAAATATCAGCAAACGAAAGCTGAAATTCTGATCTGTAATTTCATATACACCTTTTGACCTCAAACCAAAATTTCTTTCAAACCAAATGCTTGATGTGCCATCATCGTGTTTTAGTATACAGAATGTTTATAATGCTTACATAAAATACACTTAAGATTTTATAATGGATTGTGATATGTTTCTAATGTGTTGTTTTGTGGATTTTTCCCCTTCCTCTTCTTTTTCTTAAAACAAACAAACAAAAAAAAAAGGGTCCAGAGACAGAAGATAAAAAATAGGTATTTGAGTAAATTTCACACATTTCCATCTTAAAGAATCTGAGGTTGATTAATGTGTATTGCCCCTGTTAAGTAACTGATTTCAAATTCTGTGTATTAACCAAAATAAATTGCAAATGAAAGTCAAATGGAAACATATTTTAAATCTTTAATTAAAAACACTTCATTGTTACAATTATTAAATATTGTGTCAGTTTAAGGTATATTTAAATATGTGTGACAATACACATGAATGCATGGCCATGCTCTTTATCAAAAATAATGTGAAACATTGAGTCTAAACTAAACTCATATGCCATATTAAAAAGACAGTGCAAATGGTACCCAACTGGAAGGAAAACCAAAACCATGAAAAGCTACATTTTAGACAAAATTCCTTGAAACAGGAACAAACCACATCTTAATATCGTTTATCTTGATATCATTCTGTAAAGGAAAATACAGTGCTCAAATGTAACAGACTGAAAAAAGGCAAAAGGATTTGTCGTAAAGTATGTGCAGTAAACACAAAAATCAAATCCTGCAAATCCAGATACTAATACTAATAAAATATTTCTTTTAACGTACCGCAACAATTCTGTTTTGTTAACCCCACAAAAATGATCTACAATGGATTATCTTGAACAGTATGTCCGCATTATCCACGATGCACCAGCACTTCAAAGGTGATATTGGAAAATATGACCAAAATGAAACCTGATATGCACGAAAAACTCAACCCCAGTGACTGAATCATAGAAACATAATGCAACAATAAACAGTATAAAAATAAAATAGTTCTGATCACATAAATAAATAGCAACTGTTCTAAATGAAATGCTTTCTCTGAATCTCAGATTGTTCTCAGTGGATCTTGGACTATAACTCATCTTTCTGGTTGATGTGATCCCACTGGTGCTGGTTTTCGAGAGCTTGAATCACTTCATCAGCTTGAAGCCTCTCCTAAAGAAAAAGAAAAATTTGAAAACATAACTTAAGGAAGTTATTTTTTGTAACATGCGCTCATTAATCACTATTGACTTTATCCTGTGCTTGGTTTGCATCAATCTGAAAGGTTGGAGGATTCAAATATTTTAGCCAATCCAGGTTTCCCCACTTCATAGTAATACATAATGATTGACATGATGCAGACGGTGAGAGTGAAAGGGAGAAAGAGTGCAATTTTGCTTTGGAATGTTGAGGAGTACAAGTATAAAGTCTCCAAAAACAGAAATATTTTAACACAGTACAGATTGAAAAGAAATGACTGCTTACTACGACACATTATTACTGCCCACCAATGGTGATTGGACAGTGGAAGGAAAGCAGAAAACCAGGATAAAAACCCACAGGGACGTGTGGAGAGCATGCGCAATTCTGTACACACAATAACTGACAAACAGGGTTTTTTTTTTTTTTTAAGATTTACCATGTGGTTGGGTTTGTTTTAGGTCTGAAACAGTGGGGATTCCAAGCTGAATGACCGTTGCATTGCATTTTCCCCGATAGTTTATATTTGGGAAGTTAAGGGAAATTATATCAAATCCCTGCAGCACTGCTCTCCCCTCAGCATGATGTCTTTTGACAATTTTTTATATGCCATTACATTTCACTTATCCGGAGTGACTTCGTCTAATCATGTAACCCAAATGCTCCTAACACATGCAAAATCTGATGTGTTGTGGCTTAATTAATGTGAATCAATACTCACAAGCTCTCTGTACAGGGGATCTAAGGTGAACCAGTGCGCCACAGCGCAACGCTGCCCTCTTGTGACTGCACGCACACCATGAGGGTTCTCACCACCCGAGGAGAAACCCACCATCCGCCCACACTTCGGCTTTACTGAAGCCTGAAACAGGAAATATTATTACAGATAGAAAAAAAGCCCTTGCCTTATCTAAACCAAGTAAGGGTTTCATAACTTTCATACCGTGATGGTTTTGGCATCCATTTTAGTAAATATGAAATCGCCACCTTCAAAATCCCCATTGAGGTAAAGAAGGGCACTATGAGAGAGAGAAAGAAAATGTCTCTATAGAATTTATTAACTGAAAAGAATACAGACATTTCGGAGGTCTAAAAGTAGTCTGGATTTTTTTGTTTGTTTGTTTCAAATATCTTTAGAAGTAATGAAACTGCACAGATTAGTGATGAGACTTTTAAGAGTAGTCCTCTTGTTTTGACTGCCTTTTAGTAGACATTGTTATGAATTGTGAGAAAGCAATACCATCCAAGTGTCAAACCAATTCCAACCTATAGTCTCTGTATGTGTAAGCAGGAGGCTCTTTCCAGCATTCATTAGCTTCAGGGTCCAGAAGACAGTTATCAGCGTGGATCGGGTGGCTAAGGTCATTCCTGTGCTCCTGCTGATCTAATGTGAAAAAAAAAAGTTAAGACAGATGACCATTTTTTTTTTTTTACATACCATTCCATTTCACTTCAGATCCAGAGTGACTTATTTTCTAATCATGTTGCCCAAGTGCTCGTAACAGAGGAATTTTCCCAGAGCAGGCATCAAATTCCCATGTCCCCTGGTCTTAGCATTTTCGCATGTCCTGTGTGATTGCACACTAGGTCATTCAACCGCTTGACAGCCACACGTTATAACACTCTAATCATGTGAAACTTGCCACAGTGACTGATGTCCAGCTTTTCTTTTTAATGAACTCTCATGCATATTTTAACTGTCACTATCAGTGTTGGCTAGTTAGCAGTATTAGATATACTGTGTATAACTGTGTTAACTAGCTCATACCATTAGTAAAAAAAACCTCATGCTCATACCAATTTACTGCTGCGATTCTCAAGCCTGGTCAAGCCTGATTTCTCCGTCGTGTTTTTCTTTTATGAGATTTTAAGCTGTCATGAGATTTTAAGCTCACTGCTATTAGTTAGTTAATGTAATATAACTCGCCAGTATTACCGTACATACATTTCAAAGATGGTGTTTCATCCTAAGAGAGGGGGCATTATCTATGACATGACTTTCAGGAGAGCCATGTTAACACAAACAAGCACACGCACTATTATTGCACCTTTCAGCACTATGTTATTACATCTGGTAGTTTTGCATTTCTATTTATAAAGGTTATACTGGATTCTCAGAGATAGTCATTGAGTGTAACACACCTGGGACAGCTGTCCTGCACACTAGATGAGTGTATGAGAAATGTAGAGTGGAATTCAACATGAAATAGGACTCAATTATCTTCCTGGCCTTCTCGCTGACATCGTAGAAGAGACGGGCACTTTTTAAAGGAACACGGCCTTCATAACCATACTGTAAATCACAACAGTTCCCAAATTAGAGGTGATATTTGGATAAAGCAACGGTTCTAGTTTTTACCGCAAAGGAATCACTTCAAGATTTCTGACCCCAGTACAAATTTTATGAACACAATTAAACTATTCAAATACAAAGCATGAGGAAAACCATTACATGGACACACACATACACACACACACACATAGAGAGAGAGTCACACACACATTAAACCAGTCGCTCAACAAAACCCACTGTTTTTTTTTATTTTTAGGGCCACTGGTGAATTTAACTTTAACTCTAAGAATCATATGCGAATGTCAGCTATCACACCAGAATAGAAATCAAAATCACCTTCAATGTTTTGAGCACAGTTGTCCCTTCAAATTTTTCATTTGGTGTGTGAGGGGACATCTTTCCTCTGTAACCATTTCCAGCACTTGTCGTTATCTAACATTGGAGATAAAATGCAGAACAACAATCATTGCAAAAGTCTCCTCTGATATCATGATACTCACAGAAAATATTGTGGCTTGTTTACCCTTGAGCTAATCTTTTTTTTTTTAACTGTTTAATAGTGTTAACATGGGCAAAATATACGTTAGTAAGAATGACAACTGACATAATGTGCCTTGTTTGAACTGGGAGACTGAAGCAATATTGTAAGCAGGTTTATGACAATTTTTTAATGGTTAAAACAAAGTAGTAAGCAAGTCAGTATGGCTAGGTGCATTCAAGAGAAAAAATATTGATTTGTCCAATTTCTTTCTGGGGTCTAAAAGCAATACAGTTGTTTTCTCCTGAGAAAAGTCAGGCGTAGATGTTGTAATCATTAATAAAAGTAATTATTCATAGCTATCAAGTTGTGCTCTACAATCCTGAACAGGAACAATACACATTCTACAGGAGAGAAGTTTGGGCCCACCCACGGATTTAAAAAAGAAAAAAATAAACAGTACGCTGCTTAGTCAAACTTTTATTACAAGAAAGTATTAGAAATATTTAAAACAAATGTAACTTGTTTTGAAGTGTAAATGTAACTGTATAATGTAATTGACATGAGCGGTTCTGCTACAATGGCGTAGGACTCGAATCGAATCACCATGACCAGTCTTGCACTTTAAACCTGACCCTAGTATTAAAGTGTATTAGTTGTAATTGAACTATACAGTGTGACCCAAATGAGGATGGGATCCCTTTTGAGTCTGGTTCCTCTCAAGGTTTCTTCCTTCTGCCATCTCAGGGAGTTTTTCCATCACCGCCGTCGCCACAGGCTTGCTCATTAGGGAGATATATAGATAAATGTATAGATTCATAAGTTTATATTGAGAATTTATATACTTTTGTGATGCTGCTTTGTGACAATGTCTGTTGTTAAAAGCGCTACACAAATAAAATTGAATTTAATTTAACTGATTGAAATTTATTAAATGCGAGTTCCTAAGTACGAGTTTCATCAAAATAACCAGTCCTTGCCTTTATCACAGCAGAACAGATTCATAGCAAGTTATTTCCAAAAGTTACTTTCCAGCAATTTTTGGAAATAAATGGTGTCCAAACCCTCCCCGCACCTTTTCAAGCAGGCAAACAGTTCTGTCACATTTGCTGGATGCTCATTTCTAACTTGTCGGTCCGGCTCGTCCCATGCCGGATCAATGGGAGAACGATCTGGAGACTTGGGAGGCTTAGACATGATTCACAAAACGTTTTGCTTTTCTTTGGACTGGATATAATTTTGGAACAATTTTGAAGAATCATTAGCGTTTTGAAGAGTGATATTTTGTCTAATGATATGTAAAACAGAAGGAATTGTGTGATGTTGAAGAATTGAGAGATCCTCTTCTTTTTTCATCCCTTTAATTTGGACTAAGTCTCCAGACCTCTCACCGATCCACCTCCATGTTTTACTGTAGGAACAACACATTCTGTCCTCGCCCTTATCGCTCATCCGCCGCCCGGCAAACAAAAATTCTGACTTATCACTTGTGTTACAGTACAACAGAAGGTTGAAACAAGGAGAAGATGAAGCATTAAATCTCTCACAGACTGATCTGGGACGGGGCAGACAGGTGGCCATCGCTTGGTTCAGTAAGACACAATCAAGCGAGGCTGAGAGCCAGTCAGGTTCTGACATTAGTAACTAGAATTCCAGCACAAAGTGAATGTAATGCACTAAAGACAGACCTGATATGTCCTCTTCAAACCAATAGTTTCAGCCTTTGTGGCTAAATAATGTGTTTCTACAAGCTATAAAATATTGAAAACAAGTCAGTTACATTTGTTTGAAGTCTTTCAAATTTTTCTTGAAATAAAAGTGGCAGTGCATTGGGGTTTTATTTAATCCGAGGTTGGGCTCAAACTTCTGACCTGTAGTGTAGTCTTGGTGAGAGAGTGGATGTAATCAGAACATTTTCAATATATACTGTACCTTTCACAAATCCATTGTCTACAGTAGAAATTGGAGTGCACGAATATACAAGGTTTATGGCAACCACTAGACACATTTATCATTAGCATTAAAATTATTTGTAATTTGTTAGATTTATACTTCATTGTAGGTCAGTTTAATTAATTAAATGTTTTTGTTGGTTTTTCTCTTTTGGCTGAAAATGTCAGGACCTGCTTTTCATGGTAGTGCTTTTTTATCTCTCTGTCGCGCGCACAGCGGAAGCGCGCACTTCCGCACTACAGACCCCACAAGCACACACTCCTGATCACGTGCATCTGCACTGAATTCAGAGACTAATCATGCCACGTTTAAAAGGACTCTCAGTTGCGCTTCGAATTCGCGAAGGATTAGCTCAAACCCCGCGTGTTCTATTGCCAAGCCTTGACTCTGCTCGTGTTTTTGTTCACTGTGTTTTTGAATCTCTTTGATAACCTGTTTGCTGATCGACCGACCTAGTTTCTGTTTATTGGATTTTCCTATTGCCTGACGTTTTTCTGTACCTCTGCCTTGTGGATTTCTAATAAATTCAAGATGAGTTTCACTAAGCACTTGTGTTCCGCCAAACCCCGCCGTCGTGACAGAAAAAGTGATATTTTCAGCCGAAATGTTAGCTAAGACATACGATGAATGAGCTTATTTCACGTTAATGAGCTCAAAACATTCTCCATTTACCCTGGAAAAGGGGGTGCAGGGGCAGGGCTTCCAGGGTGTCAGTAAATATCGGAACACTCAAAACACCTATGCAACTGTCAATCATTCTTCAATCACATGTCAACCCCATGGTTTGACAATCACATGTCATCTACATTGTTTTGTGAGGAAGTGTGAACCTGAAGATTACAACACAGCAATACAGCAATACACACAATTCAAGTTAAAGCTCTGTGTGTGTGTGTGTGTGTGTGTGTGTGTGTGTGTGTGTGTGTGTGTGTGTGTGTGTGTGTGTGTGTGTG
>JAQQZR010000007.1:1509779-1536777 GCA_030068235.1 Notoglanidium macrostoma
AGATAGTAGAGGCTCATGATAAGGGGGAAGGCTACACTGCCATTTCCAAGCGATTCACAGTGTCTAGAACTGCTGTATGTTGCATCATTGCCAAGTACAAGGAGACAAATTCTGTAAGAAACTGACCTGGCCGTGGCCGTAAGCGCAAGATTTCAAGAACTCTGGAGACGAAAATAGTCAGAGATGTCAGCAAGGAGCCCCGGACATCTGCCAAGATGATTGTTGCTGACCTGGCTTCTTCTGGATTTGTTGTTTCAAGGAACACAGTTATGAGGGCTCTACATCGTGGTGGGCTTCAGGGCCATGGTCCCAGAAGAACCCCTTTACACAAAGAGCGGCACATCACAGCCCGACTGAGGTTTGCCCTTGAACATTTGAAAGGTAAAGATGAGTTTTGGAAGTCTGTGCTTTGGTCTGATGAGACTAAACTAGAACTGTTTGGGCACATGGATGTTGCTTATGTTTGGCGAAGAAAGGGAGAGGCCTTCAACCCTCGGAACACAGTTCCCACAGTTAAACATGGTGGTGGGAGCATCATGCTGTGGGGCTGCTTTGCAGCCTCAGGCACACGGAGCCTTGTTCGGGTGCATGGCATCATGAAAAAAGAAAATTATGTTGACATTTTGAGGGAGAATATGCGGAAATCTGCTCATAGTCTAGGCTTAGGTCGTCGCTGGGTCTTCCAACAAGACAATGACCCAAAGCATAAATAGAAAGTAGTCCAACAGTTCCTCAAGGATACCAAAACCAAGATCCTGGAGTGGCCCGCACAGAGCCCAGACATCAATCCTATTGAGAATCTGTAGCGGGTGCTCAAAGGGAATGTCCGTGCTCGGAAACCATGCAATTTGGACCAGCTAGAACAATTTGCAATGGAAGAATGGCCCAAAATCCCTCAGGAGACCTGTGCCAACCTAGTAAGAACTAGTCTAAGAGATTGTTGTCAGTTGTGGCTCAGAAAGGGTACACTATTGACTATTAATGGCCAGGGGGCTAATAATTTTGGATGTCTTATTTTTGCCCTTCCTTGTTTCAACTCAGTGTATCACTAAAATATCCTGGTTAAATTAAATGGTCATTTTCATGGATAAATCAAGAGTGTTGTCTAATTTCATAAGGGGGGGGGCTAATAATTTTGGCTTCAACTATATATATATATACAGACTGTAGTCATACTAGATACATTCTTTGTAGTAGTGTTATAATTGCAAGTATTGTGTGCTCAGTACTGTGCACCAGTTTTGATTGGGTTATTGTAGTCCAGATATAATAATAATTTTTTTTTATTTAATAAAAAAAAAAAAACCTGAAATTTACCATTCAGAACCTTGGCTGTGGTCAGGGTGCATAATGTTTTCATTAATTATCCTCAGGATGTCGCATTGGTGGGAGGGGCTGCTCTTTCACTCTTTATTCCAGGTATAGGCAAGAGAAGTATCCATTCTCAAAAAACATTTTTCTAAACACTACTTTTCTCAAAATATACATTTATAAAAGTGAACCTTTTGTTCCTTCTCAAACAAAATAAAAAAAAAAAAAACAGAATAACATTGTTTCAGGTTACACTTTCCAATGTTTAAGCCCCTAATACATGAATAATTCCTTCAACACTCTTTTTCCTGCTCTTACTTCACACCCACTCATACACGGTGGTGACTTCAGCTGCTGGCTGGAACCAGTAATGGACCTTAAATCCTCTAAACCCAGTGCAATAAGCAAATCTGCTTCTTTCATTAAAGACTTCCTGTAGAAGCTTGGCAAAAACAGATTCATAGGATTTTTTTTTTGTGCCTTCCTGAAACAGAATATACTCAACTAACTCCAGGAGACACTGGCAGTTTAACTCCTCGGTTTTAGCAGAGGAAGGTCTTCTAAAATTAATTCCTGAATAGATACCACTTTTCTTGAGCACTAACTAATCCTCAGAAGTGCCAGACTCAACTGTATGATTGGCCCTTTTAGACTGTCTGTGGAGTCCCGTTTTGCCACCACTTAACATTACAGGTCAGATTCTGAATTTGAATTGGCAATATGATAATCGCCCTACAGCAGACTTATACAAGCAGTGTCTAAAACACGAAACACAATTTCATCTACTTGCTTCCCGTCAAACAGCAGAGCTCTTGCAGAATAGAAGGCATTTTCATGACTATGGGAGAAAGCTGCCTGCCAGTCAAAAATCATTAGCGGTCTCCAAACTTGCATTTCCAAACCCAGTTCATGATCTTAAAGTCAACGATCACTACCTTCGTTGCAAGTTGAGTTATAATATTGAAATGTAACATCATACAGTATTTCTTGATTAAAACCCTAACATTCTCTTAAACAGCTCTTTTACTGAGGTTCTAAACTCTAAAATATTATTACGTAAAAGGCAGCTCAGATTATAAGGGAATTTCAGTGGCCATTTTTAATATATAGATTGGATTAATATAATGTACACCAAAAAAAATCAACCTGTGCACCAGATACAACACCATGGTTGGCAGTTCTGGTGAAAAAACATGAATTTCGAGGACAGAGTCGGATGCACTGTTTTGCAGGCCCTCAGATTCAGATCACATTCACATTCATCCTATCTGTAGCTCTATCAAACTGTGATCAGATCATCCGAGATGGATGTTAAAGCCAGGTCAGAACAGGCCAGTGTACCACTGCAGTGTAATTAAATGGCATAGATCTTAAGATTTTGGTTTTAACCCAGAAAGACTTAAAACATAATCCAGTCATCTAGTTTAAAGTACTAAGTTCATTTTGTTGGAAATACTGAGATCAAAGGTCACTTGCCTGATGTGGACGGGCTTCTCGGTCAATAAAGTGCTTCTCTTCCACGCCGTGCAAAGCCTTATACTGCTCCAAGTTTATCTCCACGTGCTCAGGATTTGCCTGGAAATATGTGTGAGCAGCAGCTGCTGCTTTTTCCGGCTCCTTAAGCTAACAGAAAGACAAATGATTTGCAGGTTTAGTACAGACTGGTAAAGATGATCAAATAATGATTACTGGACTAGGTCCAGTGGTTGTGTTTAAATCTACAAGAGATGTTAGATTAGCAGCTTCAATTTGCAATTGAATTGAATTGAAAAGTGCTGAAAGGAAAAAAGCCCTCCAGCATATGTGACTCCTGGAAAAGTTTTGGGTATAAGACTCTATTATTAAGCCAATTATTATCATCAAATATTTACAAAAAAGGAAATGAAAAGGAATGATCCAACCAATGAGAGGGACGATAACCCTCAAAAAACGTTATCCCTGTTTTATGTTTAGGAATCCTAAAATGGACATGTTTCTATATTACAGAATAATATCTTGTCAACATGGCTTCCAATTTATAGAGCGTCACCTCTTAGCTACAGTGAGTGACCCTGGAGTACACGGCAAACCGGGAGCTTGTTTGCTAATACCCTAATATTGTTTTTTAATACAGTTAACTTTTAAAATGGTTAATATTTTTAATGCCAAAGAAGCCACGAAAACCACTAAAGATGGTCTAGGGACATTTCTGTACTTTCAATTAAATACCAGGTCTATGAATGCGTATGAATATGCAAATTGGGAAATGTGATGTCGCTATCTCCGATGGTCTAATATCGCCAACTTGTCGCCTAACTGTTAAGTAAGCAGTAAAATAGCTAGCTAGCATTGTCAAAATCTCAAAATGTATTTATTCAACAGTATACAAACCTTTCAAAATGTATATCATAACAATCGAAGCTATTAGTTTGTTAATGCTAATGTTAGTTAAGGTAGCTGGCTAGCTAGTTTAGCACAGAGGTTCCCTGGCTAAACATTTTCTTTGGCCACCATGCCAGACTCTGATCTCAGACATGAGCGGTCCATCTATAAACTTCCTTTTTTGAGACGTGACTGGTCGCAGTTCTGCACAAGTTACGTGGCGTTAGCCACAACCCTGTTACTGTTTTGCTAGTTATCAAGTGAAGATGGCATTTTGTACACTGTAACGGTGATGACCACTATTTTCATATAAAGATGTTACTTTGTTCAGACCAACACTGTGTATGTGCCCTGACTCGTGTACTCATATATTAGAATCCTGGAGCTGTCACCGAGCCTAGTGAGCCGGATTCCCTCACTTCCCAACTATGGTCAGGAACGTGAAATAAGGAAGGTAATATGCTATAAATACAATATTACTATAAAAATGTTGCTGAAGGATATTTCCCATGGCCGTAAAAAAAAAAAAAATCCCTTGAGAAGCTAGGTCGCCCGTCCAAAAGATCGCCAGGCCAAGAGCTTCAGTTAATATTCTGATTCTGAATTATGACGGATTCACACCAATCATCAAATTAGAGCCATCAAAAAGCAGATAACTTTTAGATTTAACCATTTACTCACAACAGTGGTCTAAATACCGCTTTACCATGTGGATGATGAACGATTTTTGATTTTTGTTTATATAAAGTTGGCATTTGCCAGATTATAACAAGGATGTAATCAAAAGAGATTTCAAGCTTCAACAAGGACCTGACCTTTCCATTTACATTCCACAGGTAGGACGGATTGTGCTCCAGAACAATCACACATGATAAACAAGCCCACACTAGCAAATCCCCCACAAGCACAAACACACATTCTGCAATGCATATTAACCAGAAAACAATCTCCAAATTGAGAGGATAATTTGTTGCTAGAATCATAATCTACAGCCTAAGAACATCATATTCCTCTCATCTTTTGTCTTTTGTCTCCTCTCATGCATTGTTTTTGCGCTGGGGAAAAGAGTGGGTTTCCTGTGAAATGTTAGAATGTGACCCAGAGTTGACTGCATTCCTGTACAACTTGTGCCTGTCACAGAAAAAGACCACTGGGCTGAAAATAAGGACAGAGTGCGTGGTCAATATTTTCTTCCTTCCACATGTGGATGCAGACGCATTTCTCATAAACCATGTCAATTTTTAGTTATCAAACCCTAAACCTGGGACTGGGGGCCCATGCCGAAAGGTTTACTGTATGGTACTCGGCCGAGTTAAGCAAGCAGGAGCAAGCCCTAGGAAAAATAATTACTCAGTGCATTAAATACCCACAATTCACAATTACAGTTCAAAATCAAAATTTAAGCAAGGGATTTTGCATTGTGTAGAATACAAGACAAAGATCATTAAACAAGGTAATATGAAAATGGGGAAAAAATGGACTTTCTGTCAGTTTTCTAGGTGCCCATGTTCAGGACTGAATTTATTTGAGATGTCACATCCACAGTAGTAAAAACTTTAAGAATTTGCAACTTTTCATTATGTACTTCTTTTTTTTTTTTTTTACCTAGACTTCTAGGTTTAAATTTTACAATTTGATTGTGGCAGTTGTATATGGTGTTTTACTACCAAAGAAGCTTTAGTTATGCTGTTGGTTTCATCTCCTTACCAATATTATGGTGGAGAAGAGTGAATTGTTTGGCTGGCAGGGGCTCACACCCCTCCCCTTTACCATTGCCCTGCTCACAAGCAGCTAAACACAGAGTCACGCTACTCTGCACCCAGAAACCCAACAGTGTCCTGACTAATCTTATAACAGACTTGCAGTGATAATTCATTTGTTTATACAGAGTGAAATTCTATTTGAATTCCTCCAGTAGAATGGAATGCCAGTGTTCTGCTAGAAAGGGTTATTAAAATAGAATAGAACCTGCAGTGAGTACCTTCTGAACATGTTCTGCCCTCTGAATCATTAAGAAAAAGCACATATACTCCTGGTGCTCAATACTCAGCATGTCCGTCCAGACGTTCCCAAGCTGCCCGAACGCTAAACATAAACCTTCTGGTTGTTAGACAAAGAGTTAGACTTGTGTGATATGATTTGTGACCTCCGACTTTGAGGATTCCTTCAATTCCAAATGAAGCTGTGACTGCTATAATAATAATAATAATAATAATAATAATAATAATAAGTATTTCTCTTATACCACTGTGATTTGTCAACAAACTTTATTAATGAATGACACATTGTGCATTTTAACTGGCCCTAAAAAGATTTAATGCTAGATAATGCCCATGAGACTCTATATAATAATATTTAGTCCACTATAACATAAGAGGGGAGCTAACTAAAATGTCAGGAAACGTACTGATGTTTACAAAACCCTGACGCTCCTTTCATAAATGTTAAATAAACATCTGACGGAAAACAACGCCATATCAACAATTACATGCTAGTCTTTTTATTGATTTTAATCGTGTGGTTTTAACCTCATTAGATTATGGGGAATATCTTCCATACAAGTCCCTGTTATTGAGGAATGGTGATGCCTTAGAACAAGCACATTAATATACAGTTCTGATTTATGTTAAAGTTGTAAAAGTTCAGATCTGCACTGTTTTAGAAAATTAACCAGCAGCTTGTGATTGAAGAGTTCAGCCACGCCACGGTAAACACACCTTCTCTGTCAGCAGAAAACGTATTTGAAAATCATCTGAATGGCATGGTGTAGCTGTCACATGTATGCTGCATAAAATTCCAGCCGCCCCAAGGTAAACCACGTTTCCGTGTCCCTGAAGGTCACCATATGCGTTTTAGAACATATGCTGTTACACTCTGACCACCATAAAAGATTAGATTTAGACTAATTATAGAGAGGCTCTATATTATAAACAGTAGCGCTCGAGGCTATAAATAACAAGCAGTAGAGATCCCAGGTGGCTTGACTAAGTGGCGATCTATTTTAGGGAGCACAGCATGAAAGCGTGACTTACTGCAGGACACTGAACGTTGCCCTTTCATACAAGCTCAGGACTCAGAAAGCTCCTTCTCAGTGTTTAAACTGATCATGTCTGTGCAACTCAGCTTTTTAGCTTTTCTCTAATCATTAGCTGGTCCTCCTCTGGCAGCTTTCACACAAACTGTATTTATACAGTATAATCATACAATATATTCATACAGTGTAATCTGTGACTGAGATTCTTCGTTTTAAATATATTACTTATTACCTAAATGAAATGAGGCAGGAAGCTGGATCTACTATTAATTCTACCACCACTTTAAACTGGCCCACAGAAACATGGCACACACATGTGCTTCAGGAAACACCCACAGCTTGTAGGAAGCCTAGCTATGATGTCATCTCTCTCATTCCCCTGTGTCAAACACTTGTTCTTTCATTTCTTCCCTGCTCTGCTACTGCTGGACACACACACACACACACACACACACACACACTCATCTATGGATCTAAAGTAATGTAGGAGGAATGTAACGTCACACACAACCTCTTTTATTAGGGTCAGCAAAGTGGAGACAGGACTGGGGAAAAAGAACAGAGTGGAAACAGGCCTGGAAAACAGGCCTTCTACTGTATACTGCTGGGCTTGAGATCACCACTGAATGGTAACCACTGAACCCTATGTACGGTCTGGTTCACATTCAGTACTAGTTTAAATATAGCATGTTGATTTTAGTTAATTTGCACATAAAATGCCACAGGACCCAGGCAAAAAAAATCAAGGCTTGAAATTGCAGCCATCACGTCTCTATATCCTCTCACCTCGCCACACAGTGCAAAGACACAATGAAACTTCAAGTCAATAACTTTAATAACTAAGGGCTTTTTCTGATTATATGAAAGTTTTAACTGCAGGACTTACATTTTGCTCTTTTCTTTTCATGTTGCAGTTTTTCAATATTAAATACTCCAATCTCACAATTGTTTCCAAGCCCAAGAGTCTTATGACCGGATTAAAATGCATCTTGTGCAATCAGATGACAAGTGGACAGCACTAAATGCAAGTGTAATGTAAGAGTATGTAAGAGTGCATTCACTCAAACCACTTGGGGTCTGGGGTGCACTTGACCACATATCTTTTGTAGTGTAAATGCTAACATGTCCTGACAAGAACATAACTGCAAAAAAAAATGCAGAACATGAGGGTTGTTTTGGTGACAGCATCCAAAGAAATGGAGAGGAGCACTGATGTACGTGGTTGGAGTGCAAGAAAATAATGATGTGGTGCATGTTTAATGTTTTTAATATAACCATGCGCACGGCCATTTGACCTGCTAGCAGATGTGACATAGGCAGTAACGAAATCTGAACACATGTGGTCAGCTGGACACCGCGGTGACAGACAAAGGTGTAAACAGCAATGAGTCTCAGGTGTCCACTTGTTACCCAATTGCCCAAGACGCATTTTAAAACCATGTTTAAATAGGGTCTTGGTTATCAAAGAGTGAGCGGAGCAAGTTCTAAATTTGGGCATAAGCCTTTATTTCTCACATACATTATAGTGAAATTCTTTCTTTGCATATCCCAACATGTTAGGAAGCTGGGGTCAGAGTGCAGGGTCAGCCATGATGCAGTGCCCCTGGAGCAGAGATGGTTAAGGACCTTAAATGGTCCAACAGTGGCAGCTTGAACACCAACCTTCTGATCAGTAACCCAGAGCCTTTAACCTCTGACCCTCGACTTTGTGTAAAAGTAAATAGTCAGTGACCTTAATTCTTGAGCATAAGTGCATTACGTAAGAAAGAACACCCATTTACAGAGAACTGTCCTTCAGCTGACATGCAAGTATAAACCCTTATAACAAAGACAAATGCACAGTTGATGGTTTAGTGGTGCAAAAACCACAGGCTCTGATCTACAGGACTCCCTGTTGCTCCATTGGGTTAGTATGTGCGTATTGCATTTTGGTCTTCTCTGATTCAGTGTACCAATTGCACAGTAAATTCATTTATGCCCATTTCATCAATAAAACACACACAAATACACTCCTGGGCAATACTTCTTCATGTGTAACATATACTACTAGGATCACCTTCTACTACATTTTGGTAGATATTATATATTTTTGGAAAAATCTTTGGTTTAGTATGATAGAATATTAGTATTAATAGTAACAGAATAGCTATCAGTAATAATGTCATTGTGAATTACTAAAAGTTCTAGCTCATGCAAAACAGAAAGTTTACATTCCATCCACCTGGAGATGGCGAGTCATGAATTCCATCGAAGCGAAGCCAGAGTGAGGAAATTCCTGATAACTAACGAATAAAAAATGAAAAGAGATAAAGGACTAGAAAAACTGAACATTCTCAAGAAGACGGTGCCGCTGGAAAATACTGAACATTGATTAAATTATTCTGCGGTTTACAAAACCATTTACCAAAGTTAAACATTGTGTGGAAGCACAATAGTAATTACTGAAAATTCTCTGATATTTCCCCAATACATGTTGATCTTCATAAGAAAAGCTATTTATGGGAAAACAATTTAAAAGACAAATCCACCCTCAACAACTTCCATATCAAGCTTAATAATTACCATGTGATCTTCAACATCATCATGTTTTTTTTTTTTTAGATAAAAATGACTTTTTTACATTTAAAGTTATTTTTAACATCATGTTGGTCTATTTTCAGTTTGGTTAATGGTTTCCTAGATTACCCACAATGCAGTTTAACTACCTGCTAACAGGGGTGCCAGTGGGATTTAGCCCTTGCTTTATTTCTACCTAAAGAGAGCGATGCAGCAGTGCTTTAGTCCTGTAGTCTGTCCAGCTCTCTGCTCAAATAGATCACTGCATTCTGGGACTTTGAAACCAACATCTGCACCAACGTCTCCACTAATGCTACTCTGGATTTCTAATTCATATGACACTGAACAATGTAAAATGAAAGAAACTGTTTTCAGGAGGGAACAGTGAAACCTGACCTGATTCCTTATGCTTAAAACTGTGAAGAAGCATGGCAGACAATCAGTAACCTCAATAAAAATACAGCATGACACAACAAATTAGCACCAAAATGACTTGACAATTAAATATTATAATATTAATATACATATTATGGCCAAACCGTCGTGGACACCAGACCTGATCATATGCGCTTTTTTACATCACATTCCACATAGTTTGAAAGCTAGATAGTTAGATAGCTGTCATAACATCCTCCACTTTTCTGGGAAGGTTTTCACTAGATGCTAGAGCGTGGCTGTTAGGATTTGTGTTCAATCAGCCAGAAAAGTTATGGTTAGTTTCAAACACCAATGTCAGGTGAGGAGGTCTGGGGTGAAGTCATTGTTCTAGTTTATCCCAAAGGTGTTCAGTGGGGTTGAGGTCAGGGCTCTGTGTGCAGGACACTCCAGTTCTTCCACTCCAACCTCCACAAACCATGGAGTCTTCACCAAGCTTGCTTTGTGCACAGGGGCATTGTCATGCTGGAACAGGTTTGGGCCTCTTAGTTCCAGTGAAGAGAAATTGTAATGCTACAGCACACAAATACATTCTGGGCAATTGTCTGCTTCCAACTTTGTGACAACAGTTTGCGGAAGGACCACAAACGAAATCAAAATGAAAGTATATTTAATGTGTTTTAGGGTGGAGTTCTCCTTTAACTCCAGATACACTCGAAATGGATTGGAACTACACACCACTGGGCCATTATATTGACTCATATATGGAGGGTCGAAATTGCCTCAAATAAATACTTAAGATGTTTTATATTCATTTTCAAGGAAAATAAAAGGGCATGGACATATACAGTATACACAAGCTAAGGGGTCTGAGAGCTATCCTTTGTTATAAATGTAGAAAAGAGGGCCACAATATGATACAGATGAGAAGAAAGACTACCAGGGTTTTAAAAAAGTCATGACGGTCTTTACAAAAATAAGAAGGCTGGAATTTCAAGATTTGCTTTGAAAATTTGAGAAACCTAACTGTAATTGTTAAAACAGTTCATTCATGTCTAATGCACACCACACGATTTTAGCCTTAATTACCTGGTCGACAACTAACACTGTGGCTCGGTGTCTATCCCTGCTTACTCGCTGGATGTACTGTGTAACGATCAGTGACTTGTGTGGTGTGTACTGCTCTGAATTATTAGACAGTGCTAAAAGAACAAGATTATCAGTCATCACAAACAGCTATTAATCATGTGGTATATATATATGTATATGTATATGGTGTGTATGTATATGTATATGTGTATATGTATATATATATGATGATTGTAGTTACATTAGGTTTATGAGCTTACGGTCAGTTTTTCTGTCTACATTTGTATGTGTGAAGTTTCTTCAGAGTAATCAGGGATAAACATTCTGTTTATTTCTCAGGTATAAGCATATATAGCATATATATATGGTGTACACCAGCTGTTGGGTGGGACCAGTGGCATTTTACATTCAGAAAGATCTGTTACGTATGTAGGGTCTCAATTTTATTTATATAGTACCTTGAGCAATATACATATATAAAATTTTAATCTATACCTAAGGAGAAAGTCAGAGGTGATAGTCGCAAGGAAAAACTCCCTGAGGCGACAAGAGGAAGAAACTTTGAGAGGAGCCAGACTCAAAAGGGAACCCATCCTCTGGGTGACACCAGTGTAATAATAAATGTATTTTCTATAACTGTATACTGTAGAGTCAAGTAGTGCTTACCGTGTTAAAATGAACTTGAGCATATAGTGTATTTTGAGTATATACAAGTGTATAACATGGTTCAGAAAACGCATTTAGAAAACTGTGTTACAGTCCGGAGTGCTTGTGTTTGGATGAGTCTCCTGTCAGTCATTTCATAGACACTCCCAAACGCCCCTTCACTCCTCTCCCATTTAAGTCTGACATCAGGAAGAGCCACAGCCAGATAATTTTCCTTTTAGCAAAAATGTGTTTTGAAAAAAATGTAATGTCAAGTAATACAGTGAAACTAGAATAAACACTGGCAGCACTTTCAAAGCTGGAGTAATTTATTACTGTTGTAGGGGATGTAGAATTAGTTGCTCTTGGCTCTATGAAGCTATGAACTGTTTGAATGGTCTGCTTTACATAACAAACCAAGTAAATGGGAAAGCACTCTGACCATTCTCATAAAATCAGTATAATAAAAGTATAATAAATAGCTATTAAATTTGAAAGTGATAATGTGTACAAATACAAATGCAGAAGTGCACAGTACAACCCTGTGTGTGTGTGTGTGCGTGCGTGCGTGTGTGCGTGTGTGCGTGTGTAAAAGACATGAATTTAACAGGTAAAGTTACAGTGGTGTGCAAACATTGTTATGTACCCAGCAGCCTTGTTTGTGGAACAGAGACCAAGGTCAGTAATATGATACTAATAAAAGGCACACTATTCATTTTTTTGGTTAGTGGTCTGCTCCAATAACCCGCAATGCCATAGCTCCAAGTTAAAATCATATTTCTACACAAATAAAAGATGTTCTTTTATTAATAGAGCTGCTGCTCCATGTAGTCCCAACACGCTATTTTAAAAAGGCATTTTAAGAGGCCAAGCACTAAACGTACATAGACTCTCTTGGAACAGTAGGTTTTTCTTCATGTTTCTTCTTCTTCTTCATCATCGTCTTCTTCTTATTATTATTACACTTCCACAGGGGAGTTTACGGCAGCCCACAGCATGCTTTATAGACTTTTTTATGAAATTCGGCACAGTAACAGAGAGATAACGACAGTCACAGCTACCAACAACGCAATTTTGATGTATTCCACTTAATCTCCACCAGTAGACCAAATTTGGACATACACATGTTTACAATAATAACTCCACAACATAACATTATACAAATGCAGGATTATGCCAAGTCATGCTGAGCTCTTGGGATACATGCATTAGGGATTTTAAATTTTAAAATTTTGGGTGTCAGCATTGTGATACCAACCCAAACAAGTGGGGATTTTTGGCATGTCAATAAGATGCAAATGTACTTGAACTTGTGACATATGTTAAGCAATATGACCTCACAAACAAGTTTTGAGATCATTTACATCTTGGATTTGTAAGTACTGAAAACAGGAAGTGAGGCAATATTTCAGGAAAGGCGTGGAGTTTTGCCTTCAAATTTTTTATCTCCTTGGCAACAAGTGCTAGCGGTGCTGATGGTTCCCTGAACAACACTGCGAACTATCATCATACTTTATCTTACAAGAAACTACCTGCAAACTGTCCATTGCTCTTAGCCTTGTTCAAAGATTATATAACAGTGGTGAAGGAATTGAACAGCGCTACTCTTCCTGGTTAAAAACCCCATAAATGTAAATGCAGTTCAATTCAGAAAGCAGGGAAAAGAAAACTACGCAGTATGGCGTCTTCTTAAATGAATGCTGTGAGAAAACGCTGGAGTCATCCTGCGGAGGCGGCACAGATTATACAAAACTACACAATAGATATATAGAATATAGTTAATTTTGGATTTAACCAACATCAAGACATGAAGACACGTACCTCAGATTTTATAGACCAGTTGAGCTCACCTGCCACATTAAACCGGCCTGTGCAGACTGGTGAATGTGTAAACCATCTCATAAACAACATTTGGCCAGACGAATGGAAACTTGTAAGTCGTTATTCCAATAACTAAGAGTTAGGAATTAGAGGAGAAAGAATTAGAGTGCTAAGCTATGTGTGTTCAATCTTCAAGTAAGGCATCTTCCCAATCAATCTTTAGATATGCCTTTTGATCTGCCACTTACCTGCACCTTGTTGTGAGCACTGAAATCAGTAATTAGGCTAATCTGCAATCACTAATATGACTGACAATAAGTCAGATGGAAGCTCCTCTTAATCAATTTAAACGCGAGTACACTGTTCAATCACAAGGGTTTCCTGTAGACGTATGATTAGGAGTGTGTGTAAATATAGGCACAACCTAACGCACAAGAAGGACCAAGAAAAATAAATCACATTCTGTGCACAGAAACGTCTGTATACGGGGTTTATGCAGGGAACCCTACATACTCTTAAAATGAGAACGCTTGGTGAGCGGCAGCTGTTTTCGGCTGGATGAGTAAACAGGAAAAGTCAGCGAGTACTGACAGCTGGAAAGCTCTTTTTCTGATAAGTCCAGAAAAATCACATGGTGGTGGGCAGAAGTTTGTCCTGAGTCAGTGCAGTGTAGTGGAAAATGTCTGTTAAATCATTTATTTATTTATTCCTGGTTCCTCTTCTTAATATAGATAGATTCAATTGCAGAGATTGAGACAGTTTTGTACCTTTTCATTATTCATCTAAATTACAAAACCATGAGACATGAGTTGTTTTTTTTTCTTTTATAGATCTTTTTCTTAGATATTTTTGCAAATATGCAAAAAAAAAACAAAAAAAAAAACAACAGCACAGGATAAAAACACAAGTGCTCAGTTTTGCGACACAAACTGCTTTGCAATAGTATGAAATCACAGCTCATGATCAATTATCTTTAACTGAGCAATACAACCGACACGCTCCTATAAATTTAACACCACAGACGAAGGCTTACTTTGTGCATCAAGCCAACTATGTTTTTGCTGGTTATTAGAGTATAATATACATTAGAAATGAATGCGTGTAAACACACACACACACACACACAATCCAAGTAATCCAATTAAAAGTTGTTTTCTATATTTTCCTTATACTCATTTTCTTTCCTGCGATCTCCTCCCTCCACCAGTTGGGCCAAACTCAACACACATTTTTGTGATCTTGACAAATATTAAATTTAGCATTTTGGCTCAACATCCAATGAAATAAAAATATTCATGTTTAAGGTTTGGGAAACTAAATATCCTGCTTGCATACTAATTCAATGCTAAAGTTAACGAAACACTGTACTTCAGACCCGAAGAATGGGAAACAACTCAGTCTAGGCTTGTGCAATATATAACAACTTTATCATCCCTATGCAAGTTTACTCTGGCATAATATCCAATGATGTTCACTCCAATTATATTATATTACTACACCTGGAAATGTTCATGATTTTTGCATCTGGTCAAAAACTCCATTTTCCATTTAGGGCCAAGAGAAAATTTTTTTTACTAGGCCTACAATGAAATGTCGAATCCAACACTTTTCACATAACAGTAAAGAAAATTACATGTGGACATTAGACAACCCGCTTGTACAAGAATTACATCGACAATCTATTTTTTTTTTAAGTGTTTACTGCAGAATCACACAAAATCGTCTCATCGTGAGTTCCTATCTGCTAAACTGCTTATATTATTACACTCTGCTCTACACTGCTTAAACCTGAAATGTCTTTTAAGGCTATTGGGACTGGGTGATTAACTCATTAATCACTTTTTTTTTTTTTATGAAATCGCAAGCATATAAAAATCCATTTCAAAATAAGATCAGTAAGAAAATAGTTTGAAACACTTTTTTTTTCAGTAAAACCAAATCCTTCATGAATTCTACTGAAACAATGATCATCATGGGAATCAAACACCAGTCCTAAGTCTTTCCCAAGACCTCTATACCCATTTATACGTCAAAATGCTTTTAAGAATGACTTCTATTATCTCCATGTCATTCATATTCATTAATACCAGTTACTACTGTAGAGAGGGTCATTCGTTTCCGGACACAGATTAAGCATTAAATGATGTTAGAATCAAAATGAGTTGACACAATTTAACTTTGAATTGAATTGAAGAAACTGGCATATCTTTCATCATTTAGATGGAACACTTATAAACACCTCATAACAAATGATAATGGTATTTCTACAGCAGTTAAGGCTGAGGTCATAGCTGCTGGTTTGATGATAAAACTAAATATTAAGGTTTGGTAAGACGTCTTACGTTTTGATCGGGATTGGGCGGCACTGTTACTGACCATAACACCTGACAGCTGGGCGCCCTTGATGGAGAAGACATTGCACAGAATAATCTCGCAACTGAGAGATACACACACATACAAAGAGAATTCATGGATGTACTCTGCAGCACATGATGCTGTACATCCCTACTTTATTAAACCATTAAAATGAAATGAGTTTTGGGTTTGAACCCTAGGTTCCAAGTCAAACGTCATTTCTGAGGAGATTTCTCCTAGTAACCACTGTGCATTAAGTGGTGCCAACTATATTTCTTTAGTTTTCATTTTATACTCAGTTTTCTTTATGGATTCATCTTCTTCTTCTCTTTTCTTCTTCCCTACTTGCTGCTTCTGTTACTGTTATTTGCCTAGTTTTCATAATCTCTTTCCTAATCTTCATCCCTGCACACACTCAGTCTCACTACATTAGGAATCTGATTGACTATCTGACTACCTCTTCAGCCCACATGAGGAGTCTTAGATGTGTGAAACATCACTAATATACATTATAACCCAACATAATATAAATACATCCTACAGCCTCAATGCTTTCTACCATATTTGCCACACTATTCTGTTTTACCCTACATGTATAGCTCTTAATGTGTGTAACCACCAAGTTTTATCCAAGTTACACTTTATATCACGTATATGACCAGTGGTTACTGGGGGGAAAAACTCTTTTTTTTTCATTCATTATCTACAGCAAGCACTTCATCCTGCTCAAGGTTGGAGTGGCTATTTAGCCTAACAGTGGTCACAAAGTGGGAAAAACTTGTCATATCCAGGAGTAATTTAACATAGTTAAATGCTTTTGGACAGTAGGAAGGAACCAGCAAACCTGGCTTTATTACTATATCTGTAAATTATCATTCTGGTGTCTACAACCATGTGTACAAAATCCAACTGGATCACAGTTTTGGTGATTCCCCTCCAACAACCACGCAGAAGAGCTGCAGTTACATCACTTCCTGTGTGCTACTGTTTTATCTGAATAACATTAATCATTTTCTTAAATGGCTCTAAAAAGGTTCACTCGAATGCAAACTGAAAAATGGGAAAGTGGTTTCTCACTGGGATGATTGTGAGAAAACCCATTTACATTTATGTCATTTGGCAGACACCCTTATCCAGAGCAACTTACATACATCTTATTCTATACAAGTGAGCAGTGAAGGTTAAAGATCGCCGATCACTTGGCCGATGTCTTAATCACTGAGCTACCACAGAACTCAGCCACCGTGAAGGTTGAAGTGCATGTTTCAAATACACATAAGTGAACATTTTATATTTCTACATCAATATTCTGAATAGCTTTACTTGCCATGCATTGGGAATTCAATATGTTTTAAATTATGGATGTGCTATAACATAAAACACATGCCTCCTCAGTTATCCGCTGTCAGACAAATTATGGTGAGATTACAGTATGAGGTAATGGTTTGTTGAGCGAGACAGACGGAATGATTCACTGCACTGTGGAAACTGTGGTGTGATTCCCTGGGGCAAATTTAAGGAAAGCCTTTTTCCAAGCGTGTAAGAAGACGTACGTATGTGCAGGTAATTCACCGCAAGTGAACTAAAACTTTCTGTGGATTTCAACATGATCAAGATAAAAAAAAAATCCTGTGATCAAAAATGTTTGTGAAGTCACTCAATTCCTGTATCGTCTTTTAACAGCTTATTTTTGCTTGCTTACATGTGAATGGACTCTATATGATGTATAAGACTGCCGTTTTGTTCCAGGGCAGGTGAAAAGCCTTGTGAGTGCTTTGATCCATCTGCAGTTTAGCACACAGTGCCAAAAGCAACCAATCACAGACCACAGCAGCCACAGACATAAATATCATCCATTCATATCCAAGGACAAGGTGGAGACTTTCCGTTTAGGAAAGCAAACAGGCTACAAGAGGGAAACAAAATATTTGGTTGAGTAAATCTGATGTGAACAGAAGCTACACACAAACTTTGTCAAGGCAGGAACAGTTGGCATCTGTGGCAAGCTTCTACCTTTCCAGGAGGGTCTTTATAGCAGAGGCGAGATGCGGATGTTTGGAGGCCTGTTAGAGGAGTGGTGGGGTGTCATACATTACCCAGAAATATTCCTAAAATACACTTGTGGCGTTTTTGCACGTCCTCTGAAGTAGAAACAGAACCAAAAATGCATCTGATCTCAGACTGCCACAAAGGTCAAAGCAGACTTCATCTGCTGTGTGTGTGTGTGTGTGTGTGTGTGTGTGTGTGTGTGTGTGTGTGTGTGTGTGTGTGTGTGTGCGTGTTTGTGGTACTTTATAGGGGTGTTCCATCGGACAATTTTGATACATACATTGATTTAAAAGTCACGAAATTAATCAAATTAGATTTGATTATAAAATGACTATAATTGAAAGAGGACAGACAATTTTATACTGTTAAACTGATGTGTAAATATATTAATAGGCTAGCAAGGTGATTTGCTCATAACTGATACGGTCACTTCTGATTAAATAGTCATTCTCTACATCGTTATCATCACCTGCAAATTGATGGTAGGCCAACCACAGATTCTGAACAAAGATGGTCGCATATCGATCAGAGGCTACTAAACTGTAACTGCATCACAGCATATCATCACATACTGAACTGTTGCCATTAAAACTTAAATCATAGCTAGATGTGTGAAAACCTTATATTTACACATTGTGTGTGTGTGTGTGTGGTAATTTAAGCAATTGAACAATTGAATGTGGTAACTGAACACAACTTTGTACTCCAGGGGACAGGCTTGGTGCCAGTAAAAATGTTCAAAGTACAAAGTTCAAAGTCAGTACAAAGTCTGCGGCCAGTTTAACTCACTGTAATATTAGAAATCCATCGCCAATGATTCACTCCGTTAGACGGGAACAGGTCTGATTTGGTTTGACATATTAACAGGCACTTTTTCAAATCATCTCACCAACAGTAATGGATATGATTTAACCATAACAAAAGTTATTAGACACTCATATTGTTTTTATCGATATGCTGAAATTCCTTGATGTAGTCTGACCCCCAGCAGTGTAGGAAATGAAGGAATGAGTGTTTAATAAATTAACTCTCCTCTAGTCATATGCACACTGGGTGGGGGGGGGGGGATTTCTCACTCATCTAACTAAACAACTTTCTGGCTCATTGCTTTTTTTTACCTTGAGGTAGGCGAGCTGAAGGTAGCTGTATGGGAGTCTCCTGTTGAAGTCTTGCTCCACATCAGTGCTCACTTTATGCATAGAAGGAGGTCCGAGTTTTCTTCCCATGCAGTCGCTGAGACACACGGCTCTTCTCAAAACCGCATCAAAGAGCTGGAGGTCAGTCTCAGTCCCAGTCCCAGTCTCAGTCCCAGTCTCAGTCCTAGTCCCAGTCGCGTCCAGCTTGTGTTGGTCCCTGCACTTGAGTCCGCACCGGATTTTGGTCTTGCGCACTTGAGCGAAATTCTCCAGCGCTTTCTCCATGTCGCGCACTACACTGGCATAATCCCCCCGCTGCAACGCCTCCACCCCGCTGCTGTAAAGCAGGTCGTAGGGCTCCAGGGTGGCTGCTGATAACAGCAGGAGCGTGTGGAGGAGGATGAGTGGTAAAACCCCGCATGTTTGGAAAAAGTGGACGACCATCTTCAGCGCTCAAGGAATCTTTCCAGAAAGTTCTGTCTCAGTCTAGTAACCCAAAAGGACCGGGCATACGATTGGCGTTGGTGTTAGGAGCCCAAGACGCGCATAAGACAACACACCCCAGTCCAGCGCTCTCCTGGTCATTTTGATAGTCCCATAGCCGGCGACATTTGTGTCACGTCCCATGTACTGCTGGATCAAAAGAACTCCTCCCCCTCGAAGTAGGAACTCACTACGGATGTGCACTTCACTACTACACAGTATGGTCAGTGTAGCACTCTGTACGGTAGTATGCGACGTTCTTAGAAAGAACCCAGCCGAGTTGTAATACACATAATACTACCACTTAATGATGATAGGTTTTTGAGATGGGGTGACCGGGGTAAGTTGTCACAAACACGAGGTGATGGATTTCATACCTGCTGCATAAAGCCGTGTCAGGGCTAGTGTTTATTTAGGAATGATGATGTAAGAAGGATTATTTTAAGTTCAGTTCCATTCGTGTAATGCGTTTAACAATAGGCATTGGCTCAAAGCAGCTTTGCGGAAGTAGATCAATCTGGATAGAAATTTAACATTTCTAATTTATTCCTAATAAGCAAGTCAGAGGCAATGTTGGCAAGCGAAAAGCTCCATGAGACAACATGAGGAAGACATCTTGAGAGGAACAGATGGAAATAACAGATTATACAGCACTTAGTTGTAGACTACAGTCCAATGGCTTGGTCATGCATTTATACAATTAAACCTGGGTTTCTCCTGTTGTGATAGTCATTTGTGCTGTTGTACTGAATGTCAGCATGGATGGGATTGGTTATGGCACTGAATATGACCGACTCACAGCCGTGCTGATCTTCAGTACAATATTCCTTCTCATGTGATAGTGCTTAATTATTAGGTATGCATTTGTCCTGTAATGCATATAAGTAAGTAAATAAGTATGGGAGGCAAATCACTTTACTAGCCTGTTTACACATCAGATTACAAATATCAATTACGTTTACACAACTGTTGTCTGCCTTTTTTTTTATGTATATATAAAATATATAATAAATAATAATAATAATAATAATAATTGATTTATACAGAAGTTCTTTTTACTCAAGATAGCAGATGTGATCCCAAGATCCTGGTATCCTGTAGCAGCAACATTACCTCACTGTATTGTCTACTAAGTTATCTGTTATAATTAAAATATAATGAACTGTAATCATCTGTAAATATTTTAAATAAATATTTCAAATAAATGTATAATTATTAAACATAATGACAACAGTTTAGGAAGGATCATTTTGGATAGGCCTACCTATTTCATTGCTCTGTGGGTGACCAGAATATCATCTCACCCTTTGCAGTACATCACCATGTTAGTTTTGAAAACTTGGCTGACTTGAATATTCCTCCTGTCCGTGGTGATAAAGCAAGCACATTTGCTCCTGCAAACTGAATGGTGGAGAGCCTGCTACACAAGATTTCAAGAGGAGGTCCTGCTGGATGTTTGTCTTCAGTTCTTGACTATTTCACATTAAGTGTTTAACATATTATCCAAAGTGTCCTGTGGTGTGCACCTGTGTATAACTAACCACTGTCAAATCCAATAAGGAAAATAGGCCGAATGCATAGTACAATGCACTGATTTCTTCTAGACTCTGCAGTTATAATATAGTTATAATTTATGTTTTATAGTAATGGAATCTGACAGGGCAAACTTAATGCTCTTATAAAGCACTATAAAATTGCTGGAATGGAAGCAAGAATAAAAAAAAAAAGTGACAAAATTTTGTGAAACAAGAAGACACCAAAGCAGTTGTAGCTTTCATTTTTCAACTATTCTGGACTGAATTCTATGGCACCGGAAAACAGATGTGATACTACTGACTAACTGCACTAAAATGCAAATTTAACTAGAGCCTCTCAGGAGTTTTTTATTATTTTTATTTTTTTCAAATGTATAGCAACAGCTAGTGCCTTTTCTAACTATGCACCCTGCCACGGATCTTTGCTCGTTTTGGAATTTCAGCATTAGCTCGTAATACAAATCTTCCAGTCCCAGATGAAGAGAAAACTGCTGCAGTGCATGCTGTAGAAGAATGAAACTTTGAAATTGAAATATGTTCTACTGATTTGACTTTGCCCAACAAATGCATTTTCCTTCCACACCTTTACAGCCTGGACCTTAGTTTAAGTGTCCTCGGAAAAGTGGGCTCTTTGGGGGTGTA
Source organism: Notoglanidium macrostoma (assembly GCA_030068235.1). Classification (NCBI taxonomy): domain Eukaryota; kingdom Metazoa; phylum Chordata; class Actinopteri; order Siluriformes; family Auchenoglanididae; genus Notoglanidium; species Notoglanidium macrostoma. The sequence goes on from JAQQZR010000007.1 coordinate 1,531,172, forward strand.
TGTGAAGCTCCAAGAACAAGTGAACTTTTATACTGATGAGAGCTGTCAGGTTAACAGCGGTGTCATATCTATGCTTCTTTTTTTTTTTGAAAACATGGATTTGTGAGTCACATGTATATTTACATGCAGAAAAATTCAGCCTTCAAAATAAAAACTCCTGCATGTTGCGGAGAGTACTGACTGAATGGCACAAGAGAGAGGTTCAGTTGTGATTAGTGTGACCGGTGAACAGCCACATTTGAAAAACAAATGTGGACTGTCTTAATGACATTGCCAATGTTGAGGAGCAGTTTTCTCATGTCAACAACTGCTCAGCTTTGAGGAAGAGAACATGGTGAAGAAAGAACACCATTTCTACTTCACATACAGTGGATCTGGCTGTATGGAGCACCAGTGATTTTCAAACAGTCACATCACAGAACAAATTCTGCAGAAGAACATAATACCCAATGAGAGAAAAGTGACCTCACTCTGCAGTTTCACTGGTACCTGTATGAGGAAATTTTACAGACATTATTTCTCCATATCCTTTAAAGCCCTTTAAAAGATTTGCTGATGATTATTTAATTGAAAGTCTTTAGGTAGAGATTTAAAAAATGAAATTGTATATGCATTTTCTATGCTCAATAATATTGTTTACAAGCTAATCTCTATTAATTATCCATACTTGTGGTTTGTATAGTAATAGCTGTATTGTCGTTGTTGTTTTTTCATTTACAGATACTAATGCGTTGTAACAGTTTTGTGGTTTGCCAAGTCATTTTTTAGATTTTTTTTAGATTTTCCAAGTCAAGTTCCAATTGAAACATGTTCCAGCGCTTCGGCACAGAAAAAGAAACCATAGATGTCTATAGCAAAGTTATATTTGTATAGCTAGTTTTTGAATTTAATGAACTTTCAAGACCCACATGAATTATTACTTCCTCAATTATTACACTCTAGCTCCACTGTCTCATTCATTAAACGTTTAACTATGTATAAGCTAATAGATCAAAGCGAGCAGTTGGGTATTTTGCTGTTTTACGTTTATTTTCTGATAAATGCCTAAGCATGCTTATTTTTAATAAAGTCGTTCTGTTTGTGAGAGTTTGTCTCCCTCTTGAGGTAACATTGAATTATTAATCAAATAATTTAAATATAATGAAATAAAATGTTTTCATGGTTTTGTATCCTGTCTAATAATTAAATTATACTTGGTAACAGTATAATCTTCAAATGCTGGCTGAAGACGGGGACTTCGGAGCTTATTTAAGGTATTATAATTATAGTAATACTATCACTACTACTACTACTACTACTATCATCATCCTTTAATCTTTCTGATGTTGTATAGGAAAAATTAGCATGACCGTGTCAGATTAGCAATACGAGAGGAGAAGGCCAGTTGAACGTCTATGCTAACCACATGCCTTGGACACAGGTGTGGGTGAGAACGTTGATGTGAACCTTCAACTGGATTTTCAACTCAAATCATTCTGGTGGCTGCAGTAGGGCTTTAAAAATCTTACACTCTCTTGTTTGACCTGACCATTGGACTGGGGGTGGAAATCTGAGGACAGACTGATATTAATGTTCAGTAGCTGAGAAAATGCTTCCCAAACCCTAAAAGTGAACACTTCTGGTAACCCGTAGTGTCAGACAGCTGATCTCAGCTGTTTCCGTAGAGAGCTTCAACAGATGGATTAGAGCCGTGATGAAATCTCTGACACCATGGGTGACCTGTGGGTCGATGCCTCGAAGCACAAGACTACACAGACAGGAAAAGCTTTGACATACTGAGTTACATGTTGAGACAAAGAAGGCCTTCCTGTCAGCTCAGACCAGTCTGGTCATTTTCATCTGATCACCTCTAATCAACAAGGTGTTTCAGCCTGCAGACCCTCTGCATACAGGATGTTTTTGGTTTTTCACACCATTCTGACTTTACAGACTGTTGTGTGTGAAATTCCCAGGAAATCAGTAGTTTTTGAAATTCTCAAACCAGCCTATCCGGCACCAGCAACCATGCCACAGTTAAAGTCACAGAAATCCCACTTTTCCTTCAATTCTGATGTTTGATATGAACATTAACTGAAGCTCTTGACCTGTATCTGCATGATTGTATGCACTGTGCAGCTGCGACATGCTCGGCTGTTTGCATAGCTGCATAAATGAGCGGGTATACAGGTGTTCCTATTAAAGTTGACAGTGAGTGTATATTCTACACTGATATAGAAAGTTGTAAAACTGATCACTTTTAGCTGTCAGAAGTTTTTAAAACGTTTAGAAATGTTTTCTCTATTTCGTAAATTTGTCTTTAAAAAGGGATTATTTTTCTGAGATGTCAGCTTATCTTTAGCATTCCAGTCAACATACACTAACAAAGATTTTTTGAATTGGTAAGTCTTTATAGCTTACTAAAATGGAACTACATGGAACCCTGTTTGATAGAAAAGCTATTGGGCTCTACACTTGAGGGTTTGCATTTACTCCCACTTCTTGAAAAACATGCCTGGGGGAGGATTTACTGTTCTACATGACCCCTAAATGTGAAGGAATGTGTGTGTGTGTGTGTGTGTGTGTGTGCGTGCGTGCGTGCGTGCGTGCGTGCGTGTGTGCGTGTGTGTGTGTGTGTGTGATGGACTAAGCCTGGCTGAGCAAGTCTGACCAGGATAAAATGATTACAGTAGAAGAATGTCACCGATTCCCCTTTTAGGTCACGGTTCCCAAGTGCTTCCGTTTGTTTCTGTTTATTTTGTTTTGGCTGTGCATCCAAATCCTCTTCCCTTTTTGCTTATTACCTGATTGTAATCACCAAGGCAGAGAGAATTCTATAGTTGTTTACATATCGCCGCCACATAAAATGTGTCCAGAATTATACTTAAAAGCTTTAAAATTGCCCATGACGATCCTGTCCCTTTTTAAGAACCCTCCAGTAAACTTGCACAAATAAGCAGAAAACATCATCTACATGCTTTTTAGGAGTAATACTGTGTTCACACTAGCGAGCAACAACACAGATAGTGATTATTCATGTCCTGTTCATAACTGGCATTAACATGCGCCCTGGGTGCTCTAGTGCTAAGTACAGGTGTAGACTGACGTAGTAAATATGTGACACACATTTTTTATAAACGATGCATGAAATCTGTTCACAAGTGGTCACTCTAGACGCATTCAAACTGCCAGGTGTGTTGTGTTCTTCGGCTATGCATTTCGATTGTCCACTTCTGATCAGATGATCTAGATTGATGTTAGTAGCAGGTGTGACAGGACCTCATTGTCTATGTACATGTGTGAAATGAAGTGCTGATTTCAATCCTTCTTGTTAATAATTTGTATAATATGAACACACTTAAACATACTTCAAACAGGAGGGACGCTACTGAAGAATAACTATTTTAGACATTTGACCTTGCTGTAAATCCTACATTCAAACACTTCTTGAAAAATCAGTTGAGTATCTTGGATAGATGCACAGATAAATGGATGGATGGCTCACCTCATGCTCACCTCATCACATTGTGATAGAGGCATAAGAATGCAAAAAAGCACAACCACGACTCCTAAAGGAGGCCTCCATCAAAAATCAGTCACTGGGTAAGGAGGACATGAGTAAAAAAAAAAACCCAAGAAACCAAAAGTAACTCTGAAGAAGCTGGAGAGATGCACATCTCAGATGGGAGAAGCTGTCCATAGGACAACTATAGCTCAAGCCTCCACCAGGCTTGGCTTTACCGAAGAGTGGAGAGCTGTATTTGGAACTGGAGGCATGTAGGAGAGTCAGGAAACATGGGGGGGAAATAATATTCTGGTCTGATGACACCAAAAATTTCACTTTTTTAACCAACATTTGGTGGAAACCCAACACTATTCCTTGAAGCATGGTAGTGGTAGCATCATGTCGTCTGATTGTTTTTCGTCAGCAGGGACAGCAGGGAAACTGGTCCGTCATGAAGGCATAGTGGATGCAACCAAATACAGTGCAATCCTAGAAGAAATCCCTAGATTTCCATATATCCTTTTCTAATCTGCAACGGTTCACCTTCCAACAGGACAGTGATCCTAAACATGCTGCCAAAGATACATCGTGTTGGTTCACAACCAAGAACTTGAATGTCTTAGACCGACCCAGTTAAAGCCCAGACTCCAACCTGATTGAAGTGCGTCATGACTGAAAAATTGCTGTTCAAACTGTCTCAACCCAATCCGACAGAGCTTGAGAGATTTTGCCAATAAGAATTGGGCATAAATATCAGGATCCAGATGTCCTTGCAGCCAAGTTTTGTCCCAGGAGAGTGAATGTAACGAACACGAGACTGGAAACAGGATGACGAATTTCACAGATATAAAACAGCTACATTCTGAAATAGAATATATTGCACACACTTCAATTTCATGCCAAGATAGAGAAGACACTTTAAAAGTTATATAGATAAAAGAGAAAGGAGGTCAATTTAAAGGTCAATGCAAAGGCCATGTCACTCAACTATGTGTTTTAATTTTACACTATATGTTGCTGCTTGACTACTAGGCAAGGTTTTACTCTCAGTCTGTGCATGCGAGATTTGTGCCTGTCAGTCTCAAACCTGTTCGATGTCATTCCTAGTTGGGGAAAAGAGCCTGAGGCACAACGGCCTGCCTATTTTCTTTTTTACACTGCTTTATATGAGTGCTGTGTGTGTTTAAACAAACTGCCTATACCCATAGATCTACGTCTTAAAGTAAGTTCTCTTGATAATACAAAGCGAAACGCCACCTTATGAGCTGTAAGTTAATGCACTTTCAGTGGAAATGTAGAGATAAATATGGAGCGGAGAAAAAGGAAATGCGAGAAAATGCACATGAAGTAGCTACTTTCCCAAAGAAAAAAATGTACACAGGCAAAAAAATTTGAACGTGTGAAAAAAAATTGGCCCCCATTATTTCACAGGCATTATCTTCAATATTGTCAGTCACTGTATATGTTTTGTCAAAGATCACATGGTAACTTTTACTTGCTTAGTATTTATAATAAGTTGGTTTTTTTTTTACACACACCCATACACACTTCCCAACCTTTCTAAAGTTTTATGAACTTAGTCGACACACCCTGGTGAGCACCTTTACCGGTTTTTCCTGAAGATGTGCCCAAGGCTGATGGGGGGAAAAAAAGTCAGTCACCTGAATTAAAGTGAAGTTGAGAAGTTGGCTGAGCAGAAGGTGTGTTCCGACTCCTCACCACGGCTGCTCCGGCACACACTTTTCACTGCTTTTGCTTGCTAATAGATTTCTAAACTACAGACAAAACACCAGGGTTTAAATGATTTTCATGGGATCTCCATATTTCAGCATGAAGTTTATGATTGATCTTCAGCATGCAGCATATTATCTCAGGTAAGCACTGTATGATGATGTTCAAACCATATTACACATGTAGTCTAATGGAGCAGCCATTTCTCTTTCACGCATTGTGTCCACATTTATGTATATTTGTAATCACTTGAGACCATTATTGTAATTTAACATAAAGCATTATTCAACTTTCTGTTGCTCTCTAGATTATTTGACATTTCACTACAGCATGTCTCTCGTATATCTGTCCAAACTTTCTACGCAAAACCCTAAATTAAGGATTAAAAAAAGAA
>JAQQZR010000007.1:1536877-1550165 GCA_030068235.1 Notoglanidium macrostoma
ATTTCACTACAGCATGTCTCTCGTATATCTGTCCAAACTTTCTACGCAAAACCCTAAATTAAGGATTAAAAAAAGAAGGGGAAAAAAAAAAAGAATTGATATCCAAAATCAGCTGCCTGGTGGAACAGGCCCAAACCTGCATATTAAAATTTTCTTGCTGTCTTTTATGCATTGTATTCCTACACAGAGACTGATATTAATTTGTAAATTTATTTACTAATGTATCATATTTTGAAAAAGTCCAAATTTAAATTCCATGCAATTTTGAGCAATAAAAACTGGATTGTTTTCATGCATGGAAGGGTTAAGCAAATGTCTATTAACTGTTGTGCAGAGCTTATTAGCATTTCAGTCTTACTGAGTTTACATCCTTCTTGTCAAATTTCTCTAACTCAAGGTGTTAAAGTTGTACAGTGACTCAGGCCTGAACTCTTACTGTTTATACCTAAACATGCGATTCAAAGCAGACTGAGAAACCTTAAGCCAATACACAGTGTTGTGCTTCCAGGTGGTGCGACAGCGCCGTTTCCCATCACACTGCTACACACTCCGCTGGGAACCTTGGCTGAAATGAAAAATGACACGAGAAATTTCAGTCATTGTTTCTGGTAGTGGGCGCAGCAGACATTCGGCTTGAATGGCGATTTCCCTTTGCGGAAATGACGTCACACCGTCATCACGTCTTGAGGATTGCTTTTTTTTCTTTTTTTGTGAAAAGATTAAATGGCACCATGTGTTGAATATGCATTATTGTTATTATTATTATTTTTTATTCCGATTATTGTTGTTGTTAAGGTATTATTGTTATTGTTCAATTATAGCTACATAAGTTGAATCGTTTTAAAAGCCAGTGATACTGTTTTCTTTATAGAAGGTTCATTTCCTGATTTACAACTCAATAACTTCAACAAGAATTACGTTAATGTTAAGTTAAATGTTAAGTGGTTTTAATAAAATTAGAAATGTTATAATGATTCTACATGTTTCAAATCTTTCAACATATTGTAACTGGTTTGTAGTATTAGGCTCTTTAGTTCAGAAATGAAAAGTTTTATTAAATAAAAAGCCTGAAGTGCAATTCACTCAGAGAACCCTGAGGACATATACGAATACATTTATATACAAATAAGTTTACAGTTAAATACACAGGTAGCTTGTATCAATCAGGGAGCAAGGTTACTTCCCCCCCCTCCCCCTTTTCAAACAAACAAACAAACAAACAAATAAATCACAGAATGATAAAAGCGACACTGTGGGTTGATTTCTTTCTTGGCCAGGCTGTAGATTCACACAGCCTATCAATGACATTGCACAGAGTGAAATGCCCCCTAGAGTGTGTGTGCATTGGGGCTCATATTTTTTCACTGACACATCTGTAACACGTCATCGGCATTCGTATTAGTGACTCAGTCCTGGGTGTAATGAACATGAACGAGACGGATTATTAAGCTGTCTCGACTGATTATGTTCTCCATGAACATCTTATTATTATTTTTCTATTTGGAATGTTTTATTTTACATAGAGCCACGAAATACCGCACAATCGTAGGTTCTATATGGGAGAAGTGCGCTTGGACCTTTGGGAAAGTTAGGAATTACGGTTGCTGAGTAGCAACACTTCATATGGTGTTATTTTTCCACAGGGAACACATGGGGTGCTTTTATTTTCAGTCAGAAGCTTATGAATACCAAACCTTCAGGGTGCTGCAAACATGAAATGTGATCATTATGTAATACTCCATCACTCTGCTCAGGAAAGAGATGAGCCCTGGTGGTGCAAAACCTACTTGCGGGAACTAATCCTAGCATTTTTGTCCAATCTTCCCAAAACTGGTTTCAAATGGCCCTGTACAGTTTCCCCCTCAGTACACACATTTGTCCACAATATTGCCACCACCTGCCTATCAGTTCACTTAATCAGCTGTAACTCATGATTATTTACATGGACTTGAAATCTTGAAATTTCCTTGCAAGACAGGGTTCTGATGAAGTGGGTCGAGTTTTGGGTGTGGTCATCAATAGGGGGCAGAGTTCTATACAGAAACCTGTTTCTCATGAACCGTAACCCTTTTGTTAATTCCAACCTAGTTGCTTAAAAACATGGCCACCATCGGCCAATCAGCTTTCAGCAGGCATTTGGCAGGGTTAACAATGAGCACTCAAACTTGAATGATAGGTCCCTCTACGTATGCACTCTAGGAATACACTGTCACTTATATTTTTATATACGTTTCGCACTGTGATAAAGTGTACAGTGAAGATTCTCTTTTCTTCTACTTAATTGGCTTATGCTACAAAAATGTAGAGCCATTTAGCCCCACCCACTCAAATTTCTGATCACTTGCATAAAATGCAAAACCACCTGTTCCTAAGATTTTTGCCTGCAAAAAGTGATGTAAAATTATTCATAGGCGTCTGTCCATCAAAATGCTGAAAATATGGCTGTCGCACACCAATCAATCATTGCAAGGTGGAGCTTAATTTACTCAAATCTATAGAACATGACAGATGCATTCAAACAAATATTTTAAATATTGTTTGGATGGGGTGTGGGCACCATCTGAGCAATTACCGTATTATTAAAACACGAAAAAAAGCACAGATTATATGCACATAAATGACATTTTTATTTGTAGTGTATTTCCCGCTCATGAATCGCTCCTCCTCCCTCACCTTGGAATTTTGCTTTACAACACTGGTTTCATGATCGCAATTGGTATTTTTCACCGAATCACACCTTTATTCAAACCCCAAGTGGGAGCAACATGTAAACATGTGTAAAGAGCCATAAAGAGCTAAAGGCATGCAGGTGAACCAGCTTCGACTGAGGCGTTGCTGGCTTCAGACATTCCTTGCTCATTACAGCATTATGGTTTTTTGCTCAAAGCAAATCATAGTACAGCCTGTAGCACATGCAAATCTCTTACACAGACATTCCGTTCATCGGAGTTGCTCTTCCAGGTCACTGTTGAATCTAAACGTTCAAAAAAAATTTACATTTACACAAATGTCTTGGTTGAGAACCTTTATTTCATTACGTTCCTTAAGGAGTAAATTAAACAGCACTCTCAAGCGTCTAACATCATCAAAAATATCAGTTATTGTTTTTCCAAGTCCAACAGTTGCAATGGTCACATCGCACATTGTTTTCTGAAACCTCTTTTGTACATCACATCAAATAGGATATTTTTCTTGGAGGTTCTGGAATGGTCGATTATTTAAACGATCTCCTTTCAATCCATGTTAAATTTGCCTGGAACATTTTTGGTCAGTTCTGTTTCCAGTACAGGAAGATGATGATGTGAAATGTGAGATGACGTGTGTTTATAATGTATGAATACAGTGCCTCCGCAAACTCCTTGTAAAGAGAAGTAAAGAGGGTTAGAAAAAAAATCCACCTTTTGGTGAAGTAGCTTCTCAGGAAAAATGAGAAAATTCCAACCTTATAACCTATATAACCATTCTCTGACCTATGAAGGCCTTCATTTGGTTTGGGTGTTCTCTAATCTTTACCATGCTGACGGATGACTAAGGGAATATGGCCTCCGTTACCTCCTATCTGTACCCCAGTTAATCAGGAAGCCATGGATTACAGCTAGGAAGTTCCTACACACTCCAATCAACTTAAAAAAGGTACAATTGCTGCAATACAATCACAATTACAGCCTCTGATAATCGGGCGATAAGGTTCATGGGATGCTTTTTAATCAGTTGATGAAAATAATACAGACAAAAGAACACATCCTAGAAGTGAAACGGATTTTAAAAGAACCCAAAAAAAAAAAAAAATACTTACTTAAAATCCTTTTATTTCTTATTTCAATCGTACTTGGCCAGTGTTGCTTATGAAATAATGTGCAATGTACAAACGTTGATCACAAGACATACAGCATTTGATTGTAGAACAAACAGTTAGAGTCACGGCCTTTTAGGAGCAGGAATTTTACCACTGAATAACAAATGGCCGTTGTTGTTGGTTTCTTTTATTGCCTCTCAAAATATCGATACATAAATCAGATTCCTTGCTCCTCAGAATATGAGCTGATGACAGTAGTTAAAGCAAAGTCACTTTACAGCAAGCACTTCATTATATTCCGGAAATGATCATCTAGAAACAAACGGCTACCAACATTCAGTACAAATCATGAGCCGTTTATTTCTGGCAGATAAAGAACAGACAAGGCGTCTCCGCTAGTCCACGGACCACTTTATATCTTAATATGTAGAATCATCACTAAAATATACATACATACTTGTGAATAAATCAGTTCAACAAAGAAAAAGTGTTGAATAATACTCAGTAACCTTACTTCAGCATAGTAGCTCGGTCAATCCTTCAGTGTGAGATAAGTGATGTTTTCATAGTTATGAATGCAAGATAGAGGCATTAAGTACTGGCAACTGAACACTAGTATAGTAGAGGCACTAATACTGTACCAGAGGAATTTAACTGATGTTTGTCTTTCAGTTCTGTACAGGGAGACTCGAAGTCCAAATAATCGTGTTGTATTTCCCTGAACAAACGCAGATGGACATAAAACCTTGAATGACTGAGATCATTTTGGAATGAAAGCAATCCGGCACATGGCATAAAGAGCAGTAAATACTCAGTCCTGTTCTGTGTTTACTGTTGCATTTGTCGTCGTAGACATAAATGCCATGCGCAGTTGAATGCAAGGTTGTAACCGGGAAAAAAACCAAACAAAAACACACAGGACATACACCTGCTGGTGTGAACTCAGTTGTCAATGTACTGGCATGGCTTTTGTGTGTATCTGGCAGAAAATACATTTACCCATTACAACACTGATATCACAACAATGTAATATCTAGAAAAGTAAATTATATGATTTGTCAATTTTTACAAAACATAAATTAAAAATAAATAAAAAACATCCGTCATTGTTGTCAGAAAATGTTCAAACATGCACAAGAAATGGGTGCGTATTCATCGTGCACACAGAGATATGACGATACATGTGTGTGTCCAAAAGTCTGGAGTCGGTGGTTTATATGAGAGCAGCGCAAAAACAGACCCGCACCCTCCTGCTAGCAGTATACAGCAAATCTTCCAAAAGTGAAGAAAAAAACAGCAGTACAGCACAAATCATGAAATGACAGCAAGGGCCTCGAGTCACTGTCTGTAGTAGGCACCTGTGGGACAAAGACGTACGCAAGACCGTCAACATGGATTACATAAACCTAAGAACATGTTCCTCCCCTTAATACACTGGGACTTCTTTTTTTAACATTTGGATTTGTAATTACACATTTTTAATTTATAGATTAATAATACCAAAAATATTCATTTGCAGGATTTCAAACAACTAATCCTACTACAGATCTCTTAACTAGGCTTTTTAATAACAGGTCACCAATAGCAATGCAACATTACTGACATAGTATTCTCATGCTGTGACAGATTATCACTCGATCAGATGTGATGCCCAAACAATCGCACGGTATTCCGTTCATTTATTACGGAGTCACACTCTGATTTGACTACATGTCTTTTCAAACCCCGATTTCTTCAATTCTGACCAGACAAATGAATAATAAATAAAGACAGAATGTATAATCCTCTAACTAACTAAGACACTCTGATGCTAAATTCACTTTGTTTGCTCTCTCTGTGTGCGCACGCGTGTATGTGTGTGTGCGCGCTAGCTCAATCATTTTTCGGTGTGTGGAATCGACTCCAAAGCTTCGGGGCGGACTCTTAGTTTTCAGTGCCTAGAATCTGTGAATCAACACATGCTTCGAGTCTTTTATGATTCATTCGAGACCACAACTCATCGAGTTGTCATACAAAGTACCATCCTTCTGACCAAAGTAGCATGAGAGAATGCGGTCTCATAGGGCAGGAACGATGGGTAAATATGAGCATGTGATAAAGACAGAGAAACGGATAAGCTAGGACAGCTCAAGTCAATACAAAGTAGTCAATAAGCATGATTCGACAGGGAAGTGTTTCTCTCACGTTCCCGCAAAAAGAATGACTACAAATTGAAATACCACTCACGCGAAAACACAAGTTGTCAGGAGGCCAACGTTATAGTGTTGTTCCCAGACAGGAAGTCATACCGTTTACCCTGTTGTAACGTGCTGAGCCATTTCCATCCAATGTGTGTTTAGTCTAAATAGAGTGACGTAACGCCGCAGCATGCTTCATTACCCGGTCCAACCAACTGATAATGAAATTGGCAGTCAGCGAATTAAATTTTTTTTTTTTTTTTTCCAATTACTGTCTAGTTAGCTAGCCCTAATTTTTAGATAGCTGGCATTCTCTCAGCTCCTCTAAATCATTGTCATAGCTTGCAGCCCAGAGAGAACAATACGGAAAGCACATGAAATGACGCCAACTGCTGCGTTAAACTGTAGTTATACATAGTAGATACATAAAGGACTTTGCACATTTCCATGCAGTGTTTCCGGCGTGGCAAGTTGTGGGCTGTATGTAGTTAGTTACAGTGATGTGAGCAGTAGATTAAACATCTTCTGGGTGCTATGAAAAAAATACTTCTTGCATTGTTGGAAATACTTGTTGGGGAAAAAAACCCCATGTTGGACCTGTATTAACAATAATACAATATTTCACCATATCAAGCTCAAATAGTTTCACATAAGTGTTTTGTTTTTTTTTTTATTTTAATTATTCCATTTGACCAACTATTCACTGCAGCCCTACCATCAGCTTTAGTTTTGGTCACAGACCATGCCATGCCTGAATCTTCCTCCTAACTCAAACAGAGAACAGAACAGGCGACACGGCACCCATCCCTGCCTTGGTCCTCCGTGACCTCTCACTCATCTGTCAGTCCTTCCACAATCACGCCATGCTGCTTCCACCTAAAAAGGTATGGATCTACATTTCTCAAAACAGCCAAAGTACACGTACAGACCTTTGTAAGCAGCCTCGGGTCTGGAAGGCGGGCGAGGGGAGTAGTTATCTGAATAAGCGTAACTGGAGTCAACATTCACATAGTTATGGATATGTGGTGGTGGTCTGAAAATGAAGACAGACAAGGAAAGACATAAAATAAAAGAATATGAAAAAATCAGAGTGCAACAGTGTGGGTTTGCAACACTAACAATAACAGGGAAATGTCTGATACCGGGACGGTTTGGGATTCCGAGCCTTTTGGTGGTCATACTCCTCTCGCGCGCGTGGTCGGGCCATTTCCTCCTCCGTGGGCTAAATAGAACGCAAAACAGAACACAGTGGGTGGCGATATGGCAAAATCCCATTTATATTATTATCATCCATCTACACGCTTATAGGTCACTTTAACAGGGTCGCACGCTAATTAATGCAGTTGTCTAATCAGCCAATCACGTGGTCGCAGTGCAACGAATTAAATCATGCAGATACACATCAAGAGCTTGAGTTAATGTTCACGTCAAACGTCGGAATGACCTGTGCATGATTTTATACATTGCTCTGCTGCCGCATGATTGGCTGAGCTGAAAACTGCCTGAATGCACAGGGGCACAGGGATTCCTATTAAAGTGGCCAGTGAAGGTTTATACATCCAGTACTGTGCCAGAAGGATTACCCTGGAGTCTCCCTCGGCTCGTCTCTGCTGTCTCTCTTTCTCTCTAGACTTCTTGTACTCCCTTTCCTCTTCCTCCATTAATCGTCGAGCTATTTCCTTTTAGAGAAAAACAAACAGTGTTTTATTTACACAGGGAATGACACTTAAAATGAACAGCGTTAAAGAGACATGTCAAGTAAAAATGCCAACAGTGAAAAGAAACGGAGCTCCCCTGGCCAAGTTACCTTTCCGTGCTAAAAGTTTAATTTGACCGATTTAAGCCTTAAAATGCCTGGACGAACGACAGATGACTTTAAGAAGTGAAAACACCCACTAACCTCATCTTGTGCAACTTGAGCAGCTCGTTTGTCAACTTTACTCGCCTATATAACGGAGAAACACATTAAGAACCGTGGAAATCAAAATGATCCATTTATAAAAAGCGGTACGGTACCTTGAGCTCCTCTTCCTGTAGTCTGCGTGCCACCTCCATGTCTTTGAGCTCCTGGGATCGCAGGTCCATCTGAGACAAGCCTTGCATTGCTTCCTTCATCCCGTACTCCTCCTGCACGCTTCGTCCTACAGGGAGCACCAGAGAGCCAGGCTCATATCATTTGAACGTGTTAGGAACATCGATTTATACATTAGGCCTTGTATGAGCACTGCTGATCGAGCACCAGAAAGAAACATGATATGCATGATCACAAATCCGTTTGAAAAAAAAAAAAACGGTGCCAGGAGAAAAAAAAAAAAAAAAAAAAAAGGTTCAGGGAGTTCCTGGACAAGCTTAGCTACCATTCTGGTTGCAATACGGATTTGTGCCATGTACTGAAAGAGAAGAAATCATATGCACAGCTGTGTATTGGTCAGAGGATTCACCCAAATAGCCACAAGGAAGAAAGTGTAGAAGTAGTATCAGATTATAGATTGGTTAAAAGTCCCTCCACCAGTTCACCCAGCAAAGAAGCAGAAGACACTGAAACACAAGGGCCCTTCTGCATACCTCTATACTTGGGGCTTTGCCCTTTAGAGTGACTTCTAGAGCTGGGCTCCTCAAACACCTCATCGCTGCTGAAGAGCCTCTGCCTGTTGGTGGAGTCTGCATTCTCCTCGCTTTCTTCTGAACAGTGCTTACCGGAGGACGGCCCATCCAACTCCCGGCCTCTGCTTCCGTCCTTACTCCGATGTCTTTCACCGTCCCTTGCTCTCTCCTTACGTCCACGTTTGTCTGTTTCCAAGTCCAAGTCTCTATCTCTGCTTCTGTTTCTATAGCCATTTTGTCCCATGTCCACTTCTTTCTGCCAGAGTCGGTCTCTACTGTGGTCCCTGCCCTGTTTATCTTTACTTTTGTCTCTGTACTGTGCCTTATCTCCTTTTCTCCTTCTTTCCCTTTCTCTGTCTTGATCTTGATCTCGATCTTTTCTCCTTGTCCGGTCTCTGTCAGATAGTTCATCTCTATATGTTCGCTCCTTCACGGTCGTTGGCAGCTCCTGGTTGTAGTGTGGTTCTGCTTCTGTGCATCTGCTTCTTCCAGCCGAGTATTCCTCTGGGTATTTAGTCCTTACCTCTGAGGGATAGTGCTCAGGCGCTTGCCTTCTTGCCTTGTCTTCATATTTCCCTCGGTTATGTTCAGACTTATGTTGCTCTGAGCCTCTTGAGGGGTCGCCTTCAGCAGGGTAATATTCAGGGCATCTGTTTTGATAACCATGACTGTCTAGTCGTCTATTTTGGTCCAATTTTTGAGGCCAGTGATCTGGAGATCGACCTCGACTTAACTCTCGGTACCTTTCTCTGCCATACACTGGCATGTCAGAGCCCGAGTATTCCACACGAGGGTCTGAAGGGGGTCGGTAGGCTGGTTTGGAGCATATATAGGGAAGAGAGAAGTGACATAAAAGTTCGAGTCATCATTCTAACGTAAGGGGTAGCAACAGTATGCTAAGTAATTTCATGGAAAAAAAAAAATCTAGTGCATAATCTCTACATTTCTGAAGTAACTGCAGGAATAAACTCGGTATAATTGCAAAAAATAGCCAGAATAACATTTTATTCATTTGAAAAACAAGCCTGATATCTAAATAGTTGAATTATTCTCATACATAAATGCATGCTGAAGGGGTCGGTGGAAATCTTATTTTACAGTTTAAGGGATCCTGAGAACTAGAAACATGAATGTGATTAAAAAATATATTTTTAAGCAAGCAGATCATTACAAGTGTTTGTAAAAATGTTTCCAGAGTACGTCCGTGTTTACCTGGGCCTTTGTCATTTTTTTATAGGACACTCCCCAATGACCCGTCACTCTGCGACCCATCCGTAGACAGCATTAAAAAAAAAAAAAAAATACAGAGGACGGAGCCACTCCAAAGAGCTTGAATGGAGAGACGTGAAGCCAAATTGAAGCTATTTCTTGATGGGCCTCCTCTTGCTAAAGCGACGGGGAGCAGAGCCTCACAGTCTGTTGCAGCTGACTTTGAATGTGACTTGTATGTCTTTTTTCCGAGTGCAGCCGATTTTGATAAGTGTTCTGACTCACCGAGCTCTTTAAAGGGCACTAGTGATGGCCGAAGGTTTCCTTGAGAGCTTATTATCCAAACAATAGGGTTGTGCGACTGGTCGTCACAGGTTTGAGATGTCATTTTTTTTAGCACAGTCGGAGTCTATTACGCGCCCATGAAGTGAATCACGAGGTTTTGGAGCCTAAAGTGTTGCGTTTCTCATTAAAATGAAAACGGTTATATAAAGGAACGGAACGATTCAGAAGAATAGATATTTGGCGTCAAAAAAAGCCGTAAATGAATGGAAGACAACGGAAGGCTAAAGCTAATGCATGGGGGTATGCATTCTGAATGCTTGATTAGCCACTTGGGGAGGCTGGATGCTACAGCTACATAGGAACCAAATGTCCTGGAATCTTCTGGAATGGCAATAATAAAACTGCTTTTATATATATTCATCCATTTAAAGAAGCTGCAAATATTCTCACTAAAAACCCTTAACACCAAATTAACAGGATGTCCTTTAAATGTCTCAGAAATGTGCACCACGGCAATGGTTCCTATGCGTGTAGTGGCGTTAAGCCTTCAAATTCATGACACATATACGAGGCCAGAACAAACAAATATCAACGTGGGTGCACAAGGGCAGCCCAGATGAGAGGGTGGAGTCAGGTGAGTAATGGAAGAAATCTTGCTTTTCCAGTTTTGTGTTTTTTTAGGTCATGGACAGAACAGAAGGATCCCTGTGGCTGTTCACAGGAGTCTCTACGGAGAAACTAAGAGTCTTTACAACTAAATGCTACACACCTAGCCTGCGTCTCTGAACATTTTTACACCAAATCAATTTTGTACCGGTTAAATCTTAGCCAGTTGAGTTGAGTCTTTTTGTTGCAACAGTGTGACTTACCTGTGCCAGCCTGTGTGTAGACCCGTGAGGTTTGGAAAGGCACTACATTTTCAGTATAGTTCACAAACCACCTGTCTAAGGTAGAAACTGCAGTCTGAATATCTACAGGGTTCACAGTCAAAAAAATGTTTCTTTCTTCATATTTCAGGAAAAAAGTTATTACATAAAGCAATCACTAAGAAGGCGTGCATGTCTAGTCACCACTCTTTAACTAAAATAGACGAGCTACAGCTCTTCCCGTAAAACCCTGTATATATGCACACTCCAGTTTCTCTTATTCAATATCGACAAGCTGCTAAAGAAACCAGCAGCTACGAGAACAACTAGTCCAGCACGTCCTTCGATCGCGCCTGGAAAATCGGAATTATGCGGAATACTCAATCTACAACCACCTCCAAAGAGATGTTCAGCTAATAAAATAAGAGGAAAAATATTAGCGTTTGAATATTTGTGACCTGGTTTGACCCAGAAATCTAAAAACACCAAGGCGCTTTCATTTTCAGCGCAGTAAAATGCTGCACAGGTCATAACTACGCACGCACACACGCGCACGGACTGTCCCACATTTCTCCACCATTTACTCCCTCCCGAGGTACACACCTCCTTTGTCTTCATAGTACTGCTCTTCCAGTTTGGCCTCCAGCTGCTTCTGCCTCTTCCGTTCCTCTTTCATCTCTCGCTCCTGCAGCTTACGAGCAATGGCCTACATAAAAACACACACAATCACACTTAATGTTTTTATTTGGATTCAAGTGGTTTTCAAACTAGTGGGTTTTTTCCAGACTCGGGGCTGTTTGAGTGTGAATGCTGGTTTCAAGGCGAGGACGGTCCAGAGATATCGATCCCTTGAAAACAACAGTGTGGGGTTGTTATGACTACTGCTATATAAAACCAGACCTTTATTATACTGGAGCACTGTAATTAGGACTCATGTTTGTTGCTAAAGCTTTCACAAATGTCGCTTGAGTGTTGATAAGCGGATATGATATTACTTGATTACTGAGCACAACTGCAGCACTTCTGGAGCTCTCGCACCGCAATTGTAAAGAAAAAGATTTTCTATCATCTCCAGGAGTTGCGTTTTTTAATTCTGGATAAATGATTTAAATGGCTGGATATAGGACACGTAAATACATAACGCTTTGAGATATTTATGTGTTTGTTTTCTTGATTCCAATGAATCAGAGTCACACAATGTTACCGAGGAACCAGCGGAGGTGGATGGGCTGAGAAATTGGTCCATTTTTATTGCTGAACTCCTACACAAATGGAGTGTGTCAGGATAGCAAAACAAATCCAAATAGCAGTTGTGCACTTTAATTTAATTGATTGTTCAAATTTGACTCTCAGAATAGCAGCACACAAAAATATGTCTACATCTCACAGGACCCCATTCGGGGTCGCGACTCGTTGTCTCGGTAAGCTTAAAATAGCAAGGTATTTTTTCCTGTGAAAAAAAAAAAAGGCTAAAACGCCTGTGACGTGTCCCTGGTAATCAGTCACAGATCCTTTGATTCTAACCTCATCCTTAGCCTCCTGCTGCTTCTGCTTCTCGGCCTGCCGGACCAGCTGCTCCTGAATCTCTTGAGCCATTTCGTTGTCGATGCGTGCACTAAAGACAAAAAAAATTCAAACACAAACATGAAGTGCCATGAAGCTTAGAGCCGTTCTATGAGAATAGTTAACCTATTGCAGTTAAAATGAGTTAGATACTAATTAAAGTCCGCAGAGCCGCCACCCTCTGGGGAGGAATAATGCGCAGTCTGGCCTGGGGAGGGCGGGGGATGTAGCTGAAACTACACTGAGCATGTACACGGGGGTATTATTACAGTTTGCTGGTTTTAGTTCAAACGTAAACACTAGAGAAATATACATGCAGGAAAGTTTACAGTAGAAATGTTTAAAGAGGTGTTACATGCAGCAGCTAATAAGAAAGTGTACATGCAAACTTTTCTAGCATCTACAGACGAGTGGACGATTTTTTTCCTCCAGATGCACTTGGTCCTTACTGTAACACCGTACTGCTTACTGTAACACCGTACTGCTTAATGTAACACCATACTGTAACACCGTACTGCTTACTGTAACACCATACTGTAACACCGTACTGCTTACTGTAACACCGTACTGTAACACCGTACTGCTTACTGTAACACCTGTGCAGCTGTAACACCATACTGCTTACTGTAACACCATACTGCTTAATGTAACACCATACTGTAACACCGTACTGCTTAATGTAACACCATACTGTAACACCGTACTGCTTAATGTAACACCATACTGTAACACCGTACTGCTTACTGTAACACCGTACTGTAACACCGTACTGCTTACTGTAACACCTG
>JAQQZR010000007.1:1550265-1563406 GCA_030068235.1 Notoglanidium macrostoma
TCTTCCCCACTTTATTTCCCCTTTGCTCAGACTCTGGTTTATAGATCCAAACCTCTAAACATACATTTTTTTCTCTGGCAAGGAACAGGTCTTCCAAAACCATTTTCTTCAGCCAGCCTTTCTCCTGGATTTGAACCAATAACTTCTGCGTTCAGGGGTAAAACCTTTACAAGACAGCCACCAAGTCACACACAACGGGACTGCTCTTATAGAGCTTTTGTCTTTAAAATGGAACACCACAAGACTAAAAAATAAAACTTAAATATGTGAAATGTTTTATGATGATATGATTCTGCAGTGTTATTTATAAATGAAGCTCTAAATAGGTGCAGTTTGTTCTTTTCAGAGGGAGGAATGGGAGGCTACGCATGGACACCACAAAACCTTTGGGAAATGAACCGGGAATTACTGTTTCTCTGCTGAAGTGGTGGAAACTTGGAAAAAACTATAAGAACAGCGGTCGCGTCTGTATCATAAGATCTACACTGGTAAAAACTTATAATCAGAACTCGACAACTGCCTTCCGCTGTATGGAAATTTTAAGTAAATTTTTCTGTCCAAATACAAATATATTATTTGGAATGAAGATCATGTGAGTGTAAACAGATAGAAATACAGATACTGCATGAGAGGGGAAGAAAACAGTCCCGGTTTCACCCCTATATCACTCTAGCGTCTAATGGAGTGACCAAGCCTGCGCACACACACAAACAGAGCAAAAGACTCACACCCAAAAGAAATTAAAGTCTGGACAAGCACCACTTGAACACCACTCAATCCCTGACTCATGCTGGCAGTGCACTCGCATCCGATGGATTCTGGAAGAGCGAATATGAAGCTAATGTGCTGGAAGAAACACACTCTGGAAGGGCAGACGGATGAGGCCATGTGGTGCGGCGGCTTTACCGTGTGAACGTCCATGCAGACGGGTTGAATCCAGAGAGCGAGTCTATTTACGATGGAGAATCATGGCAATTCTTATCTGCACCACCATTTCCTTCACTGCTTTTCATGATACAGTTAAAAGTTAAGTCCTTATTAACATGTTTGTTTTGACTGGTTGAAGAAAACCAAAACGGGGAAAACGCTCAAAACACAACAGCTCGTTTCATCGATCAGCAGGATGTCATTTCCTGGCCGGAGGTCCTGAGGTGTGCGAGTGGATTAGATTGAGAAAGTCAATGACATTATAACCATTTTTTATAACAGTCCATGATATTTTCTTAATAAACCAATAAATAAAGAATTTTCTGACTAATGTAGGGGAAATTTATTCTATATTTTATGTGTTTTATCCCATTTCATATACCTGATGTAGTTATAATCGGGGATTTTTAACCTAAAGATCTGTTATGTGTGTGCGTAACGGGCCCCCTGGAATGTAGAAACCTGAGCCAGACATAGCGGCACCTGAAAGGTTAAAGGTGAGGGAATCCAGATGGTACATGTGACCTCCGCCCAGGAGCAATGAACTCTCTTGTGGGACCACCAGTATAAAAAGGATTGGGAAGTCCGGGAGAAGGGGTGAATCTGCAGATCTCCCGGCTTTATTGGGCATCTAATAAAGTTGTAATCTTCTGGAAACCGAGCCTGAGTCTCCAAATTATTCTCCACGACATCTTGGCGTAGTCGGCAGGATTGGCAAGAGGCTACGGGCGTGTCTCTCGGCTGTGGGCATCCACGACGGGCAGCACAAAACAGGTGGCCACCTTCTTTAAGGTAAGCAAATTTGCTTAGTTATAATAAAGTTTGTGCTGCCTGTCAGAGAGATAACCCATGGTGGTGAGAGACGCCGGTAAAGGACCTCTCCAAATTAAGTAGTTTTGAATGGGCTTCGTTTCCAGAAGAAAAATGCATGCGGCAGCTTACTAACTGTATGGGTGGAATGCAATTAATGGTAAACTGTAACATAAGCATTGCATTTAGTCTGTTGGTTCTGTCCAGTGGGCCTTGATGGAGGACCGAACCGTTTGAAACAGACGCTTATGAGATAGTGCAGATTTAATCAGATACATAGGCTCTAGGAAGAGCTGGGGAAACAGATTGGTTAAAACCGCGCTAATTACATATACTGTTGTGTAGGGACACAATTAGTTAATATCAATACCCTTTTTATGAGGAATATACCGGTGTATGTCAAAGATTTCGTTAAAGCCGCCAAATAACGTATTGTATGAGTCTAGGCAGGCAGTATAGATAGCTTTTTATGAGGAGCACTCTAAGTGCCATAGATTTGAATACAATTTCAAGTGTTTGTTATTAAGTGTGGGAATTAATGGCCAAAGGAAGGCTGTAAAAAGTGTATCAGAGTCTATGTCTGTGTCCATCTATGTGTGTGTGCGTGTGTGAGCCGGCTATGTGTGTGTAAGAGAAAGGGGGGGGCGTGTGTCTGGGTAACTGAGAGTGTGTGTGAGAGAGAAAGGGTGAGAAGGTGGGGGTGTGTGTGTGGGAGAGAGAGAGAGGAGGAAAAAGGGGGGAACTTCTTGAGCCCTTTTGATAATTATATACTCTAGTGGTGATAAAATACTATAATAAAATAAAGGGACAAGTGTGCATGAGCCCTTTGATCAAAATAGTGATAAAGATAAATGATTAAAACAAATAAAGGGACACGTGTGAATGCATGAGCCCGGTAGATAAGGGACGGAGATATGCTTGAATGAACCCAATTGTTCAGTACATGGGATGCAGTATGGATGAATAAGCTACAATAAAGATTAGAAGTGTGGTAAAATGTGTCTGAACCCTACTTTAATATTGTGGCATTAAAAATATATTCACTGTGTGTAAAATTTCACTGTCTTAAAGTTCATTTTATTGTTCAGATTGAGCTCTTCAGTAAATAGTGCAACATATTATGCATTAATGAGTAGTCTGTGAAGGCTTTTCGTGATTATATGGTATTGCATGTCGTATTAAGTAAATATCATAGAAATATCCAGTAATTAGTGTATAGGACGAAATTCCAGCGACAGAGACTATAAACATAATGGCAGCCTCGCCCGTGGAAACGTTGGTATTGAAGTATCCGTTAAGTGGAGACTTAATAACCAAAATTTCTAAAAAATGGCAGAAACGAACTAAGGATCTAATGACACAATGGCCTAAGGAAGGGACATTTGATGTCTCATTGTGTGAAGAAATGGCAACTCTGATAAAGAATTACAAAATTGCTCCTACAAAGAGAAAGCGTATTCAGAGAGAATTGAAAAGACAGCAAGAGAGGGACATCCTAGCTTTATTTAGGAAGGAAGGGCAGGAATTAATAAAACAAGAAAAGCAGGAGAAGAAGAAGTTAAAGAAATCAGTTACTGAAGCGCCTAATAGTAGCGAAGGATCATTACCGATCCCTCCACCATACGAACAGGAAGCTGGACAGTTTCCAATGCTTAAGGGAATCGTTGAGGTTTTAGGTGAAATGCAGATGAGGGGTAATGTCGATTTAGCAGAGGAATCCGGTGTCAAATCAAAGAAGGAGCAGGTTAGGGAGGAAAGCACAGCATTAGATTGTTATAAGCAGGTCAGAGATGAATTACAGAGAGTGAAAAAGTTCTATGAAAGCGGGGAAGGAGAGAGGAGAGCAGGGGGGGCTAGCAGAAACCCTAAAACGCCGGAGCCCATATGCAGTCAATTAGAACCCATATTAGAGACGGGACATAGGTCAGCAGATAGCGAAGAGGGGGAGAGGGAGGCCTGGAACACTGTGGATCATTGGAAACGGGGACGGAAAACCGGGACACTTAGAAAATTAGCTACTCAATACCCAATTTTGATTAAAGGCGCAAGGGGACAATATATACCGTGGGCTACCCAAGATCTCGAGGGCTTAGTCGGACGCCTTCCTTGCATTCACCAGGGGGCGGGAAAGTGGATTAAGGCACTGGAGGAAGAGACCGCTGGTAAAATTTTATCAGTAGGAGATATGAAGGCTCTCCTCGCACGAATTCTGGGTGGAGCTAAGATGGAGGAAGTCCTCCACGCATCTGACTTGAGTGAGGGGGTAAATACATACGATATGGACGGAACTGTTTTTGATGCTTACCGCCCCGCTGTATGGCAAGTCTTGCGTACTGAGTACCCAGCCAGAGTTGACCCAAAGGCATTAAAAGGCCCACAGTTGGGAGAAACTGAAAACCCAACCTTATACATACATCGACAGCTAAAAATCTGGAAACAGGAGACAGAAAGCGATCCTGAAGGAGACACATTATTGTCTATGCTGTTTAGACAAAATATAATGGACGCTATGCCGCAACCTGTGAAAACTAAACTGGACGAGGTGGTCGGCTTAACTTCTAAAACACACAGAGAATTCTGTGACCACGTCTCACATGCTGTTGAGCAGGTCAGAAAAGCTGAGCAACGGTTGAGGAACCAAGAGCAAGAACTGCACAGAAAACTAGCTCAACTGCAGCTTGAGGAATTAACGGGCCGGAATAAGAAAAAGGTCCAAGCTTCGCTGATTTCCGGCCAAGCAGATCAAATGGCTGTGCTAGCTCCAAGTAATCCTACACCAGTCACAACGATGGCCTCACCAACAGCCCTCACTCCAAATTCATGCCAGATGCCTGCCCCCATCATCAATGTTTATGCTCACGGGCCAGAACAAGAGTTCAAAGCAAACCGGTTCCCAAAGAGGCAAAGAGGCCCCCAGGCGAACTTTCAACCCAGCCGATGCTGGGGGTGTGGCCAGCCAGGTCATAATCGCTCTGTGTGCCCGACAGTTCCATGGCCCCAGCCCCTGGGGAATGCGAGGGGAGGGGGGTGGCAACAGCCGCCACGAGATTGCACTCAAGGTCCAGGAAACCCATGGGGAGGGGAATCAAAACAGGGGTGTTAGGGGTGCCCAGAGAATCCAACCAGAGAGGGAGGTCAGTTACCGCTCTTAACAACTAATTCGGAACAAGAACCCATGTTACACATTACAGTAAATGGTAAGAATATTCCTGTATTATTAGACACAGGAGCAGTCTACACATGTCTGAATTCCAATCATGCCTCTCATCTCCCCAGGGCTGGGAAATATACTAGAACTGTAGGATTCTCGGGACAAAAGCAGTTGATTCCCATGACAACCCCGGTCCATCTACAATTGAATGATAAAAGTGTGACTATGCCAGTATTAGTTTCAAGTCAGACGCCAGTTAATTTATTAGGCAGAGATGCATTATGTAAATTAGGACTGCAAATATGGTGCTCTCCAGATGGTGTGTATGTGGACATGGAAGGTATAAAAAATCAGATGGTGATGTGTGAATCGCAAGCAAATGTGTATTGGGTAAGTCAGCTAGAAGGAGATTTAAGTCCGGTAATCCAGAAGTGGGGAAAGTTTATTAAAGCACAGATTCCTGGAGCACAGTTACCCACTTCAGGTTTTCACTGTACAATGAGGTATGACCCAGCTAAAGATATGGGCTTTGAGCAGAAATGGCAGGAAGAAACAAAAGAGCAGAAAATTGAATTAATCACACAGTACATCATCATAGGTCAGCAAGGAGCAGCCATCAGCATAGAGGAATGTGATTTTGTAAAAAGGTGGTTCAATAGCACTGATTCTGTACCTCATGTCACATTATATGTAGGGAAGAATTACAGATCAAAGGACTTAGGACCCATGATGAAGGAAGCTAAAGAAGTGCAGTGGGAGTCAACCGTTAATCCGTTGATTTTCCAATCTGCAGATAAAACCTACATCAAACTTTTGTGTGGCAGTAGTTTGGTTGGTATTCCTCAGGAAGTTGTTATCGACAACAAGTCGCAACCGCAAATGATGTCAGCATCCGAGATAGTTGGGACGGTCGAAGCCGAACTATATAGGGAGATGGAGAGTCAGGTCCCACCTGAACTATGGTCTCGCCATGAGACAGATGTAGGCCTAATCAAATCAGCTAGCCCAATTCACGTACAGCTAAAGCCAAATGTACATCTACCCAGGATAAGACAATATCCTTTAAAACCTGATGCAGAAGCAGGCATTAAATCCACGATAGACGGCTTAGTGAATGCGGCTGTCTTAGAAGAAACAACTAGTTGTTGTAATACTCCAATTTTTCCTGTGATCAAACCAGGTAAAGCCAAGTGGCGTCTTGTGCATGATTTGCGAGCAATTAATAACATAACAGAAGATTATCCAGCAGATGTGCCAAATCCTCACACCCTGTTGACTAATGTTCCGGCCGAAGCTAAATACTTCACTGTAATTGATCTTTGTTCAGCCTTCTTCAGTATTCCAGTAGCAGAAGAAAGCAGATATTTGTTTGCGTTTACATATTCTGGTAAACAATATACGTACCGTAGAATGCCTCAAGGGTTCAGACACTCACCACATATATTTAATCAGGTGTTGAAAACCGATTTAGGAGATTTAATGATAGAAGGTAGCCTCCTTCAGTACATGGATGATTTATTGATATGCTCATCATCACTAGAAGCGTGTCATCGTGATTCCATTAAGGTACTCAGTAAGTTAGCTCAGGGAGGCCATAAAGTGTCGAAAGCTAAAATACAATACTGTAAACCTCAGGTTGAATACTTAGGACGGCTAATATCACATGGGACAACAGCTATAGCACCTACTCATTTAGAAGGCATCAGTAAAACACCGTTACCACAAACAGTGAGACAGTTGATGACTTTTCTGGGCTTAACAGGTTTCAGCGCTGATTGGATTGAGGAGTATGCAGTAAAAACAGCTCCATTACGGGAAATGCTAAGGGAAGAAGGGCGGCAAGATCAAAGTGCCTTGCTAAGATGGAATACAGATGCACTGTTAGCATTTGAATCTATCAAAAAAGAAATGCAGACCGCACCTACCTTAGGTATACCAGACTATACCAAACCATTTCACCTGTATGTGGCTAACCGAGCTGACGGATATGCATCAGCTGTACTAATGCAAGAAACTTGCAGTGGGCGTAAGAAGCAGCCCTTAGCTTATTACAGCACCAAATTAGATAATGTAGCACAGGGGTACCCCCCATGCTATCAGCAAGGTCTTGCAGCAGTTTATTATGCATATGAAAAAGCATCTACATTGACAATGGGTTACCCAGTAACCATTTATACACATCACAAAGTAGTTGAATTGATAGAGCAGGGTAAATTTGTTCTAACTCAAGCTCGTATACTGGCTTATTCTTCACTGCTCACATATCCTGACATTACTATAAAGCGATGTGACACCGTTAATCCAGCTGGATTAGTCCCATTAGCTTATGAAGGTGTGCCGCATGATTGTGTGGCGAATTCACTAGCGTTCACCAGGTTACGGCCTGATCTTGAGTCTAAACCAATAACTGAAGCAGAAGTGACTCATTTTGTTGATGGATCTAGTTTCAGGGATCATGCAGGAGTTCACACGGGATATTCAGTAATAAGTCAGGATGGAGAGGACTTTAAACTTGTCTTATCTCAACACTGTTCTCAACCATGTTCTGCTCAATTGGCTGAGCTAAAAGCGCTTACGGCCGCTTGTCAATTAGCCAAAGGGTTAGTAGCAAATATTTTCACGGATTCAGCCTATGCACATGGTGTGTGTCACCTGTTCGGCGCAGTCTGGAAACAAAGAGGGTTTAAAAAGAGTGATGGAACCCCCATTCAGCATGCTAAGCAAATACGTCAATTAATGTCTGCTATGATGCTACCAAAACGATTGGCTGTCATTAAATGTCAGGCGCACAAGAAAGGTAATGACTATGTTACTAAAGGTAACAATATAGCAGATTTAGAAGCAAAGCAAGCCTCGAGATGCGAAGTAGCAGTGTTGGCACCAGTAGTTCTGATAGAACCACAGCCTCAGTTAGAGGATATTATGCGGATCCAACAGCAAGCAGGTCCTTATGAGCACTCGATGTGGCATAGAAGAGGGGCTCAGAAGGATGCACAAGGCATTTGGCGTTCACATGAGGGTTTAATCATTGCACCTACTGCACTGTTAAACATTATAATTGCAGATGCCCATTGGGTTGACCACTGTTCTAAGGGAGAAGTTGTAAGGAAAATCAAAAAACAAGGGTACTGGTCTCCATATCTGTATGCTATGATTGATGAGTTTTTGGCTTCATGTGAAATATGTGCCAAGCATAACGTCAGGAAGGGAACAGTGACACCTATTGGCCATATACCGGTACCAGAAGGTCCGTTTAAGCACTTAGTAATGGACTAAGTGGACATGACTAAGTATGCCCGAGGTAAAAGGTACATGCTCGTAGTGATTGACAGATTTAGCAGATGGGTAGAAGCAATACCATCTGCAGACGAAGGAGCAGGAACGGTTATCAAATTCCTCACAAGGGAAGTGATACCTAGATTTGGAATTCCATCAGAGATTAGCTCAGATAATGGATCAGCGTTTATACAGAGAACTGTAAAACAGGTACTGCAACAGTTGAGAATAAAGCAAAGATTTGGGTGTGTCTATCATCCACAGTCGCAGGGAATGGTAGAGAGAATCAATGGCACTCTCAAAGCCAAGCTTAATAAAATTTGTGCTAGTACAAAGCTTAACTGGGTTGATGCTCTACCACTGGCACTAATGAGTTATCGCATGCAAACTAACAGAAGTACACACCTAACACCGCATGAAATGCTTACGGGTCGACCCATGCCTGCACCATGGTGTAGAGGGCCACATAAAGGCCCGCCACTAGAACAATTGCAAATGGAACTCAGATCTTATATGAAGAAACTAACTGCCATACACAAAGCAATTTATGTGCAGGAAAAGAGTAAGGTGACGGAGGAGGAACAGGATGCTCCTTGTCCCATCGTGCCAGGAGACCAGATCTATCTGCGAGTGTTCAGGAGGAAGTGGCACGAACCCAGGAGGGAAGGACCCTACAAAGTTGTAGCAGCCACTCCAACTGCCGTCCAAGTGGAAGGGAAAACCACGTGGTATCATCTAAACCATTGTACAAGAGTCCCTAAAGTAAGTAGGGGAGAAGGAACAGCAGAAGAGGATTCGCCACCCAACGGTGATAATTCACAAAGTCTTGAAGTCCGCGTGGGTAGTGTGGAGGGAAGTGAACAGGGAGATGGCGACAATAAAATGGCTAACATACAGAGTGATCCTCATATTCCAGATATTGAATCAAACAGTAATTAGCTCACCTTTATATAGCTCCAACCAGACGTCCCAAGAATTAGTTTCACAACAGTTGACTAGGCCTAATGACACATCAGAAGTATCCCTAAATGTACAAGGTTTAGCCACAATAAATGACCAACCAGCACAACATAATTATATTAATAGTGAGAATAATGATTTAGTAAAAGAGGAAAATTCGGATTCCCTATGGGATACAGCTAAACATAACGAATGGTACAAATGGGCAGCATTTACAGCAAATGAGGTAAATATGGATAGTTGTTTATTATGTTCCAAGTCTCCTTTAAATAAAGTGACAGTAATTCCGAATCCACATGACTATCAAACATGTGCAGACTTCAACAAAAACTTTTGTCATTTAACTAGCTCATTTAGACCATATTGTGCTGCTGAATGCCTGTCATTTTTAGCAAATTCCAGATACACCAGCTATTTTGAGAGACCACATTTGGGTGATTGGTGTGTGTACTGGGATCTGAATAGACACATTAAGGTGCAGCGAGAGAAAGTAGAAATCCCCAGATGGTATGGCATTGATTATACCCAAAACTATGAGTGCTTCTATAAACCGGAAGGGACGCTAGACGTAGGAAGCTTCACCGGGAAATGTATCACTACCTGGCTACTAGATAAAAAGATCACTTGGGAATCTGTCGTGCCTGGGAGAACACCAGGCCTTCTAGCCCAAGGGGTAAAAAATGGAACACAAATTACCTTAGAACCCTGTGAAAACCAAACTATAATACCACCGGCAATAGAAATATTTAAAGATCAAACCATAGTAGTGGCAGATTTTTACTGGGTTTGTGGAAAGGAGCGCCTACTGGCTTCCTTACCTATAGGATGGAAAGGAGTCTGTACTAGGGTAAGATTACGGCAAGAGGTAAATATAATACAGTTAGACGAAACCAGGAAGCGGAGTAAAAGAACCTACCAACCAGATCCCAGTGTATATTTAGACTCCATCGGACAACCAAGGGGGATTCCGAATGAATTTAAAGCTAGAGATGAGATCATATCTGGATTTGAAACAATATTTATCTGGATCACACCTAATAAGAACACTGAATGGATTAATTATATATATTATAATCAACAGAGGTTTATCAATTATACTGAGGATGCCTTGACTGCATTAGGAGAACAATTAGCAGCAACCAGTACAATGACCTGGCAGAATAGACAAGCGCTTGAATGGTTATTAGCAGATAAAGGGGGTGTGTGCGTCTTGTTTGGGGACCAATGTTGCACATACATCCCAAATAACACAAATCCAGACGGGGCTTTCTCTAAAGCTATGCAAAAGTTAAAGAAATTAAGACTAGAAACTGCAACTAATGCCGGGAGAGACGATAAAATATGGGACTGGTTCGACCTGAAACTAGGAGCCTGGGGAGCATGGATCGCCAAATTTTGTATATTTCTAGCTCTAGTTATAGTAATAGGAGGATTATTATTCTGTTGTGTACTTCCTGTATTGAAATCCTTAGTGCTAAAAGCTACAGTTCAACAAATGGGGGTGGTGAAATGGGTAGATGAAAAAACACCCCTAACTGATGATAAAGACATTTACAGCTCCAGTTATGATTCGCATGAATCAGAAGACGACTCGTGTACTTCGGAGGATGACGAAGCAGAAGATTAAAGATGAGCCATGCCTTGGGGTGTAAGTACTAGCCGGACCTCTCCCCCGAAAAGGCGACCCTCTACGATACGTAAAGTATCTGGGTTGAAAACTTCTATACTATGACGAAGCTGTTAAAATTGTATCCACATTTAAACTGTATTGTGTTATGCATGCTATATCTTAGATTATATGATGTATTCAAGTAGGGTAAGCTTAGAAAATCACTGTATTAGGTGAATATACTTTATGTTATTGTATCATGGGGAAATATAAATGCATGGAGATCGTGTCTTTTACTCCTCCCTAGTCAAATGGGGGAGGAGAAGTTTGGCCGATTCTCCGCTAGAGTGCGAAGGCATAAGTTAGTCATTGCTAAAGGTCCAGTGATTTACTTTAATCACCAGATAGTATAAAGAAGATTAGCATATGAGTTTGCACTCTAAATGAACCAATCAGTGTGGGACTTTTAAAGCCCCAGAGGGGGGAGATGTAGGGGAAATTTATTCTATATTTTATGTGTTTTATCCCATTTCATATACCTGATGTAGTTATAATCGGGGATTTTTAACCTAAAGATCTGTTATGTGTGTGCGTAACGGGCCCCCTGGAATGTAGAAACCTGAGCCAGACATAGCGGCACCTGAAAGGTTAAAGGTGAGGGAATCCAGATGGTACATGTGACCTCCGCCCAGGAGCAATGAACTCTCTTGTGGGACCACCAGTATAAAAAGGATTGGGAAGTCCGGGAGAAGGGGTGAATCTGCAGATCTCCCGGCTTTATTGGGCATCTAATAAAGTTGTAATCTTCTGGAAACCGAGCCTGAGTCTCCAAATTATTCTCCACGACACTAACTGTTCTATAAAAGTCTCTTTCTTGAAAGCATCCTCACAGCAAAATTCACATATAAATTTTAACATTATTCACATTATATATAATAATAATTTTAATTTAATTAATAATTTTAAAAACAAACCAAAGTACCAATTATTGATAAAGATGATGAATTTACCAAGAATTAATGTAAGATGAAGCTTCAACATCCTGGTCGTTGAAGTCTGATGTTCGTTACAGTGGTCACTGCTGCTGTCTTCTCACAAATGCTCATGAGCTCAAGCTGGAGAGATGAAGTTTCCCTCTTTGCTATTTCCTGTAAATGAAAGGCAGAAATCCTAAAACTAACAGCAGAACTAAATCTTGACTGGTGAAAATGTACAGTACAAATCAGTTCTCGACTATCACAAATACTTTTCTAGTCTACGTTAGTTGAAGCATCACATGTGAGAGTAATTTATTCAGTTATAACCAAGAAACAGACTTATATATGTTATACCATGAAGTTATTGTACTGCTACTTCCTGTCCACTATTACTTCCTGCCCACTTGCTAGTGTGTTAAAATGTTAAAAATACCCACTTCCCTTTGTTACATTCTATTATAACGGGTGTTAGTAAACTGCTGGGCAACGACAAGCTGCAAGAAAAGCTTCTTGAGATGTACTAGAGATGTGAACACAGTCCATTCCAAAAGATATTGCCTCAGTTAATGTTGGTGGTAGAAACTGCTGTCTTTGAGAGAGAGCAGATCGTTAGGTATAATCTTGTCTTATAGTGGCGTAAAAGGGAGAACATTGCGAGAAAGTGCAAGTGGTCACTCAGCAGATCTATTTTTGACAGATTAATTAAAATGGAGAACCATAATATAACACAGGTATGATGTCATCCTGACTGAATGTGAAAGGTTGGAGATGACTACATAAAAAAAATCCCAGTTTACGATTAGTCTTATAAATAAAAATAAGTTTGAGTTATTACTAAATAAGCAGTGGGAGTTATCTAGCAAAAACCAGGAAATCCTCAAAATACATATTCACTGTTAAGGTCTGTAAACAAAAAGAGTGACGTGAATGAATAATGCAAAAGTGCAGAAAAATCAATAACAAATTTAACACAACATTAATATACACATTAAACACGACATACTTATGCAAGCATTCCGCAAAAGCAATTGCTTGGTCATGGAGTCAACACATGATGAGGAGCTGGTGTTTATTCTTTTACAAAAAAGGGAAAAAAGTAAAATTTGGGTACATCTTATCCTGAGTAGGTGAGAACATCAGGAGTTTCACTTCTTGGTTCAGGAGTTGAAACTCTCTCATGGCCACTTTCAGACCTACTTCAGGATTCCTGTGGGTCAATTTGAGGAGTGGTTGGAGATGCTAGCATGTTCATTTCAGTATTAGCTAGTCAACTTGCTACTTCATACCTTTACATAGCGATGGCATATTCTTTGCCAGAGATGATGTAATTGGTGTTATACAATTATTCAAAGTAGCCTATCACACCAAGATTGACCAATTCCTTCAGTTTTGCATTATTATTATTATTATTATTATTATTATTATTATTAT
>JAQQZR010000007.1:1583131-1594302 GCA_030068235.1 Notoglanidium macrostoma
CACCCTGGGCAGGTCGCCAGTCCACCACAGGGCCAACACAGACAAACAGCCACACACGCTCGCATTCACACCTATGAACAATTTAGAGTAGCCAGTTGACCGAATCTGCATGTCTTTGGACTGTGGGAAGAAACCGGAGCACGCGGAGGAAACCCACGCATGCACGCACGGGGAGAACATGCGTCGTTGAATATCTGCTGGTTCAAATCACCTGCGCAAATCATTCCAGATTCCCATCTCCCAATTTACTGGGAAGACAAAAACTGTTCTTTTGCCATACGTTTGAACAACAATTTCAATGTTAAATTGTAGAGATTTATCAGCACCATAATTTTAATGCTACTTATTTGATTTTGAGGAAGATAATGTGACCTTGCAAACCTAAATAAAATCTAATAGCTCAGAGTACCAGCGAGATCTGAAAACAGGAATGATACATTGGTGGTGCCACAGATACCGGCAGGCTTTCCAACAGTGCATGCATCAAAAGAAGTTGAAATAAAAAGATCCAACTTACTGCAGCATCAAAACTTTGTGAGAACTCTCGGAACTCCGTCAGTGTTTCACCGAGGTGCATGTCAGGATGAGAGCAGTTCAATAGCACACTGACTATTGCTTGGGTAGCACAAGCATTGTTGATGACCTAAAACCTCAAGAATACGAAGCTGGATCATTTCCCAGGCATAAAGCACAAAGCACACAATACATATGCCGCACCATACGTGTGAGCAATAAAACATAAGGCATGCGATTATATGAACAACAACAACGGGATGGTGCGGCCCAAAAACACAGCAGTCACTGTTAACGTCACAAGGGTGATCATTTTTCAATAACAGCATAGAACTACAGAAGCAATACCTTATCATAGTGAACATATCATAAACCTGTGATTTATCTTACAGCCAAACTACCATCTGAATCATGCTGTTACAGAAAATGTATCAATGCATTCTGATCAATCAGAGAACAGTGGTACATCTGCATACAGTATGCCATAATATACCTGCTTGGCAAAAAAGATCTGGTCGAGTCTCGAGTCCTGTACAATGGAGCCAGCTGGTTCCTCACCAGGTTGCCATTTGAAAAGAAATATTAAGCCATGAACTGGTCTGGAATATAAAACATATAAAATGTTAATTGAAACTGAAACACTGTTAGACTGAAAAGGGACACCATGTAGTTCAGGGGGAGAAATCACCTGTCTAAGAAACACAATTGTGAGTATGTATGAGGTTATAGAGCATCTCAGTGGGCTTGATTGGGCTGTTTGAATGTGGATGTGCTGACCAGCACAGGACAGGAAGCAGAGTTCCTAATCACTTACTAATTATCATTACCATTAAAATTATTTGTAAAGTACTTTGAAATTAACAGTGTCAAAATTATACATACAGCACAACTAATATTTGGTTATATGTCCCTTAGCAAAGTTTTACCTCGTCCAGAAGCTTGTGTTAGCCATCAGCAAGCTTCTGGCAGAATACTGGTTGCATATTTGACCACTATTCTTAACATAATTGTTAGAGTTTAATTACATTTGTGTGCTTCCTAGCACAAGCCACAAGCACAGTCCACATATTTTCATGTTTAGGGTTCAGTTCAGGACTTCTGGTCTTGTGGATCCATTTCACAACCAGCTTTGATCTGCGTTTGGAGTCTATGTCCAGTTAAAACATCCAATTGTGTCAAAGTTTCAACCTCTAGCTGATGGGTTGAGGTTCTTCTGAAGAATTCTGAGGTTCTCCATTATTCCATCCAGTTCCACTGGCAGCAAGTCCGCCCCAGAGCATTGTAGACAAACTACTCAACCTCTGTCTCATGTGACCATAAAACTTTCCTCCAGAAGGCCTATACTTTGTTCATGTGGTCATCTGCAAACCTTTTTCAAGACTGAAGGTGTTGGTTTTGGAGCAGGAGCTTCTTTCTTGGATGGCAGCCTCTCAGTTCATGGTGATATAAAACTCACCAGACAGTGTTCCAACAGCTTCCAGTTTAAGGCAGGCCTGTGCCTTGATGGTTCCTGGGTTGTTCCTGACCATCCATACCAATTTCCTCCCAGCTGAGGGTGACAGTTTGAGTCTTCTTACAAACTATGTTGTTAGATCTCCCATTAACTTGTACATATCACACAAATCCTTTTGATGTTGTGCACGGAGAAGCTACCAGGTCCTTGGAACAAGTCCTTTTTCACAACTTAATACTTTTAAACTACATCCATCCATCCATCCATCCATCCAGTTTCTATTCCATGCCAGGTCACGCAGGAACCTGAAGCCAATCCCAGATGCTTTTGGGAGAGGCAGGGTACACCCTAGACAGGACCTTCCTTAGTGGTAAAAATTGAAAACTGCAAGAAGCGCTAATAGAGGTTCATCGGAGCACCAATCCTACAGCCCTATACTCACATTCCAGTGGAGGAGGAGGCATAGACATGGCCATTAATGACAGGGCTGCCAGATTGGGCTAGTCTAAAAATATACAGCAGCCAGAGTCTCTATAATGTACAGAACCGTTTCTATTGAAAGATATACCGCAAAGAGGAGAGGTAAAGGGGGATTATATACAACAAAAACATGCGTGAAATACTTGTTTCCCCACACAAGGGCTGAAATCAAGAAGGAAATGTGACCCTTTTCCAATGTTTTTGGGCTAGCTTCCAGTGTCTTGTGTGTTTTTGGAAATTTTGCTAAAACCTGGCCAACGTGGTTAATGATATGACTTGGAACAGTCATGATGAGGGTGTAAAATGAGGGTGGGGCGTCCAGAAAGTCTGTTAATTCCTAAACTGTCAATCAGATCACATATACATGCTGACTGGCTTTTCTTTCATTTTTATTGGAGAAAACAAGATGACTAGTCTTTTTGCATATTTTTGAGTGATAACTTGTAGTAGCGTTAACTGTGGAGTCCTTAATTGGCATGTCTCCCGTTTACAACATTATTCATATACAAATTACTCCTTACTTGAGATTTTGAAAGTTCTCTGGCTCCATGCTCCATAGCTCTTCAACTTGTGCTCCTTTGCATCCTGGCATTATGGAAAAAACAAAAATTTGAAACATTTATGCTTTACCTACGACTGTCAAAGATTTTGCTGCAGAATGAACTTTTCTCATTGGACTTTTTCAGTCTTCAGCTTAATTTAGGCATTTTTAATAAATACACTTAATGTTTTTAAATTGACAAGCAGGTACAGTAAAATGAAATAAAGCACTGTACTAAAGTCATGATATAAAACAGTGCATTATATAGCACTGTACTAATGTCACAGTACATTATCACTCACACAGTATGCACTTTAGAGAATTAAATGCATTTTAGTGGGAAGTCTTTTTGTAGCGGAACTAGATTGTCCACCTTTTCACGATCACCATAAGCGCTAGTGCTAGACTTTACTCCTGAGAGAACAACGATCCTCACTCCTTCTGCCCTCAGACCTGTCTGCTTCATCCCGATGCCCTACTTCTGCTTGGAGCTTCCTTCACCTGAAAATCACTCGCTGCTTCTGAGGATGGCCCCGCACGGACAGTCTAACTGGATCACAATGAGGTTACTATGGGCAGTACAATAAAGACACCCTAAAGATGGCTCTGGATGTTCTTACTTAGACAGCCTAAATCTGCAACTGCTTATACACAAGTCTCAATCATTGAACAGTTGATACGATATATAGAAGAAAAATTGTTTATAGTCGCACTAACTGGTGTCACCCAGATGAGGATGGATCAACCAGTTGAGTGAAAGAGGACGTGACGTATGCAGATAGCCAATTCTGTCTGGTATTTTGGTTGCTTTTGCTTTAGCAGCCACTGTGCTGTGTTTGTCCAAAATGCCTAATTTGGAATTTCCAAACTCTGACTAAGAAAACGCCCCCTTAACTCGGAAACTCAGGATGTTAAAAGCAGCACTTTTTACCTTTAAATACGTTACACTGTATATACAAGTATTTACTTACGATTAACCAACACACACACATCAGCATGTTAAATCTATAATACTGACTATACAGTGTCAGTTTTGATTAAGCAAATATACATCCATCATCACACTTAACTGCCTAGATCAGTGATCACCAACCTTGTTCCTAGAGATCTAATTCACTGAAGATTTTAGGTTCAACCACTCCAACTGTGGCCACCTGACCATCGCCTCAAGTCTTAAAGCACTGATTTGATGGTCAGGTGAACATGATTATTGTTGGAGCTAAAGTCTTCAGTTAGGCAGACCTCTAGGAACAGGGTTAGTCACCACTGGCCTAGATTGTTGCTAACAAAAGCTGAATATGGAGTTCATGGTTTTTTCCCCCCACTCTGTGGTGTGAAAGCCTGATTTACGCCAATGTTCCACATACGCACAGGTTTTCTATGCTTTAAGAAACGACCAGTACTACACATGCGTGTCATTTCATAACTACAACACATTTTGTGACCCTTCAAAATACCTCATACACCCCATCCAGACAGGATTAAAGGTCCACTATGGAGGATTTAAGGGGTATATTTGCAGAAATGAAACATAGTATTTATAACTATGTTATTAGCAGATAATTACCAGAAACTATGAATTGGTATATTTTCCTAAGCTTAGAATGAGTTCTTTATATCTACATAGGGAGCGGGTCCACATCCACGGAGCCGCCATGTTGCGCCACTACAGTAGCACGGAACGGACAAGCCTCTAGCAGCTTCCGCATTTCATGTTTTACAAGCGGCAGCGTGAACCCGGAAGGAAGCAACAGAAGGAAGACAAATAAAAATAAAGAAAGACAAAGAAGAAGGAAAAAGACAGAAATCAGTCTGGTCTGGTGCTGGCTAACAAGCTTGAGAACCCAAATTTTGAAAACTGGAGGATCACTTTATTTAGCACGAGAAAAAACAAGGAAGCATGAATGCAAGTATCGAAAGTACACAACAGGTACATGTCGGCCACCGCACGCTCTAATACACACTTGGTAAGGGAGGGGCATTCAGATGGTTACGAGAAAGTAAATCCTACATAGTGGACCTTTAAATGTAAAATGGATGCTTTAGAGGCACTCAACCATATACGTGGTCCGGGTGGTAAAACCTCGACTACACAGAAAACACGTTTTCATGAGGGGGGAAAAAAAAACCCATTAATAAAAGTGAGATCTCACAGGCTTATAATGACAGCTACAGATAAAGCATTACTTTATATTCACGTATGCACAATAATCAACTTTTAATTTTTTATTAAAAAAAAACAAAACAAAAAACAAACAAAAAAAACTACGAGTAGTTTTTCACCGACATTTCCTTAAACATCTAGGTTCATAGAAAACACAACCTGTTGGAAACTTGCATGGTAATGCAATGGTAATGGTAATTTTACTGTCATCTGGATGCGAGACTTTTACCACTGTATATTATTGGACCTCCAACAAACTAATCCAATCCGAATAGGGCTTTACATTGTACGTAAAAGTATATTAACGCTGTTGGAAAACATTTGTTTACCAAACTGGAAATGATAAATATGAAGTAAAGGCCACAACACCCTTTATGTTACAATAGAAAAGGTGAGGCGGTTTGGTTTTGTACGTTATAACCGTTGTATTGTGACGACTCTCTGCGCATGCGCGGCGGGATGACTTAACACATGCGTGGATAGCGGGGAAAATCGGGACCCGAATCAACCAGAAGAAAATCGCTTAAGAAAACGTTGCAAGTGTTAAACAAACAAATAAGAAGAAGCCAATTACATATAAAACTTCTTTAAGCTGAAAAGCGAAACAAAACAAAAGGGCAACACCAAGCAGCAGCTTCATGTCACGTGCGTTTGGTTTTTCAATCTGGGCATTAGCTGTAATGCTAGTTAGCTCCAGAATGATAACACAGAAATCCAGTCGACTAGCTCAGAAAGATTAGCACAATCACTCTCTGCAAGCTGATTTCCCTACGAGTCAAAATACAGTGCTAGCTAGTTATATCCGAACTTGTGTATAATACCCAAATACACGTTATATTAAAGGGTTTTGGTTGTTTTTATTAATTCTCTCTACTTTAAAGCAGATTGCGATCCTCGTTCTGTCCTTTAGCGTGCTAAAGCAGCTCAGGAAACGCGCAGTGCTTACCAAAGCCTTTTATGAGTTCTGTGAAAACTCCAGGGTCACTTTCCATGAGACACCACTCTCCAGCACTTCCTGCCATTTTTATATTTTTACTTATATTAAAAAGAATTATTATACCATGCAATAAATAACACAGCTAGCAGACAGGGTTACTAAAAATATTCAAACACTGCCAAGCATTCATTCCCGAAGACGCTTCTTCTTTAGCTGGCAGTCTAGCCGAAGGCGCATCATTACCGCCACCTGCTGACCTGGAGTATAAATGGCTGAATTTTGGCGACCTTACATGGCCATTTTTTCTTTTTCTTTTCTTTGTTTTTTTTCAGACCCCAAGCCCTGAACACCTGATGGATCTGTATTTGGGGTCAGCAACGAAAGTATTATTTTTGTACTATTTAAGTCACATTTGTTTCAAACTTATGTGAACTCATCCCTGTTCTTCCACCGTGAACTTGGCAGGATGATGAGGAGGCCTTTATAACACATGACTCCTTTTTAATAAAATCTCAGTAAACCCAAACACATAGTCCTAAAGTACAGATACCAGTGGTTATGGTTTGAACCAGTTTTGTTCTTCATCATCCTGGTCATCCTCTTGCTCATGTGTAATGGACAGATGATGGTTTTATGAATATTCATAATGCTGTTATAGGCTGTTCCAATCCTTTCATGGTAAAAAAAAATGTTAATGTATTTTAGCCAATGATCTTTCTCTATTTTGCAATATTGTATAACATAATCTCAAATGAACTACTGCTCTGCTCTCTTCTCATTGTCTCTTCTCTGTTACCACTACTCTGTAACTTCTTTGAGGAATAAATTCTCTGCTGCTGTGAGCTTCTCTTGGAATAAACTCTGGTTTGTGTTTTTTATTTGAAGACTCTGCATGTCTAATATTTTATATTACCACCAGATTTACCATTTAGGATACCCGTAACGCTTGAACATTTCAATATGTCCGTATACTACTATAGTACCACTAGTTTGGAACCCCTGCCTTAGCATGTGTGTAAAACTGTTAGAAGGGTATTCGTGCTGAAACACCTCCAAATGTGCGTGATGTAACTCCAAATGAGAGGAACGTCACTCTAAATGAGAAGACACAACTCTTAGTGCTTTGCTATTGGTGTTAAGAGGGCTGGAGGGTTTTCTGTGATGCTGAGTTTGGTGTTCCTGACATGGTTTTGTACAACAGAATTTTTCAATGATAAAAAAAGAAGTGTAATCTTATGGATCCTGATGTCTAGTTGATTTTAACAACCTAAATGTTTTAAATAATCTAAAATATGTGTAGTTAAATGGGCTAGACTCTGGTTCATTCCACATCATATCCTAATGTAATTCCTTCATCTTAAAACATAAACTGTTTAAGTCAAGGAAATTTGTGTGAAAACTAAATCGAGCACTTTTAGCTGTAACTGGCGAACATCTGCACTGACCAAACAGACAGAGCCACTCATTTTCAGAGAAGTATCAAGTGCAATCTGTCAACTATTTATAGATCCTGGGGATTTTCGCTCAGTTACTTTTTGGCCAATGCCTGTACGCCACATGGCCATTTGCTTTTCTCGTGTATTCATGAGAAAAGGACAACTATTTTCATATTATTTGAATTTGATTTCTTTTCATTTTGATACCAAATGATCAAATGATATGATACCAAAAAGTTCAACTTGGACTCATCAGATGATAACACAGTGGCATTTTTTTTTTACTATTGTTTCATGGTGAACATGAGAACAGTTCCTGGCACAAAGACATCTTGGTAGCCTCCTCAATGAATATTTTCCCCATTCTGTCCTTTTCTTTATGTATTTTTCTTTAAAATGAAAAGCAGATGTTAATAATGTAGGTGGCTGCAAAGATTTTTAGCATTATTACCATACATTTTACATTAAAATACTGTTTTATGTTGGCTGTATATAGAACTGTTGTGTATATTAAAAGCAGAGGCCGAACATCGCTTACATTGTGTCTTTATTAAGGAGCCCCTCAGAAGAAAACCAACTACAGTGTGCGATCCTGCAGGATTACATTGTTTAAGGCCACACACACCTTACATCC
Source organism: Notoglanidium macrostoma (assembly GCA_030068235.1). NCBI lineage: Eukaryota > Metazoa > Chordata > Actinopteri > Siluriformes > Auchenoglanididae > Notoglanidium > Notoglanidium macrostoma. The sequence goes on from JAQQZR010000007.1 coordinate 1,591,290, forward strand.
ACACATAAGAACAATGAACATTTTCCCACTGAGTTCAGAGGGGTGTGTGTGTTCAGTTTAACAGGACTCAGCTGCTGTATGTAGGGGTAAAGAATCTGATAATCCTTCTAAGAGGATTATGAAAAACATAAGCCAACTGGCACTATGACAAAGAATCACTAATACCATGTAGACTTTGTTATGCTGCATTGCAGGACATACGTGTTAACTTGAGCCGCACTGCATGAGGTACAGAGGAATTGTGCCACACTTCCTGTTTGCGCCTTCCCCTCCTAATCGATCACCTTGCCATAGCAACCTTTTTTTGGATAATAAAAAATTCCTTAGCAGTTATGAATCATGGGCATCTGGACATCGTGTTAACAACACTTGTTTAAAACACACCCACTAGACGTCTCTAAGAGACACAAAAGTGTACGCAATTAAACAAGAAGCCATTCAACAGACATAAAATTGTACTGTATATCATCATCAAAAATCCAATACATTCCACATGCTTGTCAAAAAGGCAATGCATATTTTATTACAATATTACTTTGTTTTTAAATCTATACATGACTGAACAGTACTGAGGTAGGAACATTTTCAACAAAAAATAAAATATACCCAAAATAATGAAAGCCTGTCACTAGTTCTTTATCTCAGTACTCACTGATTTAATTCATCTGGACAGCAGGAGGGTTTCAATGATGCATAAATTAATGGACAGTTATGAGGTATGCTGCCCGCTTCCTGATCCCTCTGCAGCATTATTCAAGCAGCACGGGTTACATTTCTCAATGAGTGGCAACAGTTTGCCCTGTTCATGAAGTTGTCGTGTATCAGAGCCTCCTCCAATGCACTGTCCATTGACAAAGACTCTTGGGACCTGAAAGAAACCAGAACATTTAAACCATTTCAAAGCCTACATAGCTATATTTACACTGGGTGATTAGATGTCAGTTCCATTGTTTCATTATACAGAGTAACTGACTTTAAGGTAATGAGAGATCACTGTAGTTTGTAATAAATGAACGCGAGTGCCTTACCGTTGTAGCACCGGACATTTGTGTTAAAGCCTCTTGAAGCTGCTGGCCGTTATTATGTTGGTCCAGTTCAATCACCTTATAGGTGGCTCCTATTTGAGTAAAGATATTCTTGGCCATCTTGCAATAAGGACATGTTGTCTTGGAGAATATAACAATGCAGTTATGAGACACCACATCCTAAATGGGGAAAACACACATGTACGGAATAAAACATGGGGTGTGTTATAGGAAAATGATACATGTCAGGGTAATGTGATGCCACCCCGTGCATGGGATAAAGGGCATTACTTTACCCATAACAGCAGGTCCTAAAGTGTTTAATTCCTCCTTCACCACGGCAATGAGCCAACAATTACAAATTCTAGTTTATTACTGAATGACATATCAGGGGTTTTTAACCCTTTAAATTTACATTTAACATCATGTAACACGAAACAAAAAATAAACACAGTTCGCCATGTTACTGAGAAATCACAAAGCGTAAACCTCCTGGTCCTTCAGACTCCTTTTATATATAAATAAACATCTAACAGAATCCTTCATCATATCAACAATATGCTTTTCCTTATTGAATAATGGCGTTTGCTAGACTTTCTGACTGTCACGAAGAACTCACACTGAAGACTCCTTCCATACGTGTTAAAAAAACAACTTATATCGATATGCTTTTCTTTGTTAGTTAACAACAAGGTTTATAAACATAGATTATATAACTCAGGGGTTCTCAAAGATTCTTGTAGCCACAGAAGACTTTAAGTGTAAAATAAATTCCAGGGTCGAGTACAGATTTATTTAATGAACTATTTAAATGCATACAATAATATTCTAGCTATTTGTTATACAGAATATAGGTGTTTGCTTGGATTAATCACATTGAATTCAAGTGACCAGTCAAACTGAGCACCATGAGAAAAATTCATTTAATGCTCATTAATAAATGCACTAATTATGATAACGATGGGTCTTGATTTTCACCGCTGTAACACCAGTGTGACCCCTGGGAGACACTTTGAGAACCACCGATGTACCCAATCACCAAGCGAGTCCCTGAGGAGAGTGAACACCAGGAAAGCAGCAGGTCTAGATGGCATCACCGGCTGTCTGCTGCGTTGCTGTGCTGACCAGCTAGCAGGTGTTCACTTCCATCTTCAACGAGTCCCTGGCGAAGTCCGTGATCCCCACATGCTTCAAAAGATCCACCATTGTCCCCGTGACCAAGAACAACAAGCCCTCATGCCTGAACGACTACCGGCCGGTTGCACTGACTTCGGTGGTAATGAAGGTGTTTGAGAGGCTGCTGAAGAACATCATCTCCTCCTCCATCCCGGGCACCACAGACCCGCTCTGGTTCGCATATCGACCCAACAGATCCACAGAGGACGCAATCTCCCACGCCACTCTCAGCCACGTGGACAAGAAACAGGGTAACTATGTGAGATTGCTGTTTGTAGACTACAGTTCAGCGTTCAACACAATAGTGCCCGGTAGACTGTTCACAAAGCTGAAGGATCTAGGACTCAACAGCCATCTCTGTGCATGGGTGTTGGACTTCCTCACTGGGAGATCTCAGGTAGTGAGGGTGGGTAGGTGCGTCTCTGACAGCATCACCACTAACACGGGAGCGCCACAGGGGTGCGTACTCTCCCCACTGCTGTACTCCCTCTACACGTCTGACTATGTGGCCACTCATGGCCCAAACACCATTGTGAAGTTTGCCGATGACACTGTGGTGTTGGGCCTCATCTCCAACAATGATGAGGTGGCCTACATGGACGAGGTGAAGAACCTGGCATCGCAGAGTCAGGACAACCATCTCCAGTTGAACATCTGCAAAATCAAGGAGCAGGTGGTGGACTTCGGAAGGAGATAGCAGCGAGACTACAAGCCCCTCATTATCAATGGAGCTCCAGTGGAGCGGGTGCTGTCCTTCAAGTATCTCGGTGTCCACATCTCCTCAGACCTGACATGGACTGCTCACATCCAGG
>JAQQZR010000007.1:1594402-1611216 GCA_030068235.1 Notoglanidium macrostoma
TATATATATATATATTTCTGTGTATTTATATATATATATATATATATATATATATATATATATATATATATAAAACTAACTGAATATGCACACACACTCACATCAACCACTATAATTTGTTGTATGTTTTCTTTTTTAATACAGAAATAAATATTAGTAAAGATTTAGAGAGAAATTGTTGCACTGTAATTTTACTTGGCACCTGAAAAAGGTAATCTGACCTATGATACTTTTTGTGCATGCTATATGTTGCACATAACATTTACCTTACATCCCTTTTTTAAAAAATACCTTAACGGATTTACAATACATAACATCTATCAAATTTTAAAAATAGTTTTAATTGACTTTACATAATGACAGAAACTGTGCTCTTTCCTATAGTAGTGTATTGATTGAATTCACACATGCTTTCAAATATTTTGTTGCACTGAGTCATGCTTATGGTCATCGCTGAAGCCTTTCCCATTCCAGATTCCTGTGACGGAATTTGCTACTCTTCTCCTTTGCCATGTTGATGCAAGCATTGTGCTTGTTCCTCTGTAAGTGATTCCAGTACTTGATGAGTTCACTGGGCTGAAACTGGTGAGAAGTGATAAGGTGACTGTATTTGCAGCTTGAGTAAGAAACTCTCCAGTGGTTGAAGAGAAACTCATTTGGTGGTGGAACAGGATCAATATGCAGCTTTGCTAAGCAGATCCCGACATAGACGTCCTCAAGATGCAGACGACGTATACTTAAAGATGCCTGGTAGATCTTGCCTGCCATGTCTCCAGAGAACACATAGCCTGTGCCAGAACAGAAGATGGGATACCTCTCACTGGAATAGAGCTCTGGAGGCATATACCATTTGCTGTCTTTGTTGCGATTTGGTGCGTAACCTCGCATTAGGTAGCCAGTAAAGTAGTTGTGCTGAGTTGGTAACTCTGGTTTCAGTAGCTTTTGGATTAAATACTCTGTATTGACAAACATGTCACTATCAGTCTTCATGACATACCTGGTATGAGGACAGTACTCAGCAACCCAGCTCATGCCCATCAGTGTCTTGATGGTAAGATTGTAGTAGGTGTCCATGAAGTCCTGTTGTATGATATCATGGTGCTGGAAGCTTTCTTCCACAATGGCACTCTGAGGGTGGCCATCAGGATTGCTTTTCATGCCCATGAGAAAGAGACGCACAAAGTGCATGCCCGTGAACATGCTCTCGTTTCCCCATGTTTGCCTGATGGCATTCCTGGCCTCCACATGCTCTGGCTCTACTGCAATGAGCAGAATGAGAAAGGGGCTGCTATCTTGACATTTGTAGGGCTCATTCAGCAAATACCGGTATGGATTGGGTGCCAGCTGTTCTCCCACACCCATTTCTCTGTGCAAGGTATTGCCATTTGTTTTGTTAGTGCTGAGAGATGCTTCCATTCCTGAGATGCTTTGGACTGCAAACTTTGATTCGTGAGAACTGAAGTTCATAGGTGGCTTAGAAGGGAAAAAAAGTGACTCCCTCCAGAGGCTTTGCAGTGAGCTTTGGTTGCCCACAGCGTGTTCCTTTACTGGATGCAAGCCATGCATTGTGTAGGCCACAGCATTTTCTCGTAGTCCTGGTTGACTGGGTAGCCAGTCTTTGCAGCTGAGAAAGATGGTGAAAAGTAAGGCCAGCAAAAGCAGGCCCATCAAGTGCATTCGGAAAAGTGACCGCTTGATATTCCATGTCATCTTGATTGGACAGCAGTGTCGCCGTCGCCACTGCATATTATGTGCTGCTTGGGAAAGTGTGGTCGTGCAATTTATTAAAGTCAAACATGTGTTATGATAAGCCTGGGGGTTATCTGATGGTAGCAGGTTGTCAGATGGGTATGTGTGGACCCCAGGTGGAGGTAGAAAAAGGATGACATATTGCCGGTGAGGACTTGTGCGACATGTGGTGCTGGATCTTTTCAGTACCAGCAATGTTTCAGCTTCAGTAGAAATTTGCTTTCTCAACCAGTGCTTGTGCTTTCTAAAGAGAACAGGAGAAAAAGTCATTAACCAATAGCCTTCATTAACCGATATTATCCTCAGTCACTTTTTCACAGTAGGCATTTCTTGATACAATTGATGCTGTTTTCTGCTCATTAACTGATTAGTCTCACAGCAGAGAATTATAGGCAAAACAAATTTTATGCAATACAACTGCTGAAAGCAGTTTACATTAGATCTTACATCTACAGTTTAGATCAGGTTTGGGCAGTTACCACAAGCATATTTCCTTTAAAAAGCTGTGACTCTTTAAAGTAGAGCACCAGAACAGTGTTTGTACTATTTTCATGTGCTTTGTTCTTGAGACATGCCTTTAACCAATGAGAGTAAATGATGGTCAGCAAATGGTCAGCAACATGGTCAGCAAATTCAGGCCAATTCTGCTATTCCTTCCATATTTTTTTGTTATCAATAATAGGTTATATTGCATGATGTGGGACATTCAGACTAAGGAAGAGATGACCCACTTGTTGGCACTGAATAACCATAGGGAAATGGTGTTCCATGTGGCACATTATAATCCCATGGCTGAGCATTTGGGCTGGGATAAGACACAAAACCTTCTCATTGGCCTGTTTCTTTTGGCACAGGAGGTGTACAGCATGTTGTGAATGTCAGACATTAGAACAGAATGCACGAGGGCATTGCATTTACGACCGTAGTGTTGCGGAGACACTCTGAATTATCTCCGCTCATAGAACAGTCTAATCAAACCCTTAATATATAATTTTTAAGTCCATTCATGATGATTCTCAGAATAGGGATAAGTGGGAAACCCCTGTTATTTGTAGTATATGAGGTCCTGTAAGCCTACAGAGGGGTCTCACATTTCAAATTATTATATAGGCATAAGCTCAGCGACTTCTTAGACATCATTAAAGAAATTTGGGATGAAGAACATAACAACAAAAACAAAATTCAGTATGTTCTGGACCTGACACAAAAACTCCACTCTTTGAATCACCTAACACAGGAGAATTTGCGTCAGACATAAGAACAATCCTGACTGTATGACAGGAGAACTTGGCTATGGGAATTTGCCCCAGGAGACTATGTGCTCATTTATAAATTCTATACACATCAAGGTCTAAATTACTCGTGAAAAAGCAAGTTCCATTTGAGGTCACATGGAAATATTGACTATAAGGTCAGATGAATGGATAGAGGCAATACACTTCAAATATACCACTTCAATCTCCTTAAACCTTGGGGAGACGTAGTTCCTGTGGCTCTGGCAATGGTGAGGGGGAGGAGCTGGGGTTGACGGTAAATTTAAAAGGTGCAGCCCAATTCACCAGGAAAAATAAATCCTAAGCCTCCTTTTTGAAATGTTGGAATGAAAATCAGCTGTTTCAGATATTATGTCATGTCCATCACATAGTAATTAGCATAAAAAAAATTATAAAACCAATAAAGAAGTATTTACCTGGACATTTGTAGAAACAACTGACCACATTTGTTCTGAGAAATCAACTTAGCCCAGGTTTATAAAACTCCATAAAACATGGCAATAGTAAAGTGGGTTCTCACTACTGCTAGTGTATACATAAAAGCTTTTATAGTCCAGGAAATCCTGGGTTTAGCTTCTAATAAAGCCATTAATAACCTTAAACAAACCAAAGGCTTACTAATGATTTTTATCACTTACAATGCATTTTAGTGCATTGATAATCATTAGTTTCTGTCATTCAGACCAAATTATCAGTGTGATGGACATGACAGTAGGTGTAATGGATGTGACATAAGGGACCTTTCTCTGGTAAACAACCTTTATGAGAAACCAACTCCATTCTGAAGGGAGTAAATTGGCTGTAAGTTAAAACCCACAGAAATATTTCATCCATTTTCTGCTTTTACCTTAGGATGCAGAACCTCAGCTGCCTAACTGATTTCAACTTGTAAGAACAAAACTAAGAACAAGGACAGTCAAATCAAATCGGAATACATGGAAAGTATTTCTCACATGTTTGAGAACTACATGCATAAATGTTTTGTCCAGTTTATTCTGCTTTTGCTTCTACATGGATAGAAGCTAAGCCACATTCATCAAATTGCCTTCAAATGTTAGAACAATATGATATGAACAGTCCAATAAAAGCAGTGGTTTATGAAATCTTTTGCAGATTCAGGTCAGTTCTGTATAAGGCTGGAATTTCAATCTGGGTACCCTTTAGGCTCCTAAAGCAGGGTTTTTAGAGCTAACTTGGGTAAAGTCTTAGAGGAATTATAATCTTATTAGCCAAATTACTCATTCTATACTGCCCTTCAGAAAAAATATAGCCAAACTGGAATATATTTAGCCAAAATAACATGATACTTAGCCAATGGCAAATTGGCGAGTGGGTAGCACTGTCCATGCTAAAGGAAGAACCTGGATGAACCAGGTGTGATCCCACACCCAGGTTGACAGTGCTTTAATGTTCAAAGCTGACTAGACAGCATATGAATAAATAGGCTTATCCGTCCAACTCTATCCATGTCACTCTCAGTCTAATTTTGGTCTAATATATTAATAAACAAAGATTCCAATATTGTTTAATGTTATCCTTATTATAGATTTATCAAATTAGTCATATGTATCTTCAATCCAGGCTCTTATATCGGCTACAGAGCACAATAATCTGGCAATGTGCACAATAATCATATATGCATGGCATGTGCACAGGTGGCCATGTTTGCAAATCTTGGTTTGGAGGGACACTATTTGTTTTCTGCAAGGGCAATTAAATTAAATTTAATTAGCAATAGTGCCCTCTATAGGGAATCTGTTGATTTAAAGAGCTCTCAGGCTGGTACTGCCTAATAGTGCTCAAAGTTTTTCAGTGAAATTATTGAGAAAGGATATTTTTTATAACATTTCAGTGGCAAATAAACAATTATAAATGGTAGTGAACAAAATCTGGCAGAAAATTAAATGACACAAAACACTTCAATAATGATTTGCTTCAAATAATCTTTTATGTCACATCTGTCACGGGCCCCAATGGGTGTGACAGATGTGTCATTTTGGGGAATGGCATTCTTATTTAGAACTTAAAACAGGATTTCTAGAAATTCTATTGCTGTGTAAGGATGACCATTAGCCCTTGCTGAATGCAGCATATATGGTTTTTTAAATTTTATGTCTTTTACCTTTTTTGATAAAGGGTATGTTATGGATGTGACATAAGGCGAAGGAAAATTTTAGACAATGTTTTTAGACACTTTTTAGATAAAAAAAAACATTTCGACACTCCACAAAATTATCATTGTTCCCTTAAACCCTTTGTCATATCAAAATGATAGGAATACATGTACACTTTGAAAACATAGTGAAAAAACATTAACCTAGATACTTATCTTGAGTGCATGAGCAATTAAAAAAAGTGTATTGCCTCAAAAATTCACAACATTAGAAAATAATACTGTAATTTTAAACCCATATCTCCATAAAGGGAAGGATAATAGGAAAACCTTTTCAGTGATGTAAAGCCTGTGTTGCCTAATTTCATTTAAAATTAATCACAACTATAGATTCTGTATTTAAGACATACACGTTTGTGTTAACATAGCTCTCAAATTTTACATTTTTGTGCTAAAAATTATCTATTTCTTAACCTTTAAACTTCAATAAACTTCAATTCACTCTTCAGATTTACTCCTTGTATCCAGTTGATAACTTCAACTCCTCACTATTCGAGACTAGAGTTCAAAAATGTTTATGGCAATTTAAGTGCAAAATTTTCATGGCAATTGTAGGCCTAAGCAATTGTATCAAAACCTCAAAAGTAGGACATCAGAATGGATCAAGCTGGTCTGGAGAGCAGAAGGGGTCAGGATCACTGGTAGAATTAGAATTACCATGTGTAGCTCGACAGTTCAAAAAGATGCATTTGGCTGACTTCATGTGAGGAAGCACGTTACCCTATCATGTGATGAGGAGAGCTAGCTGGTGAAAGAGTATTGGCAAGTGACCAAATTGTGGGGATAATGAGGAAAGAAATGCATGTCAAGTGTTTACCAGGAGTCTATTAGTTAAACCAAAAAAACAAAAACATATATACATAAATGTAGACATTTATGCGTTGTACATACACACAAATAGAGCTCACTTCCACTTGTGTCACTTTGGTTGACGTAGATAAAACGCCTTATGGGTCCACTGGCCCTGATTGGGAATCTTTAAGGTCCTCTTCAGTTTCAGCATCCTCAGGTCTCGACTAAACTGATTTCTTTTCTTACAGGCTCTGAAACACAAAACCAAAGATGTAACACTCTTCTGCATGGCATGCCATCTGTTAATGTGCTGAGCTGCAGCGATTACATTTTAAAATAATATGTGCCTGGCAGAAACGCATCACATCCAGAAGAACAAAGCCAGGGAATGTTGCCTGAGAAATGGTTCAAGAACTAATCAAGTACCTTCTGAGTTGCCAACCTTGAAAACATACAAAATTCTAGCAGGCATTTTTCAAATGTGTGCCAAACAAAGGTAAGTTAACAGTGAGGCAAATGTCCTGTGTGGTGCTGCTTAATAAATGTCATCAGCAGGGTGAGGTTTCTGAGTAAACATATTTACATAGTCTTTACATGACAAATAGCTTGAAACATTAAAATAAATAAATAAATAAATAAATAAATTGAAACACCCAGGTAACAGACGTGGCACTGACTGCACTGACAGTAGTCTTTTGAAGTTTCAGCAAACTGTGGAAAGTAAGTGATACCTGTTTGCCAATATTTTTATACTGAGGAAACTAAGGCATTACAATTTTGACAGACACACAATGTGCACAGTATTGTACAAGGGTGAAGACCTTTGTGATATGATTTCTACCTTTGTGATATGATTTCTACCTTTGTGATATGATTTCTACCTTTGTGATATGATTTATTTTCATTAAAAATCGATTAATCAGTGGTTTCCTACATAGGACGTTTTGTGGTGGCTTCTACAGTCACAGATGAAACCAGTGGAAACGTCCAAAATCTTTTTTAAACAAAGTTTACTCAACAGTGACAAAGCAATTCTGCTACCTTGAACATGGTGGCAGAGTACAAGATTTTAACAAGCTCTCTGTAATTGCACTTTGGAAGTACACCAAATAGCTAAGAAATCATTACTCTTCCTTGTCACATCCCTCCTGAGCCTATAGGTCCCTGATGCTAATTGGAGTTAATGGTGATTTTTCACATTAAAAATTGAAAATAATGCAGCCCCGGCCTGCCTTCCTGACCAAAACTTTGGCTGTGAGTGTACCAAGACAAGACTTTTGAAGGAATAAACTTTCTGAAGTATTAGCTTTACACTCTCACTGTCCACTAATATAACAAGGTGAAGAAATTTCGAATGATTCCAGTAAATGGCCAACAATTACACAACAAGTTAGAGACACTTTGATAGAAAGAGGAGCATATGGTACAGCACGGACAGAATATTTTTAGTTTGTCATAAAAATCAGTCTATCGCAAATCAGAAGATGCTGAAAAAGTCATGGCTTGTGTATTTAGTAAGCAAGGATGTTTCATTTTTCTTTAATTGCAAACTTTTAAGCTAGAGTAACAGAAAATAGTTTCTGGTAAAAAATGCTGTCAAACATTGGAAAAATATGTTGTGGCAGATGGGGTCATGGATGCAGGGGGAGTATGGGGGAGGGAGCAAATTACCTTGGCAGACCTGTCTCTCATTTGTAAATGCTGTTTTCTTTCTCTCTCTCTCTCTTTATCAGTGTGCGGGACTGTGTGTGTAGGTGTGAGTGACAGCGGAACTGAACTGAGATTCTAGAATGTTTCTGTTTGTTTGTTTCTTTCTTTATTCATTTATTCATTTATGTATGTGTTCTATGTTCTTGACTGTTGTCATAAATGGAAAGAGCTGGACACAAGCTTGACATTCAAAATACTATAGATGCACAAAATCAGCTAAGAATATTAGCTAAGACATTGGCAGCAAGTGTTGCAATGTATGGTGAGTCTAATCCGAGCAATGGCCATGCAAAACCAGGCATTCTGTGGTAGCACTGATAGATTGAGCATAATAATGGCAATCTCCTTAAATTTTAGAACGAGTAGGCCTTTTTAATAACATTATGGCTAAACATGTTAGGAGAACAACTTCTAAGGAAATGTGTACACTGTTAGCCAAAGAAATTCAAAATACAATCATAGCAATGCTATGATTCAACATGAAATTCTTAGTGCTCCAGTCAGCTAAACAATTCTACAGGTGCTAGAATGATTGAGGTACTGATCAGAACTGAGTAGTAAACAAAGCAGTGTACAAAAGATGGTGTGAGACATAAAACTAAGGAAGTTCTATGTGCCCTACAATGCTCACTCTCTCAACTTGGTAGTTAATGATGCAACATCATGCCTTCTACAAGAACCTTTTTATAACTATTCATCAGACTTTCATCTTTTTCTCTGCTTCCAGTTCTCACTGGGAATTATTTGGAACAGCATATAGGAGAGCATGGTCTTACAATAAAACCCCTAAGTGACACTTGATAGGAATGTAGGCTAGATGTACTCAAACCTATACAACACCAATTAAAAATGTGTATGACATCTTGCTGATTTAAAATCAGACATGAAGAGCAGCATAGCAAGGAAGATCAAACCTTACATTTTCGTGGCTGGAGCAGGCGTGATTTCCGCTGAAATCTGAACAGATTCATCAGACTTTCCCTTATACCAGACTCAATACCAGAGCTACAGTTGCACCTAAAATTTTTCAACCCTGATTGCAAATTAGGTTTATTGGCAGAATTTACAAATTTTCAGATGTTTGCATTTAAATAGCTCAACACAACTATTGCAAGTGGTTTCTCCACATTCAACACAAAATGTCACAGTTAATTACCACTGCAGTTTCTAAATTATTCAACTCCTTCATGACAAGGATTGTTAGTAATTAGTAGAGCACCATGCTGTTATGACCTGCTGCAAGCATGAAACTTAGCCCATTCCTCATGGGCAACATTAGTTTTCTTGTGTTTACATGCTGCAACGGCCTACTTCAAACCCCACCAGAGATTTTCTATGGGGTTAAAGTCAGGCGACTGTGACGGCCACTCTGAAACCAAGCCTTGTTGAACTTTGAGGTATGCTTGCAAGTTTGTAACTATGAAGTTCAATGTTAAAGAAACACAGGCTTGAAAACTAATCTCCTTTATTATTATTAATACTAGTACTCTATTACTCTCCATTCACTGAGCTTATGAAATTAAAGTGCACTCAAGCATCAGCTCACACCAGCACAAGCACACACGCAAACATGCACGAGTGGTGAACACACGCACATGCACACATGCACTTACCATCTGTGAGTGCTAATCTGAGGGAAAATTAAACAAAGGTGCAGAGACGATGCAGCCAAGAGGAAAGAAAGAGTGTGTGAGAGCCATCCACGTGTACCGTTGTGCCACCAGGGTAAAAGAGTATCAATATTCCCTGATTACACAGCTTAAGTGTCATCCCAGCAGCAGCTCTTCAACAGCATGAAGAAGAGCCTTTTGGATGGTGGTGCCAAGTGTTCCATACATTTTCCAGCCAAGCTCCAAGATGTCCACAGCAACACAGTTAACATCTTTGAGTCACTGGCTGGTGCTGAACAGTTTGACAGTTTGCCCACTCTGTAGCACACAAAACATAACTGGTATATATATGAGGGTATATATATATATATATACCCTCATTCTATGCAGCTATATAATTGATGTTAAGGTTTAGCATTCTGCCACTTCAATTGTATATCTGTTATTAGCTTTTGCAATGCTTTTGGGTTGTGAGTAGGGCATGCAACCTATTGCGTTTATTATGGTGCATATAGTATCCACTCTTAATTTAATTCTTACAGTACTCACATTAGTATTAACTGCTTTACCTGGCAGGAATAATTTTTTCTTCATTTATCTGCATCACCTGCTATGCCACCCCCACCCCCACATACCTACTCATGTGTATGATCCAGTTATTACATAGCATTATCTTGTTCCTCTAGGTGCAGTTAACTGTTTGTTATACTACATATTAGAGGAGCACATGGTGCTGTTGGTATGGGCTAGCTCTTTAATGTACAGTTTAGTAATTTACAGTTTGTCTCTGTTACCCAGCAACCTCTTCTGTAGCAAGTGGGATGCACCACCTAGGGTTAGGTGTTTTGGGGTTTTTGTTATTTGCTACACTGCCAAATTTTTGTCACATTTGTCTTTATTCCCTGCTGTTCCTTCTTTTAAATGCAGGATAATTATCCATCTAGGTCAGGAATGAGCCCTAACACTTTTACTTCCTGGAACTGTAAGTCAAGTCAACTCAAGTCAAATGGCCTTTATTGTCATTTCAACCATATACATGTGGTGCAGTGTACAGTGAAACGAGACAACGTTTCTCCGTGACCAAGGTGCTACATACAAGACAACACAAAAGTACAAAAGGTGCACGTGTGCAACAGAAGACAACATAAAGTGCATGTGTGCAAACATGTGCAAACATGGCAAAAACAACATAAAGTGCAAAGTGTGCAAATATGCAAACAGTGCAGACATAAGACAAGACAAAAACAAGACAGAGCAGAGCTAATCCAAATGTGATGTGCAAAATTATAGAGGTGCAAAATGTGCAGAGTTTTGGAGGTAGCCCGTCTAGCTGAGTGGCGGTGTCCGGAACTCTGTCGCTGAGCTATGTTACCGTGAAAACAATGACGCAGCACTCCCTAAACTCGCTTTGGGTAGTCCGCTGGAGTCGGATATAGACCAATTTATTTGTCCAAAGAACAGACATTGGAAAGTGCCATGGTTGGTAGGGGCGGTCGGCTAGGATTAGCTCTTAGCCTATCGCAGACCCCTACCCGCTTGCCGCGCTTCCGCTTCCTTGGACACCGCTCTCGGCGGACCCTCTCCCGCGTAGCGTTTCCAAGGGGGCATCCTGCAGGTCATTTTTTGAGTATTCCTTTATGTCCAGCAATGTTTCTCGTGAGTAGACATGAACACCATTTGTTTTGGTGTCCATGTGCCGTCAGAGTCGTGCCAAGAAAAAGAAGGATCCGGAGTGGCCGCTGCATGTTACTGCCGCGCCGCCATGACGTCAAAAAGGTCATTGTAAGGCCGTTAATATGTATGTATATATATATATATATATATACATATATTTTATTTTTTAATTTTTTTACAAGAAACCCAGCAGAACAGAGGCTCATGCGCTCTCTGTGGGTGTCAGAAGTGAACCAATCCACATTCTCTTCCATGACCATTCTCATCCACAAAACTATTCCATTTGTATTTAAGTCAATGATCACTAACCACTGAGATATTTTCCTGTCAACAGGGCAATTCATTCTCTACATTTTTTCTTAATTTTAAACTGCTACTTTGACCAATGATTAGACAGATCTTCATTGAAAGTAACTCCTCCATTAAAGCCATTTCTGTTCTTATTTATCTTTTGAAATCACTAGACTCAGTTTACATCTGGAAGTTTCACAGCCACCAATACAAATTATATTCTTTCTTTTTCCCTGTATGTGGTAGCTTTTACAATATGTATTATTTTCTTGATTATCTTTATCTTTCCTGATTATTCTTTATTATCTTTTTCCAAACATACCCATTTTTCTTACATCCTCCTTCTCTAAGAAAATAGACTCCATTGTTATGCCCTTTATGGATTTAGGATACTGGCAAGAGGATTTTGGATAAGTTATAAGTGAAAGGGTTAAATGGGATCAAAACATGTTCTATGAATGCTAGACTTCAACTGATTAACTCATTCACTTTAAAGTCATCCAATCAGCTTCACTTTTCTAATACCAATCTGTCTCTCCTACATATGAGTAAATTGAGTGATGGGACCCTAGGTCATCTTTTCTGTACTTGCCTCAAGCTCAGGAGATTCTGGGATCATATTTTTCATTTCTACAGAGACATATACATCAGACATCAAATCCTTGATATTCTCTCTGTTCTCTGGACTCTTCCACCAGCATAACCATAAGCCCTCATATGTTTGGTATGGTCATAGTAAAAATGGTTATCCTGAGTGAGTGGAAATCAGTTTCCCCGCCTTGCTTTAAAAATGGCTAAATGACAAGATTTCTTGTCTATGCTTAATAGAAATATGGTATACTCTCTCTGATGCCCAATCCAAGTTTTTTTTTATGTTTTTTTTTGTTTCTTTGTTTGCTTTTTAATGAAGGGGATCCTTTATTGAACATGTTAAGAGGGAGGGGTGTCAACCTTGGAGCTAATCATATCAGTCTGCATTGTATGTTCTGTATTCTAATGAATGTGATATTCTTTGCCATGATTTCAGTGTTCTAGCCTTTGTCCTGGGCCTTCCTTGACCTCATTTGGACTTGGTTAATGGCTGTACTCCATTTCTGACTCTTAATGGACATCTCAGTCAGCATACAGATGGACATGCACACTTGTACTTTGTACTTTTTCTGTGAGCTGGCAGTTTGTTTTAATTTGTTCTTCTTTGTCTCACACACACACACACACACACACACACACACGCACACGCACACACACACACACACACACACACATATATATATATATAATTCTTAGCTGCTTTTTATGCTTTTTAAAAATGCTAGTCCTGTAGCATGAGGTTGCCCCGACAGTCTAAAGCTTTGCTTCTCTGCCAGTAATAAGAATTTCATCCTTCCCTTTATTTAATAAAAAAAAAATCTGTTCATCCGGCTCATGATGTTGGATAGGTAATTGACAAGTTTATTTACAGCAGTGGGGTCTACTGGCTCTACAAATACATATGATCAAGTTACTCCAGACTGTGATAATTTTACCCAATGACAGCATATACAGGGAGAACAGGAGGGGACCCAGCACAGACCCCTAATAGACACTGTCTTTTTGTCACATTGTACCCTATGCTAATAAACTACTGATATTTATTTAAATACGTTGTGAACCAATTTAAAATAGGCCCAGTTAAACCAATCCTTTCCTTAAGATGAATTAAAAGTATATTATAAGTATATATTCAACTGTATTGAATGCAGCACTGTTAAGGAGTACAAGAATTGAAACATAGTTAATATTGTAGCAAGTCCCAGATCATTCACAACCTTATCACTTATCATGCTGTTTCGGTGCTATTACCTTGTCTAAAACCAACTGGAACTTTCCATAAATATTTTTACCAGAAAGTCATTAATATTTTGTAAAACACTTTTTCTAAAATTTTACACATGAACGGCAAGTTGGAAATAGGTCTAAAGTTGCTAAATGCAGATGTGTCTCATGGGTTTTCCCCTCGCAACAAGCACTATGCACTCTTTGCTGCTCATAGCTCTCTCGTGGTGCACTTACGGTTTTACAGTGTTGAGCATTGGCAAGGATTTCATTTCTCATTTGGCACTGCTGGCCTACGAATCTCGGCTGCTCTGTATTATGATTGATTACGGACACTATTTAAGGACTCCTCATGCTCTCGGTAGCGCGGGTTATTGATGTAATCATCCAGACCTGAACAATGTTTGCTAAACTCTATTTAAAAGAGCTTTTTTCCACAGACACTTCAAGATACTTATCTGCATTTATACTCCTTGTTGTACTTTTGTTGTTATGTTGCCAATCCATTTTAGTTTCAGTTTTTGTATTCACATGTTTTTGTTTACAGTTTCAAGTTTTAGTTTTTGTGCCTGCTTTTAGTTGTGCATTCATTTGCATTCATTTAGTTTGTGTTCATTTACACTATAAATAAACTTCACCTGCGAATGCATCCAGTCTCACCCTGCTTATGTGACAGAATAACCTGGCCACCATGGATGCAGCTGTGAAACTGGAGCCTCTTCAAGAGAATTTCACCATGCCTGTTTTTGATTCACTAGACTTTCCACAAACAAGCAATCGCTCCAGAGCCCCCTCCAGTGGCCGACAAGGTGGCAACCGTCCATTTTTCACACTTTTCAGAAATCGTGTAATCGTGTAAGTCAATGTCTGTGCCTATACTTCAGCCCATGTCCATGCCTGAGCCTGCTCTCAAGCCCTGTTCCAATTCCAGTCTCTAGGTCTGTTCCAGCTCCAGTATCCATGCCTGGGACCCTTCTCAAAAATTACCATGAGCCAAATTTAATATACTTGGAGTATTATAACCTGATTAGGAAGCAACTGAATTGCCTAGTAGGGAAAACCACAGTTCGATACTGCTAACACCAGGAGACACAGGCCTCTGGCAAAACATGACTGTACCAGGAAGAGCAGTCAGGGAGCATGATTAGATGATTAGACAATCTGGTTAAACAAAATGTAATGGTTCATAAATTTCCAAGTCCATTAAATAGATGTGTGCTGAGGAAAGACCTGGTATTCCTCTGATATCTTACCTAGCTACACTATGTTGCCCTGATATGTGACCTAGCCAGATTATTTGCTGTTAACATCTTGTGAAATTGTTGTTTTAGCTGTGAAAGAGGATGGCAGTTACCAACCAATGAAATGAAGGTAATATTGAATATTTGGTCTTCTATCAAATGATGTTAAAATAATTTTAACTAGATATTTATCTACATGTGACATAATGTAATCTTCCCAAATGTGGTACAGCAAACATTTTATACAGGGGAATATTCCTAAAAAACAGCTTCATCACTTGATATTGATATCATGACAATCCTTGGTAAACTGTAACTAAACTTATTGACCTCTGCAAATTTGGTTGGATGAATACCCAGAGAATAAAAAAACTGCATAATTATTGGTTTCATAGATTAAAGTAATGTATGTTGCACAAGTTTGAATTAGACCTCTGACAATTAAGTATTAAAGGCTAATATTTGCAAGTTTTAATCAAGACCTCTAACAAGTAAATGAAAAAGGCTTTTGCTTGCAACTGAATGTTTTATTCTTTATATGTTGTTTGAAGATGGATACGACAGTGGAAAAAGTTACTCCCTTTCAAACACACCTCCTCAATTTTTCCCTCCCCCTTTGTTTTTGATTTTGGAACATTTCAAAATCAAATGGATTTGCCCATTCAATGACGAGCACATTATTGAGGTAAGGCACTGATGTCAAGTAAGAGGGTCTAGGGTCCAGTCAGCATTCCAGTTCATCCCAAAGGTGTTCAACCTTGGCAAGCCATGTATTTATACACCTTTTGTGTACATGGGCATTGTCAAGCTCTAACAGGTTTGTGCCCCTAGGGTCCATTCATCCTACCATCCATTCATTCATCCATTCATCATCTATAACGCTTATCCATCAGGGTGGTAGAGGAGCTAGAGCCAATCCTTCTGACTTCAGCTGAGTGACGGGGTACACCCTGGCTTACACAGGCTTACACCTATCACAGGGTTACATAGCGATTTGTCCTAATCTACATGTTTTTGGGCTGTGTGCAGGCAAAGGAGAACATGCACAAAACTCTGCACAGAAAAGTTTCGCGGCGGGATACATATGGGTATAATGTTTAGGTGTCCACATACATTTGACCATCTTCTGTACAAAGAAAACTAAATGGAAATTTTGGTGTATTTTTCGTATGTCAGCATTGTTCACTTTCAACAATCACAAAAAGTAATTTTAAATGTTGCACCCACTTGGGTAGAGATGTAAGTTCTGAGTTATAATGAAATTGTCAATTGGTGCAACCATCAGTTTTTTAGAGGTTCATTG
This sequence comes from Notoglanidium macrostoma, assembly GCA_030068235.1. NCBI lineage: Eukaryota > Metazoa > Chordata > Actinopteri > Siluriformes > Auchenoglanididae > Notoglanidium > Notoglanidium macrostoma. The sequence continues at coordinate 1,610,035 of JAQQZR010000007.1, forward strand.
TGAATATAGTGGCCATTCACATTTAAACTAGGCTATGATGGAACTTGCATTCAGCAGGTATTGGCTCCTTTTTTTGCTCTGCTGGTTTTGCCCTAGACTCTTTATTTGTGTTTTTTAATATTGATTCCTGGTTGTCTTTCTGTGCTACATTTTGATACTCTGTTGAATCCACATGTTGGACTATTTTCTGGATAACAATTTGATTCAACTCTACTCTTTTGTCTGCATTCGGATTTCTAGTTTATTTACCTTTGTCATATTACCACATCGTGAATCAGCCCCAGTTCTGATAACCCTGTTTTGCTGTGCATTGCTTTATGTGTGAACTGAGATTTTTGCAACTACAACCTGAATTTCAGAAAAGTTGGGACGTTCTTTAAATTTGAATAAAATGAAAACAAAAAGACTTTCAAATCACATGAGCCAATATTTAATTAAAAAAAGAACATAGATCACATAACAAATGGTTAAACTGAGAAATTTTACAATTTTATGCACAACATGAGCTCATTTCAAATGTGATGCTTGCTACAGGTCTCAAAATAGTTGAGACAGGGGCATGTTTATCATGGTGTAGCATCTCTTCTTTTCAAAACAGTTTGAAAATGTCTGGGCATCGAGGTTTTGAGTTTCTGTAGTTTTGGTGTTGGAATTTGGTCCCATTCTTGCCTGATATAGGTTTCCAGCTGCTGAAGAGTTCGTGGTCATCTTTTCTGCTTAATGATGTGCCAAATGTTCTCTATAGGTGAAAGATCTGGACTGCAGGCAGCCAATTCAGCACCCGGACTCTTCTCTGACGAAGCCATGCTGTTGTAATGGCTGCAGTATGTGTTGCATTGTCCTGCTGAAATACACAAGGCCTTCCCTGAAATAGACGTCGTCTGGAGGGGAGCAGATGTTGCTCTAAGACCTTTATTTACCTTTCAGCATTCATAGTTCCTTCTAAAACCTGCAAGCTGCCCGTACCGTATGCACTTATGCACCCCCATACCATCAGAGATGCTGGCTTCTGAACTGAACGCTCAGTACACACTGGAAGGTCTCCGTCCTCTTTAGCTCAGAGGACACGGCGTCCGTGATTACCAACAAGAATGTCAAATTTGGGTTCGTCTGACCATAGAACACTTTCCCACTTTGAAACAGTCCATTTCAAATGAGTCTTGGCCCACAGGACACGACGGC
>JAQQZR010000007.1:1611316-1631051 GCA_030068235.1 Notoglanidium macrostoma
GAAATGTGCTCATTTAGTGGATAAAGGTGTACAATTTCCCAGTTTGAACATTTGTTATGTTATCTATGTTCTGTTGTTAATAAAATATTGGCTCATGTGATTTGAAAGTCTTTTAGTTTTCATTTTATTCAACTTTAAATAATGTTCCAACTTTTCTGGAATTCGGGTTGTACTTAAATTATAATCTGCAACTAGATCTAGTCCTGTCTTTGGACATACATTAAAACAACCTGTTGGTAGGCAGTTAGTAGGTGTGTGAAAGCATTGATTGATAAATAATCAATTAAAATGACATTTCATTTTAAAGTTAAATTTTGGGATTTCAAACCTTTGAAACCACCAATTCAATTTACAATTGCAATTTACATTAATTGCTTCCTATCAGTTTGGATTTATATTACAGATTTACAAAATATACATTCTTTCTCATTCACACACACACACACACACACACACACACACACACACACACACACACACACACCCTTTTTATAAAACATGAATCATATAAACCAAACTCTTGGACCTTTAATTATATTAGCTTACAGCATGCCCCATGGCTATGCAGACATCAAACTTGATCAGCTACATCAGTGTCTCTTAATAATTACAATGATTTTGTGAAAGTAATCTTTAATCTTTCAGTTGAACTGTCAAAAGTTCTATAAGTGTACTATTTCATAATATATTTATTCATGCATTTTCTCTTTAAACAAATTCAATTCTTTGTGGCATAGATTCTACATGATGTTGGAGACATTCCTTTGAGATTCTGTCCCATGTTAACATGGTTGCATCATTTCCGGTGCATTTTCATGTTGCAAATCTCCCACTCTACCACATCTGAAATGTGTTTTATTGATTTCTGAGCCCGTGACTGGGAAGGCCAGTGAAGAACTCTGAAGTCATTGTCATGTTAATGAAACCTGTTTGAGATTAATTTTGTGTTGTGACATGGTGTATGAAGTAGCCATTAGAAGATACATTATGGCCATGACAGGATGCACATAGTCAGCAACAATAGGCTGTGGCATTCACGTGATGTTTGATTGGTATTAACAAGCCCAAAGTGTGCCAAGAAAACATGTACCACACCTCTACCAGCCTGCACTGTTTGGGTCAATGGATTCATGCTGTTGGCACCAAATTCTGACCCTACTTTCTGTGTGCCTCAGCAGGAATTGAGGTTCTTCAGATCAGCCTAGGGGTCAGTGGTAGCTCAGTGGTTAAGACATTGGCCTAGTGATCGGAAGGTCGTGAGTTCAAATCCCAGCAACTATTGCTGGTGGGCCCTTGAGCAAGGCCCTTAACCCTCAACTGCTCAGTTGTATAAATGAGATATTATTAAGATGCTCTGGATAAGGGTGTCTGCCAAATGACATGAATGAATGTAAGACTACATTTTTCCAGTCTTCAACTGTCCAGTTTTGGTGTGCCAGTGCGCATTGAAGCCTCAGCTTTCAGGAGAGGAACCTGATGTGGTCTTCTGCTGTTGTAGCCCATCTGCCTCAAAGTTTAATGTATTATTCACTCATTCATTCTGAAATGTTTTCTTCTCACCACCAGTGTACAGAATGGTTATCTTAGATATTATAGCCTTTGTCAGCTTGAACCAATGTAATTTTCCTCTGACCTCTCTTATCAACCAGGCGTTTCCACCACAGAACTGTCACTCACTGGATGTTTTTTCTCTATTGCACCATTCTGAGTAGACTCTGGAGAATGGTTTGCATGAAAAACAGTTGATGTGAGCATTACCCAAAGCTACTGACATGCATATATACATGATTTTTTGCACTGCACTGCTGCTAGATGATTGGCTGATTAGATAATTGCATAAATGAGTAGGGGTACAGGTGTTCCTAACAAAGGGTTGTTGAGTGCATTTAGATAGTGGAAATGCTGGACACAAAAAAGAAATAGAAAACAGTCCATTGCAGGGCTACATAGTCACACACTCTCACATGGCCCATGTGGGGTTTTATGTTATTAGTAAACACAAAATTACACCAACACAACAGCAGCAATAATACAAAAAAAAAAAAACAAGGGCAACAAAAACAACAACAATAATAACAGTCATAACTAAGATCATCTTATAAGTTTTTCTTCACAGCTCTTCACAAATTTAGGATTCCTTTTCCCCCTTACCAATACAATCAAAATTTAGCTGGAAATAAATCTCCTTCTGATTGGCCAATAAAAAAGGGGAAAAATGGTCATACAAAAAATGTTTTCACTCATCTGCATCTATACATGTTGTGTAAACCACAATGTTTGCACCCCTCCAGCCCTTCTTAATAATAATAATAATAATAATAATAATTATTATTATTATTATAATTATTATAATAATTATAAAAATTATAATAATTATAATAATAATATTGCTGTGGCTTTTAAATGGCATTTTTACAATTGTTACATTGTGACATATAATTCAATTCAATTCAATTTTATTTGTATAGCGCTTTTAACAGCAGACATTGTCACAAAGCAGCTTCACAAGAGTATATAAATATAAAATAAGAATATATAGGCTTTCCAAAAAAAAATCTATTTGGTAATGAATATCTGTATTTAAATAGATAATTGCCTATGGATCCAGACATTTGGGACATCCTGTATTTAATGAATAATGTTGAATAAGGTTGTGAATGCAATATGATATATAACTATGGCATTTATTATGTATTAATATCACATGTTTTCTGTAATTGCTCTTTTGTAAATAGCCAGATGTAACAGTTGAGGGGACATGACGAATAAAGATGAATGCTATTTAAAAGCCAAGCCATCTTACTCTTTTTTTCCTCTACACATTATGGGCTTCTATGAAAGCAGCGAGTATGGGTGGTGGCCAGAGTTATGCATCAGTCCTCTGAGGAATAACTGAAGAGATTTCACACTCCAGTGCTCAACCCTTTACCTGAGCTTGAATTCATGATCTTCTGCAGCATATTATATGCTCAAACTGAAATGCAAGTGATCATATGGTTCCTTTTTTTTGTGGTGAATCAGTGAGAGTATAGATTGATGTTTAAACAAGGTTATTCTCTTACGTGATGACCAAACGCTAAGATTTGCTCTAGATATACAATGCCTCAGAACTATGGTTAATGTGTTATGTTAATATATGTTTGCAGCTAGGTGTAGACAAAACAGTGTCAGTGAGACTGTCACACTTTGAAGCACTGTCAGGCATTTTAGGGCTGAGCAATATAATAAAAATAGACATGGGAGAGACGTACCAGATAACAGATGGTGGTGCTGTGCAGTGATCCTCTTAACATGTCATTGCTTCCTGTAAAACCTCCAAAAATCAAAGATGAAATTCTCCGATGTCCCCCTAAACATTTCTTTGTTTTCCATATTGCATTCTTGATTCAAATCCGTACTCCCATCTGTCACAGCCTATCTGCCATTTTCTCAGGCTGCTGAACTGCTTTCTTGTCTCTCTGTCTCCCACAGTGATTTATTAGTGCAGTATTTCCATGCCAGACATTTTCTGCAAGATTAAATGTAGCTGTAATAGAAATGGGCCAAACAATGGCTTGAATTTCCGTTACACGTACCTGCAAAGGATTAGAGATGAGCCCAGCTGAGGTTTGTGAGGAAGGCAGTAGCTAGTTCATCACACTAAAAGCCAGGCAAATAACAACAAAGGACACACTCTGTGCCTTGCCTGAAACCCCTGTGGAGAACCATTATGCACAAGAGTGGTGAAAAGAGGGAAGACTCTTCTCTGTCTTCCATTCCTGTGTGATGGTGAAATGCACCCGCATGTATGAGTGGGAGGGGGTCTGCTGCTCCAGTCTGCTGTGAATGCATTGATGGCGTCCCTCTGACATAATCGCGCACTTAGAGGAGGTTCCCACGTGACCATTTTAGAGTTGCAACCCCCCACCTATGTCTGTCTCCCTTCCTCTCTTTCCTCATGCCAAGACAGAAAAAGGAGGGACATAATTCTCCTATGTGTGGTAAACAGAGAGAATGGAAGGTCTTTTTTGATATAGGACAAGATGTCTGACCTGTAGTTATCTGCAGAGTGCTGAACCTGCTCCATTTCTACTGGAGCATGAACAGTGTTAAAGCAGTGCTAAAGCCTCATCTGGTGTGTAACAGCCTAATCAAACCACCAGTTATTTTGTCTCTCTACAGAAAAGTGCATGTGCTCTATTGTTTTTTATTATAGCGTATATGCAAAAACAGGTTGAGATTGGCTTGGTAAATATATATATATAAGGGCTCAAGTAAATACATTATCAAGAGTATTAATAGCAATTTATAATGGTAGAAATAAAAAATAACTAGCCTTTTTATGTTGAAATGGGGTGATATAAACCATGAGTGTCACAAAAACAGGTTGTAAGAAATAGGATGTACAAGCTGGTAACACACATTAACCAAATTTGGTTTGAAATAATCCCACCACCCAGGCAAATATCATGTTACACCCCCTTTTAAGTCACTCCATCCATGTAAGTGTAGAGTATTAATTTGACTGTGGAAAAAAATTGGATTGCATTCAAACAAAATACCAACACCAGCACTAACTAGCCAATAACACCTGTGTTGCCATAAAAAAGACCTAAGGAAAGAAAAGGAGTCAGGAGTTCACTGAAGTGCAAGGTACAAATATACATTAGACTAATCAACAGAAAGGAACAGATTTACATGCAGTATTTCACCATGCTTCTGACATAGTACGAGATCCATTCCATCTGGAAAAATTTACGAAAAGGGGGTAGGATATTTGCCCAGCAGCGCAGCTCCATGGTCCCAAGTGTAATCCTGAGCTTGGGTTACTGTTTGTCTAGAGCTTATCTCCCCATGTCCAAATGGGTTTCCTCCAGGTTCCCCAGTTTCCTCTCAAAAACAGTAGGTGGGTTGACTAAAACAAGCATGAAGGTGGATTAACTAAGATAATTTAACTGTAGGTCTGAATGAGTTTGTGAATGTATGTGGTGCACTCACTCTTGGACACCTGATTAATAACTGCACACACCTTGATTCAATTCACTCACAGATTCATATATAACCCAGACTCATTCATTTTTATTGCAACGTTTCGCTTGGATATTCTCTCTTGATTTGTGTGCAGACTATTCTGGTTTTGAGCTTGCTCTGCCCTGTGATAATCTATTTGCTGTTTGCCTGACCTTGCCTGTTTGAGATTCTGGCTCTGCCTTACATTACATTTGTCTGCTTTTTTCAGTTAAGTTAATAGTTGCACTTGCAATCTCTGCTGCCAGACAGAAACATTTAATTGATATTTTTGAAAGCATCTTTGCTTTAAAGCTTTTATTTACATGTACCTAAGACATTTTCACAGCACTATATTTATCAGTAAAATATGTCACACAGATGGCGAGGTTGGATGTAAGTGCTAGTTTATTAAAAATCAGGCAAGCAATCCAAAACACATATCCAGAACAGTATCAAAAACAGGCACTGAATAGGTAACCAGCAAACAGATTTAACCAGGGTAAACATGAAGAGCAAAATATCTAACAAAGAGTCAAAAGGCATGTAATTGTCACTAAAACAAACTAGGAGTGAGATGTCACAATGAGCAAAACAGTATTGGCGTTGTGGCAAACTCCAAAAAACTTCCACACAGCATAGTAACACCTCCAACAGTCGTGTCTTCAAAAAAACTAAAACGAAAACAACAACAACCTTCCAGCAGTCCTCCTCCCATCTTAAAGCTACGGGGTACATTTTACAAGAAGTATCATGAAAATATCTGAGAAAATTATGAGTCAGTTCCACTAACTAAATCTTAATTAAAACAACTCAAAACAAACAAACAAAAAAATAATGTAATGTGACTCATAAGAAATTTTTAATTCTTGTCAAAACATTAAGTGAGAACATCCACAATCACCTTTAGTGTTTCCTGGTGGTATCATCCACAGCAACCTCATCTTCAGGCTATCCATGCAGGACTATCCTCAGCAGCAGCCAGTCATTCTCAGGTAATGAAGGCTTCAAACAGGAGTTGCATATCATGAGGGCAGGCATTTTATCAGGCTGCAGGAGTAATCTGTAGCTCAATATAGAGACAAAACAAAGTATTAGGTATGCATTTATCCTGTAGTGCTTTAAGAGGATGTACAGTAGGCCTCATTGATCAAGCTGTGATGAATGCATTAATGCTCAAATCATTTGTAGGAGCATTTACACAACATATTTCATATTCATTAAAATCCTGTAAAACCTTCTGTGTACTGCTCATGCTCCTGAATGTGTGTAAATTTATGCATAAGAACACTAACTAAAGTAAACCTCAACTTGATCAACTTCTGATCATATAATTTCCATGCATTATTGCACTTTTATATATGGACTATACTGTACTCTTCAGTTTAAATTGATACTTTTTATTACATTTAATGGAATGTGCCAGTTGGTAGCCAAATGAAGAGGAGGCAAACTCAAACGTTCATTAGAACACTATTTTCAGTGTTTTTATTTCTCTGTTGCACAACCAAAATACACACACAGTTCTGTGGCTCTTAGCGCTCCCTCTCTCTCTCTCTGTCTCCTGTGGCTTTTGGCTTTCACCTCTTTATCCTTTATCCTCGCTAAATCCTTACTAACAAATAACAATTTAGGAATTACTCAAAGAAATTACCCATGCAAATACCACTTTGGATGGCACATTGGTGCAGTGGTTAGCACTGTTGCCTCAAGGAAAAAAGGTTCTGTGTTCAAACCTGCTGGTTGACTGGGGCCTTTCTGTGCAGAGTTTGCATGTTTACCCTGTGTCTGCATGGGTTTCCTCTGGGTACTCTGGTTTCTGCAATTTTGTGTCAGAGAGTACTCTGCCTTTGCCCTCTTTAGTCAGTCATTAACAGAGGGTTGGGCAAAATATTAGTACAGGCTAGCTAATTTTAAATGAGTTACCTACAGCAAAACTTAAAGCCAGGTTCTCAATTCTATGTGTAAAGAAACAACCAAGTTTGAGATCAAATCTGCAAATACACAAGGAATTTAGAATACGTGGGGTCTGAAAATTATAGTTAATGGAATCGACTAGTCTTGATTTTTTGGCCACATGTGTTATGTTAGTGTAAAGAAATACATATGAGTCCAATTCGTGTCCAGGTTTTAGTGTGATGTTTAGAATATCATTATAAATGACTTTGATGCCTCCTTCTCCTACTCTGCAAGTTAGGCAAGGCTGATGTATGTAACTGCATCTGGGAGGACTAGCTTCATTTAATGTTACACATTAATTTGGTTTAATCCACAGTAAACCAAACACAGTACATTAAATTCCTGAGCAGTAATAATTTCATTAACAATAAGCATGTTAGATGCAAGAATGAGTGTTTCTACATTTTTGTTTAGCTCAGGCAACAGACAAAGTCTCAATATGCTGGATTCTGACTGACATCTCAAGGCAGCTATCAGATAGTCAGTTTAGCTTGCTTGTATACTCCCTGGCCATGGCTCTGCTTCATCACCGATTTACTAGGCCTGTTCTGAGACTGTGAGCAATGCTGCAAGAAATGAGAGCTGCACATTCCCTAGGGGGAATATTATGCCTTCCTTAATTGGCCGCTTTGCCCTGAAAACTACTCTATCTATGAAGCCCATGTTTTCAGAGTGCCACTTGAACATCCAGCACTTCAGTAACACCGACCTGCTGTAAGCTACATTACCACGCCGTTTTTGGATGGGGCCAGAGCATATTACAGCATCAAACATTACCTTTGTCAATTTACACACTTCTACAATGTTATTCTTATCAACGTCTGACCGTTAAAGGCTTATATAATTAGTTCCTACATGAAACACTATCATTGAAAACATATGCTTGCTTAGAATCTAGGATTACCCACTATGTCCGGTGCCCTGGCTCACAGAATACAGCTACAGTAACTAGAGCTGCTGGTGCCCCTAAAGGCCTTATGCAATTTCAGTAAAGCTGCTTTGTGACAATGTTCCTAAAATTGCTTTTCAAAATACTGTATAATTGAATTGAACAGCAGCAAATAAGTCACAAGAGCAGAAGCTCCAAGCAGAAGTAAACCATCAGAGTGAATCAGGCAGATCAGTAGAGCAAGAGCAGCCACAGCAGTAGACTAATAAGCAGCGCCCAGTTTATAGAAGGAAGCAATGATCTGTGGGAACTTTGTACTCAGTATGTTAAAAGTCCAATAATGGTCTAAACATTTTTCTGCTTTAATTCACAAAATATTGCACAATAAACATACACAATAAATTGAACTGTCAGAGAACTGTCTGCCTTTAGTGCATTAAGTATGAGAACATTTGGGTTTTTCTCTGATGCCATTACTGAAAGAAAAGACAATTATTGTTTTTTGTTGAAATTAATACTGGTGTTGTTATTGCTAATGAATGAGTCACTAATGTACTGATAAAAGATAAATAAAATAAAAAAAAATAAAATAAAACTGATTTTATTTCTCCAGCACAGCAGTGAGTACTCCTCTTCTCAATCACCACAAATCACCACAAATTTTCCAAATGTCTGTAACCTACGTCTGCTTATCTCTTCCTAAATAAACAATTCTTTTTGTAAATCACATGGGGCCACTTACTGGATTTTGCTGATCCTCTGGTCATGGGTCAGTCAAAAGGATATTGACCTTTTATGTACATATTAGTTTTTTGTGACAGCTGTCCACAAAAAGCAAAAATAAATAAATGCTCATATTCAAAAGTAATTTTATAATTACAACGTAATTATAAAATGTATAAATCAAAGTATATCATAAGAATATATATTGTCATTAAAGTAACAGAAATTTATAACAGCAAAATGACTCCGAGATCTTCAAATGACTCAACAATCATTAATCATCAGACAGTGTTTGCAGTGTTGCAAATATTTTCTTAAATGTTACGTTTTCTGGTATATGGCAGTGAAATTATCCCACTTTAATCTGACTCTCTGGGAAAAGAAATAGTATATTGAATTTACTATAAATGTATAATAAGAAGGATTATTTGTATTTTCGTATTATAATAAGAATAAGAATTTTGCATACCTACAATATTTCTTTATTATACTTTTGATCATTTTTGGCTGCAAGGCAAATGACCAGCCCTTGTTGCAGACAATATCTTCATATATTGGCTTTCTTATTACAATTTGTGATAAGCAAAAGCAGCTAATGCACAGTATTGGTATAATAAGAGAATCTTTGGAAATATTCAATATTTCCAAATATATACCTTGTAACCCAAACCATTTGTGTGTTTATTTCACCTTTATTTCGCAACTTGCCCTTTACTCTCAACATACTTGACTTGCACACAAAAACCTGAAGCCTTCAATGTCACTTTTTAAAACCTTTACAGTCATTAAGCTGAGTATAACAAATACTAATTAAAATCCAAATTTTTACAGTTTTTGATGTTTGTTAATTTGTTTATTTATTTATTTTTATTCTTGGAACACTACTCCAAATGTGTACAAAGAGCTGTGTCAGCTCTGCTAAATGATTAACAGAGGACTATTGATGATCTACTGTCAAAAAGGAGATCGTAGTAATCCCATTGCTGCAAATGTGGTAGGGATGGGATCTAAAATGCACGTGGCTGCCAGAATATTCTTTGCAGCTATTTGGGTCTCTTTCTTTAGCCTAGCCAAAAATCAAGGTAAGGTGCCTGTAAATTCTAAAATGTATTATGCATTTCCTTTCGTATATCAGTTATAAGCATCAAAAACATTTGACCTGAATTTGGGGAGCCAATCCATAGAGTCTAGGGCTTTTTAAGAATTATCGTTAATTATGACTAACCAATTGTTATATTTTACAGAATGTCTTAAAGTAAATATTGATTATGAGAATACCCAGAGAAGTGATCTTCTTGAAAGCTATACGGATGGACAGAAGCTGAAACTGAACTGTGCTACTGGTTATGTTGGATTTTTGAGGCTTGAATGTGAAAAAGGCAAATGGGTAAAAACTGGAGGCAGAGATTGTAAAAGTAAGCATACCATGGTCAACAGCAAATATATATGAAAATCACCATGATGCACCCAGTAGGAAGATTTTCTATTTTGCATAAAATAATGAAAACTGTACTTTTAGAAAGACCATGTGGTCACCCAGGAGACACACCAAATGGAGACTTCAAACTTACAAGGGAGACAGAGTTTGTATTTGGAGCTAGAGTGGAGTATACCTGTAGACCAGGGTAAGAGAATGTTCGATAAAATAGTATCAGTATTTCTGATATTTACTGTTATTCCTCTTTCCTTTTCTTTCCCTTCTATATAAACATCAAACAAAATATGTAATATTACAATTGTGTTACCTGTTTCTATTACAAAGTTGTTAACAAATTTGAATAATATTTAACTAATATTTATATAATTTTGAATTTATTGGTGTCACCCTTCTTCTGAATCTTCAGGTTTGATGCAGGTTTGTTCATTAAACTATTTTTATATTCCTACCTATACTACTGTTTTCTTGATTTTTCAAGGTATATAATGGCCAGCAGAGTAAGTAATCGTAACTGTCGCACCCAAGGGTGGGATAATGCTGTACCTATCTGTGAAGGTAAAGAAACAGATATTGCTTAAGTTGTTTGCCTTGTTTCTTTTTCTTTTTATTTATAATAAACAATACCCATATAAGTGATCTGCTAAGATCTACCTGAGATAACTGATCTCTAAATGTTTTTGACTTAGTTTTGACATTGAAAAAAAAAACAACCCAAAAAAAAACAAAACAATGAACAACCCAGATTTTTACCATTTCATTTTATTCCTTTGCAAGATTTTATTTAATGCAACCAGCAAAAGAAGTATATTAAAATCATATGGTCATATTCAGTGTTGGACTTAAGTCCAGGTTTCGAAACTTTTTTGGCAAGCAGCCCCAAATGGACATTGAGAATTTTCTGTGATCCTAAGCCTTGACCACCCTGCATTTTTTATTCTAGGGTTATAGGATTACTGCAACATTTGAGCATTTTATTATATCAGTAAAATATGGGTAACATACATGTCTAAATCCAAAGGTATATTTCTTCTAATGACTTAGGATGTAGGAAAATACTTCACGCCATCCATGTGTATGATATGGCTCAACCTGAAGCAGAGGGGTTTGGTTTATACTTGACACATGACTTTGTGACAGCATGCAGAAGCAGAAGGAAAATTAAATGTGACAGTCACTAGATGGCATGTTCGAGCCTGAACAGTAAAACGTAAAATAATTTTTTATAAAATGGCTTTGAACACATTCGAACTCTGTTTCCCTTTTAACTTTCCGCTATTGTCATAACTGCTGTCATGGGCTGTGCCTCAAATCTAAAACTCTGACCATGCCATCAAAGATATTTACTATTCTAGAAAACCCAGAAGAACTTTTTGGTAAAATTCAAATATTAGCTGAAATACAAAAGATCAATAATGATCTAGGATTGTAAACAATTGTGCAACTTGTGATACAATGCAAATTTGTTTAGTACAGGTAGATAGAGGAAAGGTTTGTGTCAGTTTTTATGGCCGAATTCCTATGCTAGTACTGCATGTCAGGATAGTAAAAAGACTAAGATAGCACGCGCGCTCTTTATGTGCCATTAGAATGTGACTTCTAGTAACATTTGACAAGAGTGACACATTTAAGTGATATTTCTCATGTTAATTTGTAAAATAAATGAGGAGATTTTGGGAGATGCTCTTGCGACCTCATTTGTGAAGAAAGCGACCGCACATGAGGTCATGACCCTTAATTTCGGAATCTCTGGTCTAATGATTCTACACAAAATACCTGTGAAATTTTAGCACGGCAATCCAACCAGCAAAAATCAGTAACAATGGAAAAAACAAAACAAAACAACAACAAAAAACCTCAAACACAAAAGAAAAACATTAAAACGTTAGAAAAAGTTGTGCAACTGCAGACACTGACTTCTAAAGATTCATTCACTAAGATGCTGTTATTTCTTCCCCTCAGTGGTGAAATGCCCTTTAATTAGCACGTTAGGTGATGTGATTGCAACAGGCAACACTGAAGACGCAAGCTATGGTGATGTTATCCACTTTGAGTGTGCATCTCCTGTCAAGATGTTATCAGGACCGGAAGACATACACTGCAAAGATGATGGACAATGGAGTGGCAATATACCAAAGTGTATAGGTAATTCCAGTACTTTAAGAGGTTTTTCCACAAATATAATTTTTAATGTTTCTCTTTTCTAACTACCTGGAATAGAGCAATGGGTGCTAACATCTAGAGCAATTTAAATATCTTATTAATAGACTACTATGATCTTGGATTTGCATATTAATTCAATTTAACTTTCTGAGTGTTAGGTAATTTTACTGCATATTATTGGGTATTTTAATGTAAACAAACATCTTTGTATAGTGTTGAAAGAAATGTTCTTTGTTGTTACTGTTCCATAGACAATCATCCAAAACCAACTTATTAAAAACTTGCAACTAGTTTGCTTGTTTGTCTGTTTGTGTCCATTACAGTATAGTACAGCAAAACCAAAAAGTTTTTTTTCCTTGCAGAAATAAAATGCCTGCCACCTAAAATACCACATGGATCTACTGACCCTGATAAGGAGTACAAAGAAAACCAAATACTACAATACAGCTGTGAACGAAGGTACAATCCCAGACCTGGAAACCCTAGGTGCACAAAACATGGCTGGAGTATAAAACCAGAATGTGAAGGTAGAACACCAGTGTTTGATTTCTGGATTGTGTTACGTTAACTCAAGATGACTATTTAAATTGAACATATTTAAATTGGCCGTTTTGGACATCTTTGTATTAAGTTAAACTCATTTCTGTTTCATTTTGTTTTAATACCAATAGAAATTATTTGTCTCCTTGGATCACCCACACATGGTGTTGTCAGCACAAGCCCAAGAGGGAAAAATATATTTAAAGTTGGAGAACTTGTGGAGATTATGTGCTCAAAAAGTTACTGGGTTTTTGGAACAAAGCAAGAGTCACGAAAAATTGAATGCAAAGAGAATGGGCAATGGGAATCCAACCCAGGGTGTGAGGGTAAAATATAAAAAAAAATATTAAGACTGCTAAAATATTGCTGTCACCATAGCTAAAGCATACAGTAATAAAAACAAATATTTTTGCAGAAATGACCTGTGATTATCCCAGTGGTGAACATCTGTCATATCCTATCTACTGGGGCCAGATATATAAATTAAGGCAGAGAATGCAGTACCGATGTGAATTTGGTTATAAAGCTAATGCTGGAAGCGCTACATGTACAGAGAACGGCTGGGATCCAAAAGCACTGTGTACTGGTATGTATACATTTTCAATAGATAAGTAGTTTATTAATTTGTGTATTATGGGTATAAAAAATATTTTTAAAAATGCCTGTATTTCAGAGATTACTTGTCAGAAACCAGAGATTGCACATGGAGAAGTGGTGGGGATACAAAAGAATACTTATAATATACAGGCACAAATAGAACTCCAGTGTGATCGTGGATATGAACCTGAAAGCTTTTCTGTCACCTGTAAGCAAAACGGGGAATGGGACAAAATGCAACAATGCAAATGTAAGTATCAATTTATTATTACACAACAATTAGCTCCAGTCAAATAATTTGACTGGTTGAGCAGTGTTCCAAGAGTATCACTAATAAAAAAAAAAAAAAACCACTACATCTGATGGAATATCTCACAACTAATAAGTTAGTGGTCAGTGACATGATTGGATATAATAAGAGCATATAACATGGGAATAACATGATTGGGTACATCTCAGAGTAGCATATTCTCTAAGCTTAAAGATGGGGAGGGTTTCACCACTTTGTAAAAGACAAATAGTCAAATGTGTGGGCAAATAGTGCAACAAGATAAGAATAATGTTCCTCAAAGTAAAATTGCAAAGAATTTGGGGGTTTCATCATTTACGGTACACATCATTTAAGGATGCAGAGAATCCAGAGATATCTCTGTACGCAAGGGACATGGCGGAAAACCAATAGTGGAAATCATGCATGGACTCAGAACACTTCTGGAAACCATTGTCTGCGAACACAGTTTGTTGCTGCATCCACAAATGCAGGTTAAAACTCTACCATGCTGAAAAGAAGAAAGCATATATAAACATGATCCAGAAACACTTCTGCTTTCTATAGGCCCAAGCTCATTTAAGATGGATTGAGGCAATGTGGAAAACTGTCCTGCGGTTGAAAATTTTAAGTTCTTTTTGGAAATAATGGACGTCATGTCCTCTCAGCTAAAGAGCAGAGGGACCATCCAGCTTGTTATTGGTGCATAGTTCAAAAGCCGGCATCCATGGTACTGGGGTGCATTAGTGCACATGGAATGGGTAGCTTGCACATCTGGGAAGGCACCATTAATGCTGAACGATATGTACAGGCTTTGGAACAAGATATGCCGCCTTCCAGACAAGGTCTTTTTCAGGGAAGGCCTTGCTTATTTCCAGCAGGTCAATGCCAAACCGCATTCTGCAAGCACTACAGCAGTCTGGTTCCATAGCAGAAGAATCATGGTGCTAAACTGTCACATTGAAAACATTTGGCATAACATGAATAGAAAAAGGAGACCCCTAACTTTTGAGCAGCTGAAGTCCTATATTAGACAAGAATGGGACACCAGTTCATTTTCAAAACTCCAGTAAGTGGTCTCCGCTCAGTTCCCAAAAGCTTACAGAATGGTATTAAAAGTAAAGCTATTGCAAGACATTGGCAAACATGCCCCTGTCCCAACTTTTTTGAACGTGTTGCATCAAATTCAATATGATCATATTTTTTCTTAAAAACAATAACATTTCTCAGTTTCAACATTTGATAACATTTGTTGTCTTTGTTCCATTTTCTATTATATAAGTATTTACATGATTTGTAAATAATTGCATCTTGTTTTTATTTACATTTTACACAGTGTCTTTTTTGAAATGGGGTCATATATTTTTTTTATTTATATCTGGAATTTATATAAATTCCTATATGTAAAACTAACTAACAAGCCTGAGGCAACAGTGGCATGGAAATACTCCCTGAGACAACATGAGGAAGAGACTTTGAGAGGAACCAGACTCAAAAGGGAACCAATCCTCATCTGGGTGACACCAGATACTGTGATTATGAATAAATAACAAAAAGTAGAATTTAGAAAAGTAGAAAAAGAAATTCATTATAGTTTTAACAGTTGTTAAAACTATAAAACAAACTATAAAACCAAACTACTAGTTGTTTTAACAGTTTCACAGTTTTTGTTGTTCATGATTTGGAATTAAGTGCAAAATTGTTCATGCAATGTCTGAAAGCAGTTTTTGAAATATTCCCTGATTTTAGTAGGATCTTTCTGCATGTGGTTCTTGACTTGTCTTTTTTTCTATGCAAGAAATCAACCTTTATATTGCAAGTAAAATCGGTCAGTTAAATATTCTGAAAATCAGTTTTCATATTTTCATTATACATCGCACAGGTTAGCACTTTTTTATTTTAACCTGAAATTTTGTCTATATTTAAAGATTTGACCAAGTGTGAATATAATAAATAAAGTGCATGCATAAAAATAATCAGAATTTAACCAGTAAACAGGGCACACACACAAATACAAAAGAACCAAAACAAACAACAGATATAACTGTTTACATGGGGGAACAAGAAAGGAAAGGGAGAGTTCAAATATTAAATATTTATAAATACCGTATATGCATGTTATGCTTATTATTATTATTATTATTATTACTACAGTAAAACAATCACCTTGTGGAGAATCTTCAGTGCAAAATGGGTTCATACACAAACTGGATCAAGGATTTTCTTACTCGTGTGCCTCAGACTATAAAGCATTTGATGAGAAATGGTGGGACGTGGTAACCTGCACTAATGGTAAATGGAGTTCTACACCACTGTGTATACGTAAGTGGATTTATTTTTCAGAAGACACATTATAGTGTTAATGCAAAACAAATGGCTATTTATTTGTATAACTTTTTTGTCTCATCTTTACAGGTAATGATCAGTGTGGTGAAATACTCAATGTTAATGCAAAGCACAAACAAGAAAAGAAAGCGTATGAGAATGGGAATACAGCGGAAGTCGAATGTGAATTAGAGCCATGTTGTTTCAAATGTAACAGTGGCAGGTGGAAGAAGCAACCCTGTGAATGTAAGACATTTTTGTTGATGACCTCATCAATATACAGTATGTGACTTGAAATCTTACTTTTACTTTGACAAAATCTATTGGAATATTTTAACAGCCAATAGAGAATTCCAGATAGAAACTCTAATAAATCCCAGTCTGATTTAAGATTTGCCAGCAATTTGTATAAAGAATAATTATATAAAAGTATACTACACTTTTACTTCGATGTTAAATGGTCAAAGAAAAAATACAATAATAACGACTCTTAATTTCAAACAGCTAGGACATGTGGTACCCCTCGTCAGGTTGAAAATGCAGTTATCACTTCTTACAGTCAGCAGCAAGTGACATACATGTGTCGAGAAAATTACAGAATAAAAGGGAAACAGTCAATATCCTGCATCGCGTCAGGGTGGGAAGACCCACCAAAATGTGAATGTAAGTAGATTTGGACCTTATATGTGCTGTACATAACAATTGCTCTGATTTCCATAAATAACAGCATTCTCACAAACCATTTTTTCTCTTTTTTAGATGTAATTATCTTCTTTTTATTCTTTACATGTATCTATAATTTATAGAATTTTGTGTTTTAAGGAGCCTGTCATTTGTAAAGGGAAGAATTAGACATAGTCAAAATGTACACTCACCAGCCACTTTAGTAGCAACACCTGGATGCCTTCTTATTCATGCAGTTAATTAATCATGTGACAACATTTACAGCAAACATCAGAATGAAGAAACAAAAGAGTGATCCCTATGACTTTGATCGTGGCTTGTTTGTTGGTACCAGACAGGCTGCTTGGAATATTTCAGATGCATGATCGCCTGGGATTTTCACACACAACAGTCTCTAGAGTTAACACAGAATGGTGCGAAAAACTAACACTGAGTGATCGACTTTTCTGTGGGTGGAAATGCCTTGATTATAATAGAGCTCAGAGGAAAATAGCCAGATTGGTTAGAACTGCCAGTGGAGTAACTCATATAATCACTCTTTCCTCTGTGGCTAGCAGAAAAGCATCTCAGCATGCACAAAACATTGAATTGAGGTAAATGGGCTACAACCGCAGAAGACCACATTGGGTTCCAGTCCTGCTAGCCAAGAACAGGAATCTGAGGCTCTCAGGCCATAGGCTCACCCAAACTAGACAGTTGAAATCTAGGTTAACACAATTCTGTGAGTCTAAAGTGAGTCTGTTCCCATGATAGCCTCAGATTCTAATTCTTGGCTGACAGGAGTAGATGTGATCTTCTGCTGTTGTAGCCCTGGTCATTCTCCAATCTGTCTCATCAGTGATACGTTTCAGCCTGCAGACCCTCCACTTCTTGGATGTTATTTGCACCATTCTCTGTTAATGCTAGAGACTGTTGTGTGTGAAATTCCCAGGAGATCAGCAGTTTCTGAAATACTCAAACTAGCTCGTCTGGTACCAAGAACCATACAACCCATTTTAATTTGCAGTTTGAACATTCTGTGATGCTCCGGTCCTGTATCTGCATGATTTTATGGACGGTGCTGATGCCACATGATTGGCTGATTGGATAACTGCATAAATCAGAGGTCGTCAACCTTGTCCACAAATGGCCAGTGTGTTTGCAGGTTTTCATTCCAGCCAAATTGGAGCTGCACTTGATAGTTGATTGGAGCAGATGAACTGATTAGACAAGTGGAAACTGGTGTAACTCCTGCCTAGTTGGAATGAAAGTACTGTGTCTTTGTGGATGAGGTTGAAGACCCCTGGCATAAATGAGCAGGTGTACATTTGCTCCTGGTAAAGTGGATAGTGAGTGTATATTGTTAAGTTAATAGCCAAGTGGACCCACAAGTCCAATTGAGCCACTGTTTGATGTTCTGCCTCAATCTGTTAGTCTTTAACTTAATTTTTAATCATCAGTGAATTACTTCAAAAACATGATACCTTCATGCCAATCAGATTTTAACAGGCATGTCACATAGCTAGCGCTGACCTATTATCATACAACTTGATAAGTATGTTCATGTATACTTTAATTATTGTTCTATGTATCTTGGGAAGAACTGGATGCAAGTATTTCACTGTTATTGTAAGGGTACATTATCAAGATGGTAATATGCGCCTACATAGATGGGCACACAATGCACAAACACTCTGTTACACACACAGGGACATGCAGCAGGGCACAAACATTCAAAACACTAAAAATAAAAAGATTACAGTGTGAGATAATTATTTATTTATTAGCGGAATCCTGCTGTTGCTGGAGACGGTTCCCACAGGCAAAAGCCTAGGGTGAGTGCAAGAACAATTTAAGACTGCAGGTGGATTGGATCATAATGATGGTTTACGTGAGTAGGACATGAGTAGGAGGTATGGTTGTAGGTTTTACTTAGTGATATAACGGAGAACTTGATGCTCTGGAGCTTGCTTTGAAAAATATGAAGCAGTTACTCGAAGCTTGTATTGAAGTGCCAAAGTCAGGTGATCACTTGATGACCTTAGAGGTCACGTGTTCTGTTCACATCCACGTGACTGTGCCATCAGCAGTTCAGAAGCAGTTAAAACGCCACTATGTGGTGTTTCCGTACACATAGTATTGAGTGCTTTTATGAAAGTTTTACTGATAAAAATCAAACCACCTAGGAAGTGGACTACTTCTCACAGTTGGGAACAATTTGAAGAGTACTGTTCTGTACTGGGCATCACAGAAGAATGTTTATCCCAGTCTTTATCACTTAGCACTGCAGTTTTAATGCATTCCAGAAAATTTGTCCCTCATCAATGATTTTGCTTCATGCTTTCATTTTTTTAAGAGGATTCATACTCCCTTACTGTTTCTTGTGTTAAATAAGTATGATCCTCCATTCTTACAATGTTTGAGTCCTCAAACATGTTAGTCAGCAAACACTGATTCCTTTCCTTGTCCTTGTTTCTTTGTCCTTCTTCTGGATTCATGCTGCCGCTTGTAAAAATACGAAATGTGGAAGGGTCTCTCTAGAGGTTTGTCATTCTGTACTTATGTAGCAACATGGCGGCGCAACATGCCGATCTCCATTAGACGTGGACCCACACCTTACGTAGATATAAATTGCTCATTTTAAGCTTACAAAACACACCGATTTGTAATTACAAGTATTTATACACTAATGAAAACATAGTTCTGAATATATTCGATTTCTGCTAAAAAATTCCCCCAAAATCTAAAATAGTGTAGCTGTAAACTACTGGAAAACATGACTAATGGAACAATCACCACTACACAATTGTTTGTGTTTGAGTTTTATATGCTTTTGGTGTTTTTGTCCTGTTTTTGTTTGAACTATTAGTAATGTAGTAAAATTGAGCATGTAAGACTTGAAAATAACAAATGCAGTTAATTTTAAACAGCAGAAAATAACTTTTATATCAAATAGATAAAATTATATTTGAACAGAACCAACAGACAAAATATACATATATTCATTCTTCATTATGACTAATGGTTCAGACTTGACTTGACAGTAATCATCTCTGGGTTAGGCACAGAAATTATTTTTGTTGATTTTTTCTTTCCTGTTTTGTTTTTCTTTTAAAATTTGTTTTGGAAAGCTTTGTCACCCATCATTACTGATCAGGAAGAAAACAATACGACAGTCCAGGCTGAA
>JAQQZR010000007.1:1631151-1661392 GCA_030068235.1 Notoglanidium macrostoma
ATTACTATAGTTGTTCTATAGGGCTGTTTACTGTATTTTTATCATTTACTATTTACTGTTGGTCTCAAATGCATTAATACTCAAATTCCACTAATAACTTTTTGTCAACAACCGCTCAACTAAGTAAAGATTATATATATATATATATATATATATATATATTTATGTATATGTATATGTGTGTGTGTGAGTTCTGGTAGGTGAACAGGAAAGTGAGCGTGAGCAACCATTCTCAATGTGGCATTTCAGTTTTGACTGGTAGCTTATGTTCCTTTTTTATTTCAATTCCAATCATGGCAACTAAGTAATATTTTTCACCGTGGCAAGGAAAGGACATATGACAGACTATTGGGATGCAGCCTGGTTCTCCTGAATCATGATTTCTGCTGTAGCATGCAGACGGAATCGTCAGAATTTGACATCAACAACATGAATCCATGGACAGTTCAGTCTGGTGTTGGTGGTGAAATGATGTGAGGAATGTTTTCCTGGCACAGGTTGAGCCCCTTAATACAAAGCAATCATTGTTTGAATGCCACAGCCTGTATGAGTATTGTTGCTGTGCAATCCTTAATGTCCACACTATACACAATATATCTTATTATGGTTACTTCCAGCATGATAATGTGCTATGTCATAAAACACAAGTTGTCTCAAACCGGTTCCATGATAATGATAATGTGTTCAGTGTACTTCCCAGTGTACCTACCTCCACACTCACCAGATCTGAATCCAATTGTGCACCTTTGAGATGTGATAGAACAGGAAATTCTGCAGCTGACAAACCTGCAGCAATTATATTATGCAGTCATGGATAATAATCTCAAAGTAATGCTTCTAACATGTTGTGTAATCCATGCCACAAAGAATTGAAGCTTTTCTGAGAGCAAAAGAGAGTTTCTACCAAATATTAGTATTGCGTTCCTAATAAGGTGACAGGTAAGCATATAATCCCAATTAAGTCCATTTGAGTTCCAGATTGTAAGAAAATAAGGAAATTTGGGTGAATATTTATGCAAGACACTATATTTATATTGTAATGGTAGTTCAGATATATTGTTGAATTTTTTTAAAGTTTAATGTTAAATTTTCTTTTTCAGAACCCTGCATTATAAGGATAGAAGACATGGATGCCCGCAACATAAAGCAAAAATATGGGGAAAAAACGACAATGTACGTAACACATGGAGATAAAATTACCTTTACATGCCAGTATGGAAGACCAACGAGCAATAACTTCCGTCAATATTGCAATGATGGAGTAATGTACTTGCCATTTTGTCAGTAAAGTAGATCAGTTTAGATTATTACTAAACTAAGACTGAAGAAGTTTGTTTGTTTGGATTAATTTTAAATGACTAATGTTTGTTTTTAATTTCTTTTAAAGTAGTTAAATTTTCAGATGGGTGTCAAAAAATATTCATAGCATCTCAGTGTAACTCATATAAAGGAAGTTCCAAGTAAATCAGGTAATGCAGTATTAAAACATTGTTATGGAATGACAGAAGTGGTTGACATTGTTGAGAGGGAATTGGAAATGATATGCAGATACAATCTTGTGACCTATGTGACAAAGTACAAATTTAATTGCTTATGAATTTTCAGTCACCTGTCAAATGATCTAATTCAATCAATTTTATACCTTTTCAAATACATAAGGTGTACTGTTGGTAATATATCTATGAAGACCATGCACAGCAGTATCATCAAGGATGCTGAGAAAAATACACAGAAGCTAGGCTGGGGCTGATTTCCTAGGCTATAAATTCATGTGTTTTTTTTTTTTTTCAGTGCAGGTACTTAACCTTGCACTATCCAATAGTTGGCACCACCACTTCCTGCCTCTTATGGGAAGAAAGGGGAAAAGGTGTCTCCACCTTAGACCCCCTGGGATAAAAGCAATCTAGAGGCAGTTCTCGTTCTCTCATTCTCGCTCTCGTTCTCTCTCTCTCGCTCTCATATATATATATATATATATATCAAAATGCATTCATCTTTCCTTTCTTATCACTTCCTTTTCACTTGCAAGTTTAACCCAACCACCTCAAAAGTTGAAAGTTACACATGAAGTGGCCAGACACATCTGTATACTTCAAATTAAGATCTGGATTTTTATTTTTCCCCTGAGATTAACAGTGAAAAGAATCCCACCAGAAGACTCACCTTTGAGTCGCAGAGAACATCTGTTTCTCATAAAATCTATTAATTTAATCTTAGAAATTGTTTTTGTTCTCTCTGTATATTTCATAACAAGCAGTATAAACCTGACATTATTTATCCTATTTTTATAGCCATTTTATAGTCATAATGTTTGACTCCAGCTAGTGACCCATTTCTATTATTTTTCAGAATAAATTAATCACAAGATAAAGCAGGAGTTCATTTAGGCACACTTGCATTTCACAAACCAAACAGCATGGAGTTGAAGTGAAAAGGTTTTATTTCCATCATGGCAAATTCCCACCCATCAGACAGCTCTCCCCATCACACACCAGTGTGTGAGAATGTAGCCTTTTGTTTATGTTAATAATTCAATTTTCCAATGGTGGCTTTATAGCAATAAGAAAGCATTCAGTCTTTCAGAAACCTAAATTTGCATAGTACTGTTTGCTTGATCATCAAGATATACTGAAAGCACAAGAATGGTTCCATCATTTGGAGGCAACGATTTGCCTAATACTACTCAGAAAAATTCCTGTAAGCACATCCCAGTGTATACTACTTACACGTTTCAATGTGTGCATAGAAAAACAATTATGCATGCAGCCCATTGCCCTGATGACCAGTTATCATGAGTCACAAATTAAGATGCTTCTCCAGTGCTACAATGCTAACACAACCACAGAGAAGGCACATGGACTATTAAGGGATGATTCTTAATGTTTAATATTTAACAGAGCTCATGAATGTTAAAAATGAAAGAGTTTCTAATTCCTGCTCCCAATGATCACTGCTATAAATCATCCAGTGTTTTGTCTTCAAATTATTCAATGCCTTGAATTAATTTGTCTTTAAGTTGTCATGACTAACAATACAATACAATAACAGTGCAGAGCAAAGACACTTTAATTGAAAGCAGCACTCAATAACCTATTTTACATAGAAAAAGACACAGCGTTGTTCTCACCATGAAATTGCAAAGAACAGCATGTGAAATGGGAAAAAAAACAAAACATATGATATAAAAAGGGACAGCTGGACACAGCAATATAAAACATTAGATAATATGTACAATTTCAGGTTTAGAAGGGGAAAAAAGCAAATATATTCACTATGTGCAATAAATCTTGTTCTCAGGGTACAATAGCAAGAGATTTAACCAATGCTTGGATGGCACTAAAAGGATCTACAATATTCTTCATCTTCTTCCTTTCAAGAACCCAGTCCGGTACAAATCTGGTAAAGCATAAAATGAATGCAGTTAATTAATTAAATAGTTCAAAAATCACACAATGACAACAAGACTAATGAAGAACAAGGGTAACATTGAAATGCAAATACCACACATGTAATATCACAAAATCAGTTCTGATTAATGAAAAATTGTTTTGAAGCAGGTAAATCACTTTTTTGAAAAAGACTTATACAGCAGATGCTCTACATACTTTAAGATTGCTAAAATGATTAAAAAATATATTTTTTTTGAGAGAGTTTATTTTACATTTATGGAAGTAGTCTCACATGTACATGCTTTGCAAAGTTATTCAGCATAGGAAAGTCTTCAGAACAGGAGAGAGAGAAGGAGCTGGTGAGTGAGCTGTTTATAATGGTTATAAGTAATAATAGGAATTAAGTTGCCTCTTGGGCCATCTACATTAAATCCAACTATAAACTACTAAAATGCACATGTCTCTCTTTAATAAATGAATCATTGGCAAACCGCTGTGATATAAGCAGAATAACACACTTCCGACCATATGGATCTACAAAATATTTCACATCATGCCACATAAATCTTTCCCCCCTTCCTTCCCTTTTTTCTCTCTCTTATCGGTGACCAATGGAAGTAATGAAATCACCAGATCTTTTAATGAAATTTATTTTATATATTGTCCGTTTCTGATCTAAAGTGCCATCTCATGATCAAATGCAAGATTATGGATCAAGTAACATATGTAGATCTGAGCATCAGTATGATACATTTGCCTTGTTGGGCTTGACCTCTGCTGTGTGAACGTGTCTGTGCCAAATGTTTTAATCACTTTCTAATAATCATTCATTGTCAGTAAAGTAGATCAGGTTATTACTAAACTATGACTGAAGAAGTTTGTTTGTTTGGATTAATTTTAAATGACTGATATAATCATTCGCATTATATCATTTCTAACATTAAATCTTTTGGTTTTTTTCCTCCTCATGCCATTTTTAACTATTTTCAGCTATTTGTTTTTCTCAGTGGCTTCCCTAATAAATAGTTCTCAAATACATACTTTTCTTATATTAGCAAAGCCCAACATGCATTTCTAGAATTTATTTCATATTAATGAACTCAAAACATCCTCTTTTTACCTTGACACAATGTGAGAGCACGGTGTGAGTGCATCATTCAAGCGGGAAAATCAAGATGAGAGATTACAAATGTGAGAATGGGGGGTGGGGGTGGGGTCCATCCACCTTTTGAAAATTAAGTTTTGGGATGCATTTTGGGACAAAATATTCTGTGAATGCATATTACTCGCAGTTCTATAATAAAACAGCTTGAGGGAGAATGACACTGCAAATCATTCTTCTGTGAGCAGCTTGCAATAGCATTTTTCTACCAAAGGGTTAATCCCAAAAGCAGCTTCACATCCAGCAGTTAAGGGGGAAAAAACCCACAAGCAAAAAACAATGACATACCTCAGTATTGGCTTAGACTTTTGAGGAGTGGCTTGGGGAAGGAAGCTTCCATTCAGTGAGACGTTCATCCTTTGTTTAACTTTGGTTCTCTGGGCATCCATTTTGCATTTCTGAAGCATTAAATGATAGATCCTGCAAATGCGGTCTGAGGCCCTTGGGAGATTTTTCACTCCCTAGATGAAATTAAACAACAAAACAAATGTATTTTTATACCAGCTTCAAAAGTGTAAATTAGTATGACTAAAGTACAACTGATGTTATGGTGACACCTACCAATGCCCGTTCTTCATTCTGTACCAAAATCACCAAAAGGAAGCATGCTTTGGTGAAGATGCTGCCCCCTTTCTCAGCAACCTTATCCCCAGCTTTCTCTCTGTACATCTGAAGCAGATCCAAGAGTGTTTCCACGGAGTTCTCCACATCATAAACAGCATCTATTGTCTTGTTGTACTGTGGCCGAAAGCAAGGCAATCAGATAATTAATGAAATGAAAATGACCTTAAAAGGACCATTTACAATGCAATAAGATTCATTATTAAGAACACAAAACACTGAAGAAAAAAAACCAATCATTGCCAATTTGTCATTAATGCAATATAATTCATTTATTATATGATGACATACATACAGAGTCAGCCACTTCAGGAAAAGAAAACTTTGTATAAATATTTTAATAATAAATTAATTCATCACGAGATTAATACAAGTTACCTTTGGCCTCTACAATTACAAGAGGTGCTCAAAGTGGTGGCCATTAGCTTCCAGACATTTATGTGTAGAAGAGTTCCTGAAATGTGTAGAAATTCTTTTGGCGGACTCTGTACGTATGTATGTAGCAATTACACATTGGAAATTATACATTGTAACTCCATCGTGCAATTGAAAATGCCATACACAGTTCTACCAATTTCTTTTCCCATAAAGAAGTGATGACATACTTTTGATAGATTGAGAAGAACTTGAATTGCTAACGTGATGATCTCCATTGAAGGCACACTCCGGTTGCAGCTCCTTATTAAGGTGAAGATGGTGTGTGTTGCTCCACTGTTCACAAGATATTCGCAGCTCTCGGGCGAAAGTCTGGTTGCAGTTTCTTCAAATAAAATCAAGATTTTCGTTGAGACCCTTACTTTGAACAAATATGCAAACATGTCTTGTACAGAGAAAATCTTACCCAAATGCTTTAAAGCAGTTAGAATATAGGCATAATTTTGATATCCAAGAAGGTATCTCAAGGCTGTTGTAGTCTTGTGACACAGCTTGTCTTCCTCCTTGGCCTCTCTGTTGACTTTCCGCAAGCGATGCCTGATGGAAATGACTTTGGTTGTGTCATGAAGTTTCCTTGAGCGATGACCTCTCCAGAGTGCCTTGAGATGTGGTTAGAATATAATTAGGTCACCGATTTATACAACAGCTATGACAAATTCTTCCATCAATATAAAAGTAACCATTATATTAGACTTTATTCACTGGATGGTTCCTTTCACATGTCTTGTTGGACCGTCATGTGAGTAAGATTACAGATCTTTTTTCAGTGCTTACTGGACAGTGCTGCACAGCTCAACTTAGGGAAAGCGCTACATAATGGTGGAATGGCTACAAATTCAAAAGAAGTGAAGTTTCAGCCCAGCTTAACCTGCTGGACAGATGGCCTCATATTTGTTTCAAGAATATTGTAGTACACTGTGGAATTCCATATTGTCTCAATGACTGAAAATTTTCCATCAGGATATGCAGCTGCAAAACAAGCCCAGATCATCACCCCGAATGTTGGTTTTCTTTTTGGGAAATTACTTAATGTAGAAAGCGGTTGATTTTTTGTTGTTAACCGAGGTTGTTAGTTTATAGCAGTTAGTGAGGACCATGCGAATGTTAAGGCCCCGAGAATTTAACCACATAAAACTGAAGGAGGGTGTACTTCCTCCCATAACTGTATCAGTCCTAGCACCTACTGCCAAGCCAATTTTCAGGGATTAAAAGGCTACTATAGTTGTCCATTTCTATTAATGGATGAAGCAGAGAGAGTCTGACAAAGTAAAGTGCATAGAACACAATGAATTTCTCTCACCTACATTACTACACAATGACCAAAACCTGATAAACTGGCCAAGGATGTATCTAATAAACAGATGAGTGGATATGTACATGGCAATTTTACCTGGAACTTTACAACTCCATGTTGCAGTCTTTCTTTCCTGCATCTCAGAAGGAATCTTTTGACAGTGTGTTGGAGAAGAGTGGCTGCTTGATTTCGACGATTAAGCCAAGCCTTAACTGCTCTCTGGACCATGATGATTTTCTGTCTTTGCTCAAGATATCGCCTTCTTTGAAGCTTGGCCAAGAACCAGCGCTAAAATAAGACAAATATGGGAATTTGCATGAAAATTATACAAACAAAACAAAAGCACCCGTTACAGGGTGGGATATATTAGGCAGCAGGTGCACAGTCACTTCTCGAAGTTGATGTGTTAGAAGCAAGAGAAAGGGGCAAGTGTAAGGATCTGAGTGACTCCAAAATGGCAGGACGTGTTCACTGTATGCAGTATTTAGTACCTGCCAAAAGGGGTCTAAGGAAGGACAGCTGGTGAACTAGCAACAGGGTCACAGTGTATACACACACAGAAAATTGATGGAAATTGAACAGCCTTCGTTACAGTTGGGCGGAAGGATCTGTAAAGCAAGCTGTTCAATTTTACACTTGTAGAGTGACAACAGCTACACAGAAGGTAAACCATTATTTGATCATCTACACTACAAAAGCTGAATACCTGGATATAAATAACTGAAGAAATCTGCTTCTTGGCTGCCTTCAGTGTCCAGTGAACTCGCAGTGCCCTCTGTATTCTCACTGCACACAAATGATGATAAGCAGCAGCAGTGAAACGATGGCGTCTTGCTGCTTCATTTGCCTAAAGATTTGAAAGAAAATTTTTTTTTAATAAATAAACAAAACACTCCACATTACATGGAAAAGAAAAAACAAACATTCAGTCTCCGTTACATTAAATCAGTGTTTTCCAGGGCCTAAAAAAAAAGGTTTGGTTCCTGCTGGTTGTCAGTTGAGGTCATGGGTCGGTAGGGATTTTTTTTTGGTAAAAAAATGGTAACGGCAACAAGCGCTAAAGCCACTATTATCCAGCTGCCGGACACAATCATCATCTCCTAAACTAAATGCTCCACACATTTAGCATGCACTGCCCAAAGACTTCATATTCTCAGTGTGCAACCGATAGCGGAGGATCTGATATTTTCAAGTACGTTTCATTTTCACAGTGAAGACTCGCATAGTGTGAATGACTGGTTCAATTACACCAATGAGAAACAAGAGTCCAACAGGATAACAGATTCATCTGCTCTCATCAACTGTACATCCAGTTTATCTCTGTCTACTTGTGTGGGAGGGTGAGGACAAAAATGTAACAGCAACATTGCTTGTATAAAAAACTTTGGCATGTCATACCCAAATGGTTATAAGGCACATGATTCCTGCAGGTGCACAGTACAAAAAAAGGCTGTGTTTTTCACTGTATGCTGCCTGTATTTCCCAAAAACGGGACCTTCACATTCTAGAGAGCACTCTTGAACTCTTTGGCAGGTGAAAAATCTGGTAGTGTCTTGTCTGCAAGCAATCATGTAGCATGCACAACGCTACAACAGCAAACAACTAATCACAAGCAATTTAGATCATGGAGAGTGAAAGCATCAGTGATTCTCAGATAATGGAAGTCTTGTAGTATGCACTTTGCATAGAGGCCCACTGGGGCAGGAATCATGAAGTAGACAAGATTAAATGATGGAGTTGCCAGAGATCCACACTAAGTTGGGCTTGTTCGGAAAAAAAACAACACGGCCACAAAGACCTTGTTTTACAGCAAATAATCAGTAGCAGATTAATAAATTTTCGCAAACATCATCCAGGTACAAGTTCAGATAGTGTGACTATGTCGATTTCTTATTGTCTAAAGAACCTCCTTTGTTGGACATTAATACAGTAACGGCCATTTACTTTCTACCTAACTTACTGATTGTCATCACTGGTATTACTTCTTGATTCTCTGAAGGTCATTTCAATATAGCTTATGAACATATGACTGAAATTGTCATTCTGAGACCATAAATACTCAAAACTAAGTGAATTTCTGAACTACCCGCTCATATTTCAGATTTTGGATCATGCCGATTGCTTAGGTGGTTTGCATCACATTGAAAATGTACTGGCCTAAAATAACCTGCCAAGAAAGGTAAGGCTAGAATTGACCTGATTGCAGTATGTGTACAAATGAACTTTGAGTTAGGCAAACAGATCAATATAATGTTTAACTACTTGCCGGTAAATATTGTGAAATAAGTGTACAGAGATTAAATCCCTTTGCGTTTGTTTAATGTACAAAACCAAAACAAATTATGAGCACTCTTCTAATCAAAACACTAACGAGCATCAATATTTAAGAAACAGGTATGAGTACATGTACTGCCTAAACGAATTCATCATTTACACATCCCTGTCACAGTCCCAAGGGAAAGATCATTTGGCATTTGGAAAAAAATACTAAATTTATTTATATATATATATATTAAAAAAAAAAAAAAAAAAAAAAAAAAAAAAAAAAAAAAAAAAAAAAAAAAAAAAAAAAAAAAAAAAAAAAAAAAAAGAATGGTCAGGCAATTACCTCTTGAATTGATCTTCTCACCCTAGCAGCTCTCCACAGGGCTTGCACAACAACAACCGATCTTCTCATTCTCAGGAATTCAGCTCGCTGTTTCCAAGCAATCAGAGTTTCCCTCCATCTTTGCTGAATTACATGGACACTGTGTTGGATTGCTTGAAACCTGAGGTGGAAAAAAAAAAGTGTTACACAGCGAACATTCCAGCTCAAAACATGTGGTGTTAAGCTGAAACCTTACATTACCTTAACCTCTGAAATCTTGTTTGAACACATCTATGGATGGTTGCAATGGCAGCTTGTTTTGAGACATAGGCACGTCTAGCCTTGCATCCTCTATACCAAGCTTGAATTTTTAGTGCAGCTTGATTTTGCAGGTTACGTTTTCTTGCTTGGTAGTCACGGAATACAGTCTGGGATAAACATATATTATTTTTGTCACACCGATCCACAACTGCTTCATTTTTAATACGGTTAATATCGAAAAACGTCTTACTTGTATCAGAAGTGCAGACTTCCTAAGTCTGAGGAACCGTGCCCGTTCCCTCTGGCAGAGTCCATACGCTCTGTAATGCTCCTGAAGAACACATGCAGCCTTCTTCCATTCCTGAAACTTGCGCCTCTCGACCATTCCGCGATAACGTGCCTGAGAGAGTAAATAAAGAGTAACTAACCGAATGTGATGAGCTATATTAAGGTATACAAATTTAAACATAACTGAAACAGTCACAATTGCATCAACATCTTCAGAAAAGTAAAATGAATAAAAAAAATAAAAAAAAAGAGCAAAGGCAGTAAGAAAAGGCCAACCTGAATCTTGACTGCACTTGCTCTCATTTTCTGGAATCTTCTGTATGCAATAAATCCACGCACGCGTGCTTGAAGGGTGCTGATACAGTCCAGTGTCTTAAGATAGTGCTGTCTCTGCTCCCGTTTCACTCTGTATGCCCTGTAGAATGTCTGCACTGTAACAGCAGCAGCCTGGTGTTTTAGGTAGCTTCGCCTCACTGTACGCATCCTGTAACTAGCTTGCAGCTTTACAGCACATGAGCGCAATTTCATGTAGCGACTGCGATGCAGATGCATGTGCAATACAGACCGAATTTTGATAGCTGCTAGTCTTCTTTTTTCAAGTCGCTTTGTGAGCATTTGCCGTAATGCATGCTGCAATGTCAGGGAGGCTTTCTGAATTCTTTTGAACTTCTTTTGCTCTTCCTGGACCAGCCTACATGACCTGTACCACTGCTGTATTAAGACTGCAGCCTTTTGCATTCTGGATTGTTGCACTCTGCGATAATGTGCCCTGTAAGCACACTGAATGGTAAGTGCCGCAGCTTTTGACGTCAGAAAGTGTCGCCTTTGGATAGACATCCTTACATAGGACTGGATTGTCCTTACAGCTTTGATCCGTTTTACCAGTTCTCTTCCCTTTTTGCCTCTAAAGGACTTCTGCAAACACAATGCGGCATCCTTTAAATGCTGGTATTTCTGCCTTTGTTGATACCCAAGCTTCCAAGCATTGAATTTCTCCTGGAGAACTTTTGCAGCCCACTGCTGCCTTCTGAACATCAATCTTTGCTTGTGCATTCTTACTGCTGCCTGAATGACCGTGGCAGCTTTGTGCATCTTTGTCATATTCTGTCGAACAGCGTGTCCTCGAGAAGCCGCCTGAAGACGTATGGCACACTTTTTCAGCAATAAATATTTCTCACGGACCACTTTAGTTTCGATGTAGGACCTGTAATGTCTCTGAATGATAATAGCAGACAACCTCATGGCCTGATACTTGGTTTTCTCCCCATGTCTTCTGAAAGCAGCCTGAATAACTGTAGCTGCTTGATGTCGAATAATCATTTCCCTCCGGACACAATGACCTCTGTAGCTGGCTTGAATGGTAACTGCTGCACGACGCAATCTCAGGAACTGCTCCCTCTGACATCGCGCTGCAAGTACAGACCGAAATCTTTGCTGAATAGCAATTACAGCACATTTTATACACAAATATCGTGTCCGAGCACAGTGAGCCCTGAAAGCGCTCTGTATGACGATACAAGCCTGGCGCTTTTGTCTCATAGCTTGTCTGGCCTTCATACCACGGAATGCTGTCTGTAAAATAATAGCAGCCTTCTCCTTCTTAAAGGATTCAATGGCTTGTTTTCTCATTTTATTGGCTCGATAGCGTCGCTGAATGGTTCTTGATGCCCAGAGTACCCCCTGATAGTACTTTTGGTTTAAATACTTCCGAACATGGGACTGAATGGTTATTGCAGCTTTATGTTTAACTTGTGTCTGCTGCCGGACCTTCATTCCTCTGTAACCTGCCTGAATTGCAAGCACAGCATTATACTTCTCGAGGTAAGCTTTCCGCTGTTGCCTTGAAGCCAAAATGGCACGATATTTTTGTTGGCAAAGCTTGACTGCTGCTCTGATGGACAAGAAACGCTTCCTTTCTTTGTAAACCACATACTGTCTCTGGATGAGGATTGCAGCAATTCTCATGGCTTGGAAGGGCGTCCTTACTCTGTACATTTTGTACCTTGCCTGTATCAGTGTGGCTGCTCTGTGTCTCTTTTGGTTCTCTCTTCTCACCCGCATTCCTCTGTATGCAGCCTGCAAAGTGATGGCTGCTTTTTGCATGGCACAGTACTGTTCACGTTGCCTGTTTGCGAGAACATTGGCTCGGTATCTCCTCTGCATGAGGATTGTTGCCTGTTTGAGGGCCTGATAGTCTTTGCTTTGCTTGCGAGTTTTATATTTCCTCTGAATAACCTTTGCAGCCATTTGCATCTCTGAGATCCATTTTCTCACCCTCATGCCACGATACGCTGACTGAATACATAGCGCTGCCGCTTTCATCATCATGTACTGCTTTTCAGCAATGTTTCTTTGTTTGTTGGCACGAAACTTCCTCTGGATGATGGATGCTGCCCATTTTTGTCTCTTATATGCCACCAACTGCAGGTGTCCACGAACACGGGCCTGAATTACTGTTGCTGCTTGATGCATATTTTGAAGTTTTCTACGAACTTTCATTCCTCTAAACGTTGACTGTATAGTCACAGTTGCAACTTTTATTCGTAGGTAAAATGCACAAGTCTTCCTGCCCAAGACATATGCTCTGTAATGCTGCTGTATGATCGTAGCAGCACATTTGACAGCAGTGTAGCAGACTTGTGCCTTATACATTCTGAAATAGGTTTGGATAACTCTAGCAGCATGATGCCTTTTTTTCAGTTCTCTTCTCACTTTGCAGCCCCGACATATGGCCTGGAGAATTATAGTTGATCTTTTTAGTTGAATGTAACGTTGCCTCTCCAGCTGTCTGAGAACATGGGCCCGGTATTGTTGCTGAAGGACAACAGCAGCACTTTTCTGAGCAAGAAAGTTTTTCCGAGCAATAAAAGCCTTCACAGCCCACTGAATTACAGTAGCGGCTTTGCTTTTTTTGGCTATCTCTTGCCTTACTCTCATGCCACGACATGCACTCTGAAGAACTACTGCAGCTCTTTTTACTGCAAGAAATTTAGAGCGTTGTTCCTTAGTCATCCTAAAATACATGTACTGTTTTTGAATGACTAAAGCAGCCTGCTTTAATGCCCTAAACTTTGTCTGCACCACATGTCTACGATAATGTGACTGGATCACTGTGGCATAATGATGGAGCTGGTTGATTCTCTTTCTCTCTGCTTTGCCTCTCCATGACGCCTGAATTTTTATTGCTGCACACTTTAGTGACAGGTATTTACTTTGCAACTGCTCTCCAACTGCTTTAGCCCTGTACCTCCGTTGGACTAAGACCACAGATGTTTTCAAAGACAAGAAAGACCTTCGAGCCACAAATCTTCTGTAAGCAGTTTGGATAACAAGAGCACCGTGGTGTCGCCTTGATACTTCTCTTCTGGCCTTCCATCCTCTGAATGCCGCTTGAAGCCTCACAGCCGCAGATTTAATCTCTTCAAAACGCTTCTGCTCAGTCTTCCTTAACAAGCAGGCCTTATACCACATCTGGATAAAAAGTGCAGCTTGCCTCATCTCGTCTATGCGCTTTCGGACAAGGAAGGCCCTGAAAGTGCTCTGGATGGCAACAGCAG
The DNA here is from genome assembly GCA_030068235.1 of Notoglanidium macrostoma. Lineage (NCBI taxonomy): Eukaryota > Metazoa > Chordata > Actinopteri > Siluriformes > Auchenoglanididae > Notoglanidium > Notoglanidium macrostoma. Next base: position 1,644,746 of record JAQQZR010000007.1, read on the forward strand.
ACTGGTGACGCTTCTTCAGGCTTTGAAACTTGCACCTCTGACGGTTACCCCTGAACCATGCTTGAATAAGGACAGCCTTGGATTTCTTGGTCAGATATTGTTTTTGACATTGTTGCATTCTGTACCATGCCTGGATCTTAATAGCCGCAGAATTTCTCAGACTCATTTTTCTTGTGTGCCATTTTCGGCAAGCTGTCTGGATAACAACTGCAGCATGATTCTTCTTCAGGAAAATGCGTGTCCTCCATTCTCTGTACGTTTTCTGTACAAGGAAAACAGAGTGTGTAATGTCTGCTACACAGGTATTATAACGATATGATAAATTATAATGGACCATATTAAGTAATGGACCACACTTATGAAAACAAGGCTATCTGGGATTTTACCTGCAGAGATAGGTGAACTATAATTATCACAGATGACTGGAACTGGCTACCCAACAAGATCCTTAGAAAACTTACCAAAAAGATCTTATGCAGGTTAACAGAAAGCTGATTTTCGATTTCATTTCTTTTGTTCCATTCGTGGTTTCTGTTTATTACTCAATATACAAATTATTTCGATACTTAGACACTACATGTTTTATTTAAGGAATCTTTTTCTTTAGAATTGCCCAAGACTCTTTCATAGTACTACTTACGCATGTACATCAGCTTGGTCACCATAAAATTTCACTTTTGCCTATTTTACAGTTTTATTATTGTAAGCTAAAGAGTTATTGGATATTTAGTTGATTTTGATATTTACTTTAAGCACAGCTTTGAATGAAATTATCAAAGGAAAGATGATCACTTGACAAAAAATAAGAATTGAACCAAAATCCTCTTAATTTACTTCACTCAGAAAACAAAAATATATATTTATATTAATGTTTTCATTTTATAATAGATTGTATAATTTTTTTTGCAGTTAGTATCATACCTGGATTAAGATTGCAGCTGTTTCTTGCATAGCGAAGAGTTTTGCTTCCCTTAACCTTCTTAACTCTTCTCGGGCTACGTGTCGTCTCCAGGTGGCCTGAATGATGGTGGCAGCCTTGTTCTGTCTGTTCAGCCTTTTTTTCTGCATGAAGCAACGTACTAGAGCCTGGATCTTTCTTGCAGCCTGGTTCCTTAGCTGTTTATGGAAAACATGTTAGAGAAATATATGGATGTCAAACAATACAGGGTAAGGGTTTTTAACCATGTACATTACCTGATTAATGCGCATGTCTTTCTGCAGCTTATACCTCCTCCATGCAGTCTGGATAACTCTGGCAGCTCTAGTCTCATTTCGGAGATCCAAAAGTCGAGTGCAGAGGAAGGACAGGTAGCATGTAACCACCTTATCAAGAACAAACTTCAGGTCATTTACAGGCCATGTTGATTATAACCTCAAACCATTCTGCTCTAGTAATATAAAATAAGTGTTTAATGGGGTTCTTACGGTTTCAAAATTTTTTTACATGGTATGATACCAAGACATTTTTAGACTAGGATTTCACAGTAAAAACAAAATTAGCAGAAATTGTCATCTAATTGTCCTTTCGCTTAGAATTATTTTTTGAGAATGCCTTTTCCATAAAACTTTTGTTTGCTTGTAATGTGTATACATATAGGTCTGTGTGGGCACGCTTGCTAAGAGTGACAGCAGAGGAAGCAATGGAACATGTTTACAACAGTGGTGTTTCAATCACAGACAAAACATTTTCAGTGCAGTCACATCCCTGTACTCAGTGTGTTTTAGGGAGAATCCAAACAGATGGGTCGCAATTTTTGAAGAGATTCATATTTGAGAAAGAAACTGGTATGAACTCCTGAGTGGTGCAACAGAAAAGTGTTTGCCCCATCATCAGGAGCTTGTTAGTTCAAATTCCAATGATGCCAAAGCCTGATGCCTCAGAGAGGGGTGGCATACTCCATCTAGCTTGTCAATTACAGTGACTCTGAGCTCATGCATACAGTGGGGGTAGAGAACACTTTCCTCGGAGTGTGTTACACAGAGTGTGATGGGGAGCGGTCTGGTGGGTGGGAATTGGCCATGACTAAATTATAGAAAAACTAGGGGAAAAACTCAAAAAAAGGAAAGAAAAATAAAAAAGGTAGATAGTAATAAAATAAATAAATAAGAAGAGGAACTTTAATTAATTTGAAAAATGTCAGATCATTCTGACTAACCATGATTCGTCAAACCTAAAAACCCTGCCACTCATTTATTACAGTAATACTTCACTCTATTTTAAACTGTAATTCCACTGCACCTTTTCATTTGGGATTGTGTTGGACATGTCCTCTGGAGCGATCATGGCAGGAACGCCTCCAAGGTAAGACACAGCTAAGTCTACGAGTTGGAAATTTCTTCGCTCATTCTCAAGAAGCATTTTGAAATCCACGGTTGGGGACACCAAACCTGAGAGGGAAATAGTTCTTTAATACAAATTCTTATAGACATTCCATTTGTTAATCAGAGATGAACTTGGCATAATGAAGTTGTACAACCTGGGTGCACAATTTTTAACAGCAAATTTAAGTCTTTAAAACCATAAACAGAAATAAATAATATAATTTTCGCTACAAAAACAACATTTAACAAGAGAAAATTAAAAAATTCATTTCATTGGACTTGGTTCTCTATCCACTTCAGAGTAATAAAATACACATTTCATCCTTTTTGTATGTTTATTTCTTGACTTGAGAAATAGAAGACAGAATCTAGAACATGCAGTGAACGTCCCAATACGAATTCTAGCGGCTGGCACTGAATAACATCCGGGGGAGTGAGCGGTCACTCAAAAACACACAGAGTGGCAGGGACTGTTCCTTGCCAGACAAGCTAGAGCTTGCCATGGCAATTATGCAAGCTCACATGCCGTTTGACTCCATAATCAGTCACACGTTTATTTTATTGAATATTGAAACATCATCTGATGAGACTGAACTTAAGACTACACACCAGTAAAAATAATACTTTAAGACCTTTTATGATTTTAAATTTAGCAAACCGAATTTAAGACTTTTTAAGGCTCACGAGTACAACAGCATGATTGGGCGTGAAATATTGCTTTTATACGACAGTTCTATAAACAAGACATTAATATCATGCAGCACACGTTGCAGACACAACATAAGAAAATATTTAGTTTTGTAAAGACTGACTGACAGCCCACAGTAGTGTGGTAACAATTTCAATGTAATGAGATACTGCTATATAGATGAAAAATAGTTGATAAAATTATACCTTTCTGCTCCAGGGAGTCAAAGGAATAGTCAGAGTCACTTGAGGTGGTGTTCAGTTCCACCTTGGAATGAAGGTCACACTCAATAGTTTGCGTTGTTTCCTGTTGAATGTCCTCAGCTCGCAGGTGGTTTGGATGGTAGTGATGAATAAGGTAGCAAAGGATTCTACCATCAGAGAATGACACTGTAAAGTTTTCAGCCTAGAAAGAGTGAGAGAATGTGATTCTATTAAAACCCAGCCCAGGTGGGGAAACGGTTTTCCATTAACGTAGTCAATAGACACAGTGCTCATTAGTACTTCTGGCAGCATACATATCAGAAAAACAAAAGTCAGGCATTTTGACAATTATTTGAATCCTTGTATATGAAAACATGACAGCTCACCTCCAATCTGTAGAAGCCACACACTGCGTTGACCCAGTCCAGCAACAAAGTCAGTTTCTCACTGGGATGTTCAAATGTTGTCCTTTCTTTTACACTCTTTAAAACATATTTATCATCCCTTAAAGAACGCAGTTTCTGTTTTGTTCTCCAGGTTTTCTTGAGGAAGCTGATTTCTTCTTTGAGTTGCTCCACATCAAGCAGAATCTCAACCTTAAAAGGGAAAAAATAAAGTAGATTAAATCATTACTAGCAGCATCGGTTTCAGAGTTTAGTGCAAGCTAAACTACCAGGTTAATACTGTGGCATAACACACTATTTAAATACCAAGTGTATATAGTTAATCAATCTCCTGTATAGAAAATAAGTGTTAACATAACTGTTTAAACAAAAAAAAAAAAACTTCTCACTGAGGCTAGTGTATATGAATTTAGAATCTGACCATTTAAAGAAATTATGCTACAAACACCACAATACCTGAAAGGAAAAGATTATTTTCCATAGGAGATTAAGAGTCTTCTCTCTGTGCCCATCTACTATATCTCTGGGATTAATGACAATTCCTAGGAAGAATACAACACACAATTAAGAAGAGATAATCATTGATTGAAATGTTTTATTTAATGCCAGACTGATTGATACAAATTCCAGCCTTCACAAAGTAATAACTTAAAGTACCATGCTCATCCTTCAGGTCAACCCCTTTCTCTCTGAGCACCTGCAGTGCGACGTCGACATTGTGCACCTTCTGAAGACGACTAATAGCAGGCATCCGCAGCTTACTCGACAGGGACCAGTTTTGGGTGAAGACCTCCATGACACGTCTGAGACACATTACAAAAAAAAAGTCATGATTAACTATTTAAAAAAAAATAATACATTAAATACATTACTGGGAAAAAAAATTTTTCTCAGCATAAATTATAACTTTGAATTAACAACTGCACAGTTTGTAGCACATGCTATTGCAATGTGCAAATTCTGGAAGCATGTCTAAACTGGAAATAGGGAACCAAAAAAAAAAAAAAAAAAAAAAGAAATGTAGCTCTTAAACCTACACCACGCGAATGCCACATTTAAGATCAGTGGCAAGATTCTGCACGGCAAAGTTGAACTCATCTAGGGGAGTCTGGACATGGGACACAGAAAGACCCAAAAGGCTAAGGTGGCGTGGAAGGATTCCCTCCCCGCTGAGGAAGTCTCGTGAAAATGCCAGCAGTAGATCTTTACTTGTCTAAGAGCAAAACATAAAAGCCAATTAATTTTAGTCCAACTTCATACACAAGATGTACATATTAGCTGTGCAGAAATATTGTTTTAATAAGGCACACACTGCTCTAGAATAGATCAATTCTATCACAGAAATATTTTTATATTTAACATAAAGACCCAGACAAACTGCTTTTTTAAAGTCAACAGGTCATGAGGCTGTGTGCGTATCAATAAAAACCCTGAACAGCAAGGTGTAAAAAATTTTCAATTGCAATGTCAAAACTTTGAATTAGGATCTTATTTTGACTTATCAAGTCACTATATACTACAATAAAAATAATGCACTACAATATTATACTGTATATATTCTTTAACAGTTTAGTAATAAGTCGAAGTAACAACTTACCAAGTCGTTATGTTTTCTTGGTATTACAAGTCAAAATAATGATATAGTAAGTCGAAATGAGTTCAAAGAAAAAAATAAAAAAATAAAATAATAATAATAATTTACACACCTTGTGTGTGTCAGGGCTTCTGTACTTATCGGCACAGTTAACAGGTGCCAGTAAAACGGTCACTGCGGTACAGTGAAGCCATTAGATGTTCATTAATGGAATAGCACATACACCCTCTTTGCTGTTTTGTTTGGCCACCAGAATGCCTTTGTGCAGCAGATTATAACTTATTTTTTCTGCTGACTAATTTCCTTTGCCATTTTTTGTTCCGTTGCTATGCACAAATTAGCAATTTTACTTATACCATCTTCTCTGCAAGTTTACTTGTAAAGTCTTAACTTTGGTGTAAAGAATGCAAAATCTTGGCTATTCTAAATAAATCTAAAAAGGTTTTGCTGAAACTGAATGGAAATGGTTCAGGCGTGTTGAGAGCACGAACGTGGGCCCCTTAACCTGACAAAATAAAAAATGAAAGAACCTTAAATTCAGCATCCATGCAAAACAAACAGGGGTCGTGCTCAATCAGCCTAGATTCTTTGGCCTTGTCCAGAAAGCAGACGAGTAAGAGCAGTTTCTTTAAAGTAAAGCGGGACAGCGTCTCTTCATGCCCTGTTAAATAATAATATAAATAAACATATGAGACATTATTTAAATGCAGCGGCTAGAAATATTAAAATGTTGTACTGCGTGTTACCATCTTTGTACAGGTGGGGAACTTTGGTGTGTCTGAACTCTGCAGCAATGTCTGGATTCCAGAGCAACCGCCCAAGTATGAACATGGCCAGGCCCATGACGTCGCTGTTGCTCTCCAAGGAAATCAATTCTCCAAAGACTGTCTGGAATAAGAGTGTGAATTGAATGATACGAGTACAAACAGCCTCTTACAGAATTATTACTAATGCATCAGTATCAGTATATCTGAAGTGAAATACCTCCAGGCCAATACGCAGCCAGAGCGGATTGTAGGACAGGAGCCAGTTCAGAACTTTCTGTCTTTCACCTAAAAGAAAAAAGAAAATACATTTTTATTAGTAAATTAAATATTCTAAAGCTCACTGCATTTGGAATGTCTGAGGCACTGCAAAGTAACTATTAACAGCAACTATGCTAGCAAACAGGGATGCCTTTGTTAAGCAACCAAAAATGACATAATTGACCAGCAATGGGATTCAAAAAGCTGTTCAGTCTGCACATTCTGACCACCATCTTAATTAAAAAATATATATATATTATAAATTTGTTTCCAGACCAGAACGTCACCGATTGATCTTCCAGTTCACGCACCTATATCCTTCCAAAGGTGACGATCTTTCCGAATAAGTAACCTCTTTGCCTCCACCTCCACCTCCAGGCGCTTTATAGCTTTCGCCATTTTGTCGGACGTGAACAGCTGACACGCTGCACGTCGAACACGGTTCAAGTGCCGCCGGGCTGTATAGGTTCTGAACGACATCTCCTCTTTGGTTGGCGCTTTGGGTATGTTGACCTTCTCACTTCCCATAGTTAGTGATAAGGCATTCACTACAAAGAAAGTTAAATACATTGAAAATCTCCCAGATAAGCATTATTTATCATTATATCCTGTAATATTCAATCTTATAAGTTCTGTTTTGCTCTGTCAGAAATGTCTCAAGTCAAATCACTTCTTAAATCTAAAAACATTCTTGAAATGAAAATCAAAGCAAGAATGGACTGGCAAATATTTGTTAATTTTAAACACAGTGGTACTTTGTTTGCACTAAAAATGCACAGACACTGAAACAAGTAACCTATTGACCAAGCAATCAGGGGCATAATGGATCATGAGCCGCCATCATTATATATATATGTATGTATGTATGTATGTATGTATGTATGTATGTATGTATGTATGTATGTATGTAGTACACACACTTACAGAAACACTAAAATGGCATGTTTTTGTGATGTAAAAAAACTGAAACCAAGTTAAATGATGCAAAAATCCAATACAAATGCAACAAATAAAACCAAGTCACAAACACCCAAAACTGTTTTGGGAATGGGGAACACAGGCAAAATACCCTTTAATAATTGTGAATGTGAAGACAGAATCAACCAATCACATGGAAAACTCAGGTTAAATACCAAGTAGAATATTCCTGCCATAAATTAAAGTGACTGATTAATGCCAAATAAAGTACACACATTCCTGCAGGATTTTCCAAACATCTCGATTAACATCCAGCTAGAAAAGCTGTTCAAAGCTTCCACATATGACACATGAATGAAGAAAAAATTCAAGATGGGTATCACCAACAGTGACTGTGCAGAGGTATTGCTGCACAGAGAGCTAGCAGGTAGCGGTCATATGCTTTCAAAGCAAAAAACAAATTGGACACTGGGAAGGGTAATCCGCCCCCTATAATCAGCAAGTGGAGAAAATACAGCACAACAGTGATATTACTAAAAACAAGATGTTCCTCTAAAATTGACGAGAAAACTGGTCATGAAAGTTTGCACACAAAAAAAAAAAACCCCATGTAGAATAGTGTTAAATTGAATTTTTGGCCATAATAACAAAGATATGTTTGCTGCAAAAGAAGAACATCACCAAAAGCATACCGTCCCCACAGTGAAGTCCATGACGAGCAGGAGAAACAGGTGCGGCTGATGAGAATAATGTTGCTGATAATAATGGCAAAATATTGCCAAGTCAAGATGTGCCAAATTGACTCTTACCCAAAAAGACTGAATTCCATAAAAAAAAAAATTATAATAAAATAAATAAATCTAAAGGCACTTCAATTAAGTATTAGTTTAGCGGTGTGCACACTTATGCATCCACGTTATTGTACTTTTAGTTTCCCCCTTAAAACAATTCTCAATATTTTCCCTTTAATGTACAGGTTGCAATTTCACAATAGATGTAGAAAAGTTCTAACATGATTAATTTCGTTTTTGTTTTTTTTGTTTTTTACATCACAAACCCCTGCTATTTAACAGGGCCGTGTAAACTTTTTAATATCCGCTGTATGTTTATGGTCATTAAAATGATTTCTTATAAGGCAAATTCATAGCATGTTGCAATGTGTAAACCCTGTGATGAGGGCATCAGGTTATATATTGGTTGTATCGAACCAATACCAGTATTGATCTATGAATCCCTAACTGGTTTTCACTTGTAGCTGGTACTGTGCAAAAAGAAGCACAGCTATTACATGGACTTGTTTTGAGACAATCAAATGTTTCATAAAAAATGTTTTGGCAAAATCTGCTTTTTGAAAAGGTATTCTGGGTCAGCCAAAATGTAGAATAATCACTGGAAACAGATTTCTGAACAGAGACCACACCTTTGGTGACTTCAGTAGCCACTTTGAAGTCATCAGGAGTGAGCACATAGTTCATCCACCATGTGAATCCTCGTTCCTGCTTCTCAATCCACCGTTCATCATAAAACATGTTCTTGGCAGCAAATGGCAGTGGATGCCTGGGTATGACTGTCAACATGACAAAAAAGGAAAATAAATTAAAAAGGATAACTCAAACACTGATCAGCCACAGAAAGTTTAGTTTGGTTTTTAAGTTATACGGTCATATGATGGATGATACACAATAAATAATATGCCAGATGGTGAACTTAGTTTCATAAACATATGTAATGTGCAAGAAAAAAAAATTCTATCATTCTCATATCAACTTAATGACGATAGTGTAGCAACAACAAAAAATAAATAAATACCTGTCTGCGTTGGCTTTATGAAGTTCAGCCTGGTTTGCGCCACAGCAATAATTTTTTCTGTCTTCACCTTGGAGGAGCTGGAAGACTTCAAAAATTGTCCTCCTGCACAATTAATATTTACAACAGTTTCATAAAATAGTCAATAACTACAATCAACTTTATATCAGTAAAGACATTAAAATAGGAATCGAGTATTTATTTACCTTGTCGGGTTGATTTGGGATTGGACTTTTTTGGTGGCACTTTTATGGACTTCCTTGAGCTTGGTGCCACTACAACATAATTTGTTTAAAAAAAAAATTATACCAAGTAAGAAGTAAGTATTAGATGAAAGCCTGCACATTGGAGCACAATGAAAGTGAAAAACCTCATGTTTTTAAAATTACTTTAATGAACAAGTGAAAACTACTAGTTTTTATTTTACTCACCAGTTATTTTCCTTTGTGTTTGTTTACACCTTGAACTGAACTGTTTTTCGTGACAAGATTTTTTGTGTTCTTGTGTCTCCTCAGAGCTCTGTTTGACGTCCAAAGATCTCGTTAAACACTCAGAGTTGTCCCTTAAATATTCTTCACTTTTTCTCTTTTTCTGATTTGTTGTCCGGCTATGCACAGTAAACATGTCCTCAGAAACATGGCATGGGAGCGTCTGTAAATCTGAGGAATCAGATGAGGGTGCACCTGCATTATTTTCGTCATTAAGGGTTAGGGTTGGTTGCACAGCAGTGCACATGGAGGTTGGAGGCTGATGTCGAAAAGCTGGTCGTTGAGGCATCAGTTTCTGTTCTGATTCCTGGGGTGGTGTTGCATTGAATTTAAAGTTGACACATGCATCAGAGTTTACTACAGGCAAAACAGAGACCCCCTCCAGTAAGCCCGTGTTTGACTCAGGACTGGCAGGAACTACAGGTGCTTTCTGCAGAAGTCTACGTCTGAAGGTTCTTGTTTCATGCGTGTTTGGACTGTGCTCAGGAGACACACATGCTTTGCTTTTGATAACTGTGGCAGAGTTAAAAAGGATCTTCTTGGGTTTAAGACCACCCTGGTTCAATTCATCACCTCCTACCCCATTGTGAAATTTGGTATCCGATGCAGAGCTAGCAGCAGGGCTGTGCTTGAGGCCATCAGGCCCTGGCTTATCCTCCAGTACTTTGTTAGATTTGACAAAGAAAGTTAGCCTCGGCTGTGCAATGTCGATTTGTGCGGAGACGTCTCCCACAACGTTTATAGCTGTCTCAAGTTGACCATCCATGCTTAAATCATCAGACTCCAGAGAGTCAGTTAAATTTAAGCTAGAGCAGGCATTTGGGGGACTCACAGGACAAGAAAGGTCAGAATTAATGACAGCCAATGCATCCTTAACAGACAAAATCTGTGTCGTTGACTGAGAATTTCCATCCATAATAGGTTTACAAATGACAGGAAGAGGACTTGGAAAGCGGGACATCAAGGGGTTGGAAAACCTCTCAGGGGTACCAATAGGTGACAATGTCTTATTCAGGACTCTGCTTTCTTTGTAATCAACCTTACGTAGTGGTACAGAAGAGATATTTTCCTTATCCATAGCATCAAGAAATCTGTCAGCTGGTACCAACAGAACAACTGGAGACTTGTTTTGAGAAGACATGCTTTCCAAGTCATCATAAACAGCCTTAGATAGAGCTTGGGGGATCTCAGGATAGACAGACTGGGAGTTTTTCTCCTTACTGTTAATGGGCCTTTGAGAAGTCGTTTCCTGGTTTAATGGTGTTAGTGGGTTTGAGGCTCTGTTCCTTTTATACTGTGGCTGTCTAGACACACGAAATGTCTTGTTGGCTACCTTGATCGGTATCGAGGCCACTTTCCCACCTTGGGAAGGGACTCTCTTGGATTTGATGGTATCCCATAGACTTTTCTATAAAAACAAGAAAAAGTCAGTAATTAGGCAGGTTGCAGCACAGCATCTCAATTCATTTGAACACCATAATAGGGTGTTTATTTTGGCAAAGATTTCTGCATTCCAATATGCTTAATTCAACTGTAGTGTTGGTGTAATCATGACATAATATTGACATGATGCATCTTGTCTTGACATGTCAAGATCATCCCATATCATCCTATATCAAGGATCTTCCAACCATGAGGAGAACACTGTGCAGGACCAGCAGGGAGTGTAAAAACTCGATACATTTTTCAATATAGTCCTTCCACAAATCACTAACACAAGGCAGAACTTATAGTGAGGGTATATACAGGGTTATAACCTTGCCTGGAGGTTTGATGTAAAATCCTGTATACATGATGCAGGAGAACAAACTGAATTTTTAATCATTGTCTAATTATCTTTGCCATTAAAATAAGTTATCACTTCAGTCATATGATGATTGGCTCATTTGATGGTAATGAAAAACTTACAGCAATTGAAAAACTTGTTAATTCATAGCAGCATATTCTGACATTCAATACTAAGTTCCTTCACAAAAAAGTGTAAAAGTTGGCAGGTCTGCAATAAAGAACAGGGAAAACACAGACCTGTGCAGCATTCTGGTTCTTTTAAAACTGTCCAGGGAGAAAACTTATACCATAACCCACAAAAGTTTTACCTTTTTGGTTCTTGCACCTTCTGCTTTTCCAAGTAAAATTGCTTGATGCTTGATAATACCATTCGCAATAAAGCTGAGGAGTTCCCTCACACCACCTTCTTCTGCAGGTGTCCATGTTACAGTAATGATCACTCTGTCCTCAGGCTGAAAACATGAAATAGATTAGCAACAGCAAACAACTAATCAGGATCTTACAATCATGAGGCCTTCACTTCTTTTTTTATTTATTTTTAAGAAAATGTATTCATGTTATAAATACATTGCACTCAATATAGATATAATGGACCAATAGGCTGCTTAAACCTACAATAAAAAATAAAGCTGGAAAGAAGGATATCAGTATCTTAATATCACAAGCTCACACATGTTATTATACAGACCTATAAAAGAATTCTGTGACTTTAAAATAATGAACAATGTCAACATGTCTGCTTGTAATGAAAATGAGAAGAAACATCATTTGATGGACTTTAGAGAGTTAAAGTTTTTATACACTTTTTTTTTTTACCCTTTCAGATAGATTGACTTTGTATACAATGTAATATACAACTATACACATACTAGATAGATAGATAGATGGATAGATAGATAGATAGATACTATTTATCACGTTATAAGGCAAGAATGCCGGGGTCACTGTAGATTATCCTGATGATTCTGATTGTTACATGGCTACTTGCTGAAGAAATCTAAAATTGTGTCTGTGTTTGTATTTAAGAACACGATGGGTTAAAAGCATATATATCAAATGCATGCACTTAAAACCCTTTCAGTGTGTGTGACTAAGTGCCATTTAGACAACTACCAACTGAGCACGCACAATGTATACTCACCGGGATTGTGAAGGTCGACTGATCAACGGAGAAGCCTCTTGAAGACGGGATTTTATCCACAGTCACAGTAATGGCTGCGTCCTCAGTTGGGTTTTCGATGCATAGAGGTAGAGATTTGGATAACCCCAACTTCACCGTCCCAAAAGTCATGAAAGGAGACCTTGAAAACTGCACCAAGCTGAGTACTGGAACCAGTGCATCGTTTTCCTTGCCGTGTCCATTTGTACGAGAAGGAGGATTACATGGTGGACTGATATCAAAGACACCCGCTCGCGCCAGTGTATTCGACATATTATTCTCAATTATTTTCTCAAACTAACCATAGCAACACAGACCGCTAAAGCTCCGGCGTTAAATACACCAGTTGTGCACCAACCGCACGCTACATACAGTTAGATGCTTTTTGAATTTGAGGGTGACTTGATTAGCCAATCACATCACAAAATGGCATTCGCTTGTCCAATCACTGAAGGGTAAACAAAATACAGCCTATCAGAACTTTTAGAATCGGTTTAAACGTTTTAAAGTCACGCCCACAATGCAGGACGCTAAACGCTCCCACGAATGGTCGCTTTGATTTTTGATTGTTTGTTTTATGTTTGTGTATTTCATGTAATTTATGTATGGACAATATTATTGGAATCAACAAGACAATGCAAATATTTAAATATATAAGAAAAATATATATATACATATTTAAAAAAAAAAAATTATGCAGTTGACTTGATTGAAAAAACTCGCACTTTATATATATATATATATATATATATATATATATATATATATATATATATATTACTCTCCAAATAAAAAGCGTAACTGTGTGGATCTGTTCGGATTTTTTAATCACCAGACTACAACTCTTAATTGAATTAAAATGTACATGACTGTATTGCTCCAGAACAGGTAATAAACACCTTCTTTGGAATACATGAAAATAATTTTCACATGTTTTGGTTACATATTCAGGAATACGTCATAGTGTGAAGTGTGCCCGCTAGGGGGCAGTGTCCCATGGTCCAAACCAGAATTTACAGAAATAGGAAACAGCGAGAAAGACCATAGACAAAACACAAAGAACTGAATGACGGGGATAAAATGTTTTTTGTTTAATAATGGCTAGTAATGACGATACGAAGCTTCATAAAGCCTTGGAGCGTTCCTGCTAAATGTGCTGAGAAATTGTTCATTCTCGAGGCATTATGTGTTCAACAGAGCCCCCTAGTGGTAATAAAAAAGGGTGTATGGAATTAACGCTGCAGTGTCTGTGTAAAGGCCAATAAGAAATAAGCAACTAAGAAACAATATCCGATAATGGACTTCCTGAAAGCGTGATACTGTTTTCATTGTAGCATAGACAAAATGCAAAGTGTTATGTAAAATATTTTTATATGCTCATAATGCTGTTAGTTGCACACTCATATCTGTAAGAAATGAGATAAAGTGCTTGTGGGTACATGGACTGAAACAACGAAGATAATTAATTAATTAATTATAATTATTTTATTACTTAATACAATTATTTATAATGTTAAGAAACATCAGTTGTTCAGCAATTTAAAAGCATGTGCATGGCTGGCCCCATCTCAGCCTACTCACTGTGTACTCATCAGTCTATCTTATGCTTAAACGGCTCAACTGAGGAGCATGAATGCAGGAAACAGCCCACAACTTTGGTTAAATGATGCACTGATGTATTTTATGTGTATCTTAATAAGCAGGAAAGTAAATTATACTAATTAATATAAAACATTACTCAGGCAATAATCAATAATGAGTATGCAGAGATTTTTACTTATTATACTGTGTCTTGTTGTTTATACGCTTTTATTGTTGCTATTGAAGTAGAAAATTAAATATAGAATGTTATTCAGGTCAACATGTACTGTAAAAACAGTAGATTAAGTAAATTTGAATACATGTTAATATGTTGCTGGTTTTAAAATGTGGAGAAGATTTCAAGTCATGTTAATGAAATTTATTGATGGCATATGTAATTATTCTACAACTAAATAAAGTTTTAAACCGGTTATTGAGGATGAACCCAAAGACCTTAAGCAATGAAGATCATCTGTTCATCTTCAGTAATTATTTATCATGATTAGGTTCACTGGTGCAATGCAAGAGTGTTCACCCTCGATGGGATCACATTTGGAATGAACTGGAGCACCTATTGCACCCTCCTCACCCAGCATCAGTGTCTGACCTCACTAATGCCCTTGTGACTAAATGTGACTAAATAAACAATTCTCTACAGCCATATTCCACAATGGAAAGACATCACAGAAGAGTGGAGGTTATAATAACAGCAAAGGGTTATAAGGTGGTCAGAAAAGGTGGTCACAAACTTTTGGCCATATAGTGTATTGTAATTTATCAGCTTCTAGCCATATAGAAGAAACACTCCTGCTTGACACCTGATTCTATATTGTAGGAACTTGCCTGACTATTATTAATTAGCTTCTGTAGTAATAGTAGTCAGTAGTTTAAGAAATGTTTACGGTAGACTGTGGCCTGTGGGAGTTGCGCTGGTACTCACTTAGGACCATAACACCACTGATGGGAAGAACAAATTAGGCTTAAGTTTTGTAACAGCAAATCAGAGTGAGTTTTAATTTCATGAATTTTAATTACCCGGTTGCGCGCGCACGCACGCACGCACACACGCACATAACCCATGATCCTGTGAAGTAACCCGCACATCACAGTGATTTCTCATCATGGACTCGGCATTTGGGACCGTTAATTTCGTCTGCATCTTCTTTCTTGCGCAGTGGACAGAAAGTAAGTTCTTTTTCCTCCACGCCCGCTTTTTAAAAATATTATTATGTTTTTACAATATTTAAGCTTGTGATACATCTGTTAAAATGGCAGACAGCTTCTGTATCGTATATAAAGCCTCAGGTCTGCAGTTTCTCTCTGATTTACTACAGAAGAGAGAGCAAGCGGAAGGGATCAGAATGACTCTAAACTGCCGGGTTTTAAAGATTCAGAAAATCACAGCGAGTTTGATAGCGGTTTTTGTCATATTTGAGTGGACTTTCATGCTTTCTATGTGTGACAACATGTTCACTTCTTTCCAAAGGATGTCCAATCACAAAAACTGCAAAGAGTGCTGCTGAAATGTGGGTCCAGCCTGTATTACGCTTTGAAAGACGCATGTAAAAATCTGTTTACAGTATACTTTTACATACTGCTCCTAATCTTTCATTTGGTTTAAAAGTTATTCTTATGAACAAATATCCATACCTCTGTCAAAAATCACTGCTTACGCTTTCATAAACTGAGAGCTAGTCCAATATTACCAACAGATGCCTCTTACAATGACCTAAGGATGCTACTTATCACCATAGTAACCCTCTTGAAGTGTGGAATAGGTTGCCATGGAGGCATGCTAATGCTGTCTGATTCCTTGTTACATGCTTTTTTCAAGTTTGTAAATATCTAGCTGAAAATGAAAGTAGCATCTTTCTTGCTGTGATAATTGTATTGTTGAGAACAGCATTATGGCTGTTGACAATTCAAACAAGGATGATGTTAAATACAATATGGAAATTGTTCTGTCTCTGGTGTTATTCAGACAGGGGAGTGAAAGATTTACAATGTATGGTGACAACAGTGTAAACTTGGTATCCTCTAAAATAGTGTTACCTGTTGTACATGCCAGTCGTTCATAATGATGACTCTGTGAGCTGACAGATATATATATATATACGCTCCTGGGCAAAAAAAATGAGGCAAACCCAATATTGCAAAACATGAAGCTTTTAATGGTCTCAGCAGCAAATCACTGGTCAAGAAAATTAGCAAGAATGAAACAAATAGATAAAGTAAATTGGTGTGGTGCAGCTTTTCCCTTGATACCCTTTAAATGTTTTAAGATGGCTTTTTACAGAAAGAAGAGTCCATGTTGTTCCACTCAATGTTAAA
Source organism: Notoglanidium macrostoma (assembly GCA_030068235.1). Classification (NCBI taxonomy): domain Eukaryota; kingdom Metazoa; phylum Chordata; class Actinopteri; order Siluriformes; family Auchenoglanididae; genus Notoglanidium; species Notoglanidium macrostoma. The sequence goes on from JAQQZR010000007.1 coordinate 1,661,053, forward strand.
GTCTTCAAACAAAAGATACTTTGAACATTTTGAACCCCCAGACAAGTTAGTTTCAATTTTACATCATTTAAACATTTAAATCTTTTCATGATTTTCTCTTTGCGTACCAGATGACTACACTACCAGTCAAAAGTTTGGACACCCCTACTCTTTTTTATAAGTTGTTCTTTATTTTTGCCTTCTATGTTGTAAAACATTACTGAATACATCAAAACTATGAAGCAACACATATGGCATATACTGAATTATGTGGTAAACAAAACATGTTTCATATTTTAGATTCTTCAAAGTAGCCACCATTTACCGTGATGATGCAATCGGCATTATCTTACCCAGCTTC
>JAQQZR010000007.1:1668342-1680420 GCA_030068235.1 Notoglanidium macrostoma
TCCAGGATCCAGTTGCAGAGAGAGGTGTTCAGGCCCAGCAGGTTCAGCTTCCTAATCAGGTGCTGAGGAATGATTGCATTGAATGCTGAACTGAAGTCTATGAACAGCATTCGTACATAGGTGTCCTTGTTGTCCAGATGCGCGAGAGTCAGATGTAGGAAGGTGGCAATGGCATTATCTGTAGACCGGTTAGGGCGATAAGCGAACTGCAGGGGGTCCAGCGAGGGAGGCAGCGAGGTCTTGATGTGCCTCATGACAAGCCTCTCGAAGCACTTCATCACAATAGGTGTGAGTGCGATGGGACGATAGTCATTGAGGGAAGATACTGCTCCTTAACACATCGCAGTGGACTTTGTCACTGATCTCCCCAAATCAGCCAGACACACCATCATACTGGTGATCATCGACCGATTCTCAAGAGCTTTAAGATCGATACCTCTACTGGCACTTCCTACCACTTTTGAACTAGCATAATTATTGTTCAACCATGTATTCAGATATTTCAGCATTCCCAAATAGATCGTCAGGGACGGGGGTCAACAATTTACATACAAAGTGTGGGCCAGTTTTATGAAGAAGATGGGGGTTACTGTAAGCTTGACATCAGGCTATCACCCACAACCTAATGGCCCAGTGGAGCGACTTAACCAAGAAATTGGGAAATTCTTGAGGATGTTCTTTCCAGAGAACCAGCGAGACTGGTCCAGATTTCTGCCCTGGGAAGAGTATGCTCAGAACACACTCTGACATTATGCCACTCCCCTCACACCCATCCAATGTATGCTCGGCTATCAACTGCCCCTCTTCCCATATAGGCTCTGGCTATTGACAACTGGTTTTGATGGAGTGAACTGGTGTGGGAGCACACTCCTCAGCACCTAAGTCAAGTGGCAGACACACACAAGCAGTTTGCACAGTGGCACTGAAGCAAAGAACCTCAATTCAACCCCGGGGACCATGTGTGGCTTTTCATCCGCAATATCGGGGGCTACCCAGCTGCAAGAGATAAATGCCTGTTACATCAGGCCATACAATGTCCTGAGTAGGCTGAACCCTGTCACTTACAAGTTCGACCTGCCTTGATATAGCCGCATCAATCCATGGTTCCATGTCTCCCAACTCAATCCTGTTACCCCAGGCCATCTAGCTAAAGATGGCCCTCCAGTCAATGCTCCTGAGCCCATAGATATCGACAGTCAACCTGCTTACACAGTAAGGAACATTCTGCGTTCACAACAGAGGGAGGCCATCTAGGGTATTTTGTGGACTGGCAGGGTTACGGCCCGGAGGAACAATGACGGCCAAAGATATTCTTGATTCTTTACTCTTAGAAAATTTTCACACTTAACACCCTTACCAGCCAGCTCCATGCTCTAGAGGACACACATGCAAATCATCATCGGATCCTGGGGACATTAAGAACCATAGATAGTTTTTGACTATATTTATTCAAGAGCTTAAATTATCTTGTGCACTTTTTTAATGGTGAAGAATAAGCTTCCAGTGAGAGGCAATTGTAAAGGTGGAAATGCATAATTCAGTTTAAACTGTAGAAACAGTTTTGTTGTTTTTATGTTTTGCATGCATATAAAGGAATGTTTCACCTGTTAAAAGTCAGCTTGGGTAAAGTGAGAATGTAAGTATTTGATCAGTATCTGCTGATCTAATCAGAGCTTTGATATTAGTATCATATTAAAAAAGGGGATTACAAGACACCTCCATCTGCAGAATTTTTATTTACATATCCATTAACTATACCATAAGTACTTATCCATATAGTGTCGAGTGGCAAAAATGAAAGCCTCTCTAAAGGAGTAGCTGTTGAAATGTTTTGTGGGAAATTCAGTATGTGTTGAAAAGAAACTGACTTCTTTTAAATGAAATATTTAGGCACTAAATTTAATATTTGTAATATAATTCCTTTAAATGAGGGAAAAAAATATGAATGAAGCAGAATTCAATTCTGCTAACCCTAACCCTGTAATTGCCATGGTAAATTATTGCTATGAGAAAAACCTATTAATCAAATTTACCTTTTTCTAATGACCTTAATTTTGTAAAGTTGTTTTTCAGGTGCCTTGTGTGAAGAGGACATTGATGATTGTGCTTCTCTTCCATGTCACAATGGAGGGTCATGCCGTGACTCTATAAATGGCTATATCTGCATCTGCTCACCTGGCTACACTGGTGTTCAGTGCTCAATGAGCACAGTTTTCTCATTCAAGTCAGCCGGCAACCACCTAAGCTTTAAATCAGTGCGTGTGGATGCCAAGGATTTTTGGAATGTTACTTTGAGCTTCAGCACTAGGTTGAGAAACTCTGTAATGTTCCGGAGAAGAAGCAAAGAAGCTGTCCTCATTCTGAAGCTGCTGGAGGGTCATTTGCAGGCAAGCGTAATCTTAGGGAAGGAAGCAACTGTGTATGGTGCCAGCTGGGTACTGGAACTGCCTAAAGAAGTGGCTGATGGAGACTGGCACACAGTGGAGGTGGCACTGGCTGAGGGCTGGCTGCTCCTGCGGGTCCAAAAGCAGTGTCAGGGAGAGGACTGTGGTGCAGAGGCTCAGCAGAAGACAAATTTTATTACATTGGACTCATCAGTACACAACATTGTGATTGGAAGCTATGCAGAGGGAGAAAATTCCGGCTCATTTATTGGCTGTATGCGGGACCTTTTTGTGGACTCACAGCTGGTTACGCCAGAGGAGCAGCTAAACGCTATAGTTGTGAACGTCACACTTGGATGTGATCATTGCTTAGACAATCCATGTAAAAATCAAGCTACATGTGTCACGCTGGGGCAGAGCTACCAGTGCAAATGTCTGCGGCCATATGATGGTCATGATTGCACTGAGGGTAACTTATGAATTTAAAGATTTATAGCTGTGCAGTTTGAAAAATTTTTTCTGCTGTCTGTGTAAATGTGCTTCTGTCACAAAGTACATTAACTCTGCACATAATGCAGATTAAAATGTCTCTTTGCTGAATGTCATCATCTCTCATCTTAAGTGTTTGATTTGTGTATGTGGGTCTTGTGTAATACATTTTCTTTGGTTCTTTGTATTACTTTTGTAAACAATGTAACTAGGGTGGCATGGTGGTGTGGTGGTTAGCACTGTCACCTCACGGCAAGAAGGTCCTGGGTTTGATCCCTGGATCACCCAGGTGCCTTTCTGTGTGGAGTTTGCATGTTCTCCCTGTGCATGTGTGGGTTTCGTCCCACAGTCCAACGACATGGCTACTCTAAATTGCCCATAGGTGTGAATGCGAGCGTGTGTGGCTGTTTGTCTGTGTTGGCCCTGTGGTGGACTGGCGACCTGCCCAGGGTGTACCCCGCCTCTCACCCGAAGTCTGCTGAGATTGGCTTCAGCTTCCCCCGCGACCCAGACAGATAAAGCGGTATAGATAATGGATGGATTAGCTAATTATTAGCTAATTAGCCAGTTGTGTAATTTAGGTAGGTTTAAACCTTCACTTCAGTAGGCAGCATTATGTATTCAGTGAAGGAAAAAAAAATCTTTTCATTAGTATTTCTTGCTGTAAAACTGAATTTCATTCTGGAAACTGGGCTTGAAAGCTCATGCCATTAGCAAGCTGGCATCTAGCTTATAAAAATACTGGTCCAAAATAGTACTCTAAAGTCAGACTGGTGTGATTTGCTTCAGATATTTTGGATATTTATGAAGGTCTGGCTAAAAGTGCCAGCATGGTGCAAACAACCCAGAGGATAGCCCAAAACTTATGTTATGTTTAATAACTTCAAAGAGCTGTCAAACAGGAAATGACAGGATGCATGTTACAATTAAGATAATTACTGAGCTACTGCCAGAATTTAAAGAGATTCAAGAGTGAGATGAAATTGGCTTTTAAGTTTTTACTAGTTAGATAATTTAGTGGATAGGTAGTTAGATAGCTAGCTACTGTAATGAAAACCTGCAAATGCTGCATTCAAGACCAAGTGGGAACTAAGGTGTTTCTGAATTCATTTGAATTCCAAATCATAATTTCTAAAATTAAGTCTGACATCAGTTGAGTTTTTAAGATTTTAATGTCCAAAACGACTTGTGAGTCTTATAAGCCATTTAAGAGCTTTGACTATTCCCACAGAAACCAAACAAAGGCTAGCTTAATTTAAGCATTAATTTTTACGTTAACAGCTGAGATCTAGATGTACCGAGCACCCAGTTGATATGAACAGTTATTTACATAATTCGCAGTATGAAATAAGAAACAAAGCCTAAGCGTACAGCTCAACATATTCACCTCCATTATTAGATAAGATAAGATGAGATAAGATAAGATAAGACAAGACAAGACTATTGATCTCTAGGAGAGGAAACTTGGGTGTTAACAGCAGCAGAATAAGTATAGATAAAAATACAATACAAGAAATATAAAATGTTATAATGTAATACAAAAACAACAAATGAGCACACAGTCTGTCAAACTTGCCGAATGTCCCTGATTTGTTGCACCTGTGTTGAGTTTGGGTTTATTAGCACCAATAGTTCCACCATTTTCCCACACCTGTATTAGCTCCAACATTTCCAGTTTTGAGTATGTCTCATTTTCAAGCTTCTGTTGTGTTCATGTTATGTAGTGTGTTTGTTTTGCTCATGTTTATTATGTTCAAGGTCATGTTTATGCTTCTACTTCTTTTACTATAGTCTTTCTTGTGTTTCATTTATTAAAATATTTGTGATTACAGCTGACTCCTACCATTATCATGACAATAAGCTTGACTTGACATTTTTAAAATTTTTTATCTATCAAGTATTTTATTATGCCATATATCCATATAGATATCCAATGTAAATAAATATTTGTATAAAAAATATTTTTCTGTGTCCTATTTTTTTTAGAGTATATCCCTGCGAAGTTTGGTCAGGAGGGCTCTTTGAGCTATGCCGTTTTCCCTGTGAACAATGACTTGGATCTGGTCAATCTCACCCTCTCAATGTTTTTGAACACTCATCAAAAGTCAGGTCTGCTACTTGCAGTGACCAACAGGACTGGCCAGTACCTGAATGTGTGGCTGGAACAGGGGCGACTCAAAACGAAAACCCACAGCTCTGAGACTGTAGTTTGTGAGAATGTTGTTAATGATGGCCATCTCCACTTGGTTGGCATCTCCATCACTGAGGGGCAGATAAGCCTGCTAGAATCTGATCTAGTGTGTGCATCGGTGGAAGCCAGACATATTTATATTCAAACAGGGGACAAAATTTATGTGGGTGGAATGGAGGATGCAGACATCTCAGCTAGTTTTGGTGGCTACTTTAAAGGCTGCATCCAGGACCTTCGTCTTAATAATTTTAGTCTTCAGTTTTTTCCATTTAGTGTTCCTGTCACCTTCTACAGTCCAGAGTGCCTGGTAAATGTATTGGAAGGCTGTGTTGGGGATGACCCCTGTGCAGTAGGTTTGAAAGTCATACACCACAAGTCCTTTTATTCTCACACTAGTAATGGCTTCCTAGCCATTTCATTAAGCAAATCTTACTATAAATTAGCAATATAGTGTTTTGTGTGATCTCTTCATTGCAAAGAACATAGTAGCACATGAAAATATTATAAAATATAGGAAAGTTTATGTCTAGATTTATACATAGGCTTGAATATCTTATAATCTTAAAATGCAAATTTTTATATATACTTACCTATATTCAAGATGTTTTCGGTTGTTATCTCTCTTTGCAATGTTTGAACATTTTAGTCAACAATGCAATTTTTAATGTCACAATAGTAAATTATGACCTATTACAGCTACTGCTACTCACACTTTTTGTTTTCTTGTTTACCTCATTCTCAGAAAAATCCCTGTCAGAATGGTGGGACATGTGTTTTGCTGAGGGACAATTTTTCATGCATTTGCCCCCCCAGCACGTCAGGACAGTGCTGTGAGGAGGTTCAGTGGTGTGAACTCTCACCGTGTCCTTACCCATCACAGTGTATCACAGTCGGATTGGGCTACAAGTGTGAGTAAAACCTACTAATGTAATTTGTTTTGAAATACTGTTTTTTATGGGGAGCTTTTTAGGAGGGAAATCGATCAGTCGACGAGCACATGGAATACGAAATACCAGAACAGCAATAACAATGAAAAGGTTTGGCAAGAGCAGGAACAAATTTAAAGTACAATGGCCAGACTAGTTCAAGCTGACAAAAAGTGTACTGTAACTCTTTACCACAGTGATGAGCAAAGAAACATCTTTGAACAAACAACACATTAAGGCAGATGGGTTACAAGAGCAGAAGTCTACATCAGCCAAGAATAGGAATCTGGGGGTACAGTTGGAACAGGTTAATCAAAAAAGAAGAGGCAGCATTTTTCCAGCCTTTCATTGTCCAGTTTATTTGACCATTTTTTATATTTTTTCCCCATTTTGATGTTTGACATGAACGTTTCCTGAAACATTTGACCTATATCTGAATGATTTTATTCATTATGGTGCTGCCACATGATTGAGTGATATGATCATTCCATGCATTTTCAGATATAAACGTGTTCCTAATAAATTAAATGAATGGTGATCATATGTTTGTTTATTCTGATCAGAGCATGGCCCATATTGTGATGCAAACTATGACGTGAATGAAACAGTTAATATTGATTTAATGATCCTGACAATTGATCAAAGGTTTGTGTGACTGTTCTCTCTTTTAGGTTGTTTTTGCTGTTGTTGTTGTTGTTAAAACATTATGTAAATAAAGTTTTTATTTTCTTTTTGGCATGCAGGTATTTCCATTGTAACTTTTCAGAATAATGTGATTCTGAGGTACCGCAGCAATGGACTGATTTCCCGCCATCTCACCAGCATCTCCTTCAGCATTCGTACGTTCAAGCACAATGCATCTGTGCTCCATGCCAGTAGCAGCAGAGATTTTGTATCTGTGTCACTACAAAATGGTCTGTTAGTGATGGAACTGCTTAGCACATCTTCTGGCTCATCTTCTTCCTCCCCACTAATTATGCATAGTACTAGACCCGTAGCTGATGGTAAATGGCATAATGTGGAGTTGTTCATGGTTTCCCCCAAATTCAACACTTCCAAGTGGATCATGCTTCTGCAAGGCAATGTGGAAGGCACTGTAACTTCCAAGTTGGAGTCTGGCAACTTGGATTTCTTGCAAGAAGGTGTGGACATCTTGCTTGGAGGGCAGAGCTCCAGACTGGCAGACTGGAACCTGAATGGTTGTCTGGGTACAGTGGAGATTGGTGGAATAGTATTGCCTTATTATGGTGCCATTGATGTGAGGCTGCCTCGCACCCAGGAAGAGCGGTTTATTAAAATATCTACAGTCTCACTTCTGAAAGGGTGTAAAGGTGATTTGGTGGCATCCTTCATAAACATGCTGTAAGTGATATTTTAGTAAACATTGTCACATATTGCTTTCATACATTGTTTTATACATAAATGCCATACTATTTCAGTATCCTTTACTGTACATATACATATATCAACATTCAGCCAAGTTTTAGCATTTGGGTTGAGACAACAAATTTTTGGATAAAATATCCTGGCAGGGGGAGAGCAGGGTAAGTTGTCACCCCATTCATAACACCAGATTGGGTGACAAATTTAAAATTAAATAGCTGTTTTCTGTGACCATGTTCTGAGGTCAATTTATGTAGACATTGTAGTCAAAGTCAGGTAAGTAAGATGGTTACATTGTAAGTAAGATGCCTAAGAATCTAAAATAATATGAAATATATATATATATATATATATATATATAATCCTCCTCTCACCTCCCCTACTTGGGGGGTGGTATGTGTCTTCGTCAACCTCAACCAGAAGCCTGGGAGTTTGAGGGTTCTAGGTAGTATCTTAGCTGTTCCTAGAACTGCACATTTTTGGACAGAGTCCTCTGTTGTCACAGCCCCTAATGCTCCTATTACTACTGAAACCACTTTGGACTTCACCTTCCACATCTGTTCCACATCAACCCCTTTTGGTGGTGTCTCCCATTGGGACTTGGGAGCCTCTAGCCCATACTTGGCACAGATGTTTCTGTACACTATTCCTGCCACTTGGTCATGCCTTTCAGTGTATGCTGTTCCAGCTTGCATCTTGCATCCAGCTATTATGTGCTGGACAATGTCAGGGGCATCTTTGCACAGCCTGCACCTTGGGTCCTGCCTAATGTGGTAGACCTATGCCTCTACCGATCTGGTGCTTTGGGCCTGTTCTTGTGCTGCCATGATCAGAGTCTCTGTGCTGTCTTCAGGCCTACTTTTTGAAGCCATTGGTAGGATTTACTGATGTCAGCTACTTCCTCTATCTGCCGTTACATGTTGGGGCATGGTCTTCCACGAAGCTTTCTCCTTCACATCATCATCTTCTGTCTTCTGCTGCCTGAGACATTCTTTCATCAGCTCATCTTGGGGGGACATATTTTTGATGTATTCTTGGATGTTCCCTGTTTCATTCTGGATAGTGGCTCTGGCACTCACTAATCCTCATCCCGCTTCTGTCCGTTGTTCATAGAGTCTCAGGGAGCTGGACTTCGGCTGGAACCCCCCCATGCATAGTGAGGAGTTTATGTGTCTTGACATCAGTGGTGTCTATTTCTTCCTGTGGCCAGTTCACTATTCCAGATGGGTATCTGATGGTTGGTAGGGCGTACATGTTTATGGCTTGGATCTTATTCCAACCATTTATCTGGCTTCTGAGCACCTGTCTGACCCTCTGGAAATATTTGGCTGTGGCTGATCTCCTCATTACCTCATCCTGATTCCCATTGGGCTGTTGGATACCAAGGTACTTGTAGCTGTCCTGTATATCTGCTATTCTGGCCTCTGGTAACTCCAGTCCATCAGTCCTGATCACCTTCCCTCTCTTAGTCACAATGCATCCGCATTTATCCAGTCTGAATGACATCCCGATGTCCTCGCCGTAGATTCTAGTGAGCTGGATCAACGAGTCAATGTCTTGTTCACTCTTAGCATACAGCTTGATGTCATCCATGTACAGGAGTTGGCTGATCATTACTCCACTTCTGAACTTGTATCCATAGCCACTTTTTGTGATGATGTGGCTGAGGGGGTTCAGGCCTATGCAGAACAGCAGTGGGGACAGGGCCTTTTGCTAGCAGCTCACTCACTTGTGCTGCCAGACGGTCATGGAGTGCTGTTAGTTTCTTCAGCCAGTAGCTGTGTATCATGTCAGGTCCAGGTGCTCTCCAGTTCTTCATGCTTGAGACTCATTGCTGGATATCTGCCTTGGTGTTGGTGACTGGTTCTTGTTCTGGGAGGTCGCTGTGGTCTGCTCTTAGGTTCTCCAGCCACTTGGCATTGGTGTTATGTGATGCCTCCTTCTCCCAAACTTCTGACTAGTACTATATATGAGACCAGTGTTTAACCTCAGATAAAGTAGTTTGTTGTCTAATAGTTGGAGGTCCATTCAGATTTTCTCATCCTAACAGCTAATCCAGTTATGGAGATGTTGAAGACAACAAGCATCTCCCACTCCCATGGGCATCTCCAAATAATCCTGCATCTCCCACTTTTCTTTTTTTTTTGCTTTAGCGACCCCCTACTCCCTGTGTCCATCTGTTGGGATGAAAAATGGAACTATAAATGCTTCAATGGGGGTAACTGCACTGATACACACTTGATGTGTGACTGCCTACCTGGCTTTACTGGACATTGGTGAGCAAATCTCCACCATAAACCCTATAGGTGTAATACAATGCCACTCTCTGTATCTATTGTGTTCCACATATACATATCTGTATTCAGATTTAAATGAGAATAAGTCAGTGTGGCATGAACCATTTTTCATTAACTCAATATAAAAGCAAATAAATTATAATTCCTGCCTCTTTTACTTAGGTGTGAGCAAGATATAGATGAGTGTTTTTCCAACCCATGCTTGAATGGAGGCATCTGCCAAAACCTGGTCAACAAATTCTACTGTGTGTGTGCTCGGAGCTACACAGGTGACACCTGCCAGATTGATGTAAGCAACCTTTAATCTTACAGTGTTGTCAGGAATTTGTGAACGCTTTAGGATTTTCTATATTTCTGCATAAATATATGTCATAAAACATCATCAGATGTTTGCACAAGTCCTAAAAGAAGATGAAGAGAACCAAATTAAACAAATGAGAAAAAATATTATACTTAGTCATTTATTTATTGTGGAAAATGCTCCAAAATTACATATCTGTGATTGGCAATAGGAATGTGAACCTTTGCTTTCTTACCATCTTGTGCAGCGATATCTGAAATTAAATGTTTCTGGTAACTGTTGATCAGTCCTGCACATTGGTTTGGAGGAATTTTAGTCCATTCCCACATACAGAACAGTTTCATCTAACCAACAGATGATTGGTTAGTTTCCTCACATGAACTGCTCACACAACATTTCTGTTGGACTAAGGTGAGAACTTTGACTTGGCCATTCCAAAACATTAATTTTATTCTACTTTAACCATTCTATTTGACTGACTGTGGATTGGTGGAGTCCAATCTCTTTACAGATGGTTTTGTAACCTTTTCCAGCATGAAGAACCTCTTTTTCTGTCCTCAGAAATCTCCTATATTCATGCTATGATACACTTCCACAAACATGTGTTGTTCTTTAAATAAAACAGGGCACCCACTCAACACCTAATTGTAATCTCATTTCTTGAAAACATCTGACTCTAATTTCACCTTAAAATTAATTGCTAATCCTAGAGGTTCATATACTTTTGCCAGTCACATACCTATGGTTGTCTCATTTGAGTTCTCGTTATCTATTTTTAGAACTTCCGTGAAAAATATTTTAGGACATATTTATGCAGAAATATAGAAAATTCTAAAGGGTTCACAAGGTTTTAAGCACCACTGTATGTAATTTTTTTTTAACTCAATTTACTGTAGTAACATGGACAATATAACATGTACAGTTAGCTACTTAAGGCCACATTTACTTCTTAGAGTGTAGGTATAGGGGTCTGTGTACTTTTTGTTCATTCTATTTTCATGTCAGTAACAAGGATTAAAAAATAAAACATGAATGGTTATCCCATTATTGTTTCAAAAGTCCAGTAAAAAACTAAAAAAAAAAAACTTTAGAAAAAAAAATTATTTTTGTCAGAAATAGCAGATACATTTTTTTTTGTTTAGTTATAAATTGAGAAAAAGAAAACAATGAGCTATTACAGGGACCCATCAGTATGTATATGTAGCATATGATACTTCATGTGATTTCTACTCTTTTGTATGGCAATTTTAACAAGTCTACTGTGTGTCCTTGTCTAGATTATTTCAGACAGCATGACACGTCTTTGTTTGAGCTTGGCATCAGTGGTGTTTTTCCTGACTATGATAGTGACTTTTATGGCAGTACTAAAGCGGAGAGCAACACACGGCACCTACAGCCCAAGCCGACAGGAGAAGGATGGGTCACGTGTAGAGATGCGGAATATTGTGCAACTGCCACTTATGGAGAGACTCATCTGAGCCCTCTCTGTCCATAAGCTTCGTGTTGGCTTCTTGAGAAGATTATGTTTTTTCCATTAGATGTACATAATGTCTGTTGAGGCAACACCACATAGGTGTTCAGCCACAAAGTTTAATCATATATCATGAAACTGGTATACAGTACTGCGCAAAATTCGTAGGCACCCTATTTTTAAGACTAAATTTTGTTATACTTCAAGTTCATGTTCTTTGTCACATATATTCCAAGAATACAGTAAAATTCTTTTGCCACAGTTGTGGGGAAGGGCTGGGGTGGGGGTGTCAGTGCCCAGGATAGGAATGCAAAAAATCAATGACCAACAAAATAGGACATAGACATCACGACATTACACAACATTGCAGACGCATTGCAAACACATAAGCGGAACCAAAAAAATTCAGCGCTGCACATACAGCATTGGGCTATATTAACCTTGAGACATTTCTGCAATGTGAAGATTAAGTGATAAATTAGCTTTATGAATGTTCAAAGGAAACACTAGATAGTTTAACATGAGCAATTATATGGTGTTTATACAACCCAAATGCCAAAAAAGTTGGGATGTTCTTTAAATTTGAATAAAATGAAAACTAAAAGACTTTCAAATCACATGAGCCAATATTTTATT
>JAQQZR010000007.1:1680520-1691734 GCA_030068235.1 Notoglanidium macrostoma
CTGCTTGTCGCGTAGTTTGCAGAATGGCCGATTTTCGTTATCCGGATATTCGGACCGAGGAGGAATTCGGTGCGGAGCCTGTCGCCGAAATAGCTCAGCTGGGAGAGCGTTAGACTGAAGATCTAAAGGTCCCTGGTTCGATCCCGGGTTTCGGCATGGCGGTTCATCTTTTGAGTACGTTTTAGTCCCTGACCTACGACACAATGGCCCCTTCTTTGAGATCGGCCAAAATGTGGCAGTAACCGACTGGTCCAGAGCCGACGGTGCAGGCAACTGGGTTCCATGGTGTAATGGTTAGCACTCTGGACTTTGAATCCAGTGATCCGAGTTCAAATTTCGGTGGAACCTGCGAAGGCTTTGCGCGGGGCCTTGAACTGGGCCGGGCACGGTACGTTGAGTCATTCCAGTACCCAAATGCTTTCCAAAAGGATTAAGGGATAAACCATCTGCGACTTTAGCTCCGACTCATTTTACAGCGTCTTAGTCTCTGGCGCGGCGAAGAAATCCCTTCTAGCCAGATATGCGGCAGTGTGCAGCCGAAGATTAGAAATGTTAGAGCGCTGAGCTGCTAGGTTCCATGGTGTAATGATGAGCACTCTGGATTTTGAATCGAGTGTTCCGAGTTCAACTCTCGGTGGAACCTGTCAAGGTTTAAGGCTTCCGAAAGTGAGCATGCCCCGAGTTCTGCTGATCGTGAATAAGGGTGACTAGCAGTGCTTTTGGTCCTTGCAGTTAATGTCCATGCAGGACTCTGAATCCAGTGATCCGAGTTCACATCATGGTGGAACCTGCGTAGGCTTTGCCTGCGGCCGTGAACCAGGGAGGGCTCGGTAGGTATTCATATAAATTGTATTCAAGGGGAAGGTGGACCTAGTTTATAGATTCGTACTGTAATGAGTTTGCGTGCACTGGCCAAAATTGCTCAGCTGGGAGACTTTGAATCCAGTGGTCCGAGTTCAAAATCATGGCTAGTCCGATAATAATGATTGAATATCATGGTTAGAACCGTGATGCGTTTGTCTGAGATTTTGTACTGAAGGGTAGGTTGAAGTTTTCAAGTCTCTAACACTTGCCACCATAGTGTAAGCTATTTTTCAAAAAATACTCTGAAACTAAAACTGAAATGGGATGTTCAACAAGCACATATATGTCTACAGTGTAGTACCCTGGGTATTAAAATATACACTCAGGACATAGTCCTGAAATGCCAAATGTAGGCTCAGCCCACTTCCCCAAAGTATAATAAAGTTACGATTGTCTTAGTTAGTAGTAAGTATGTTTAATTTCATATTTTTTCAACCATTTGAAGTGCCAAAAAAAATAGAATTGGTCTTTCAGAGCCTTGAATGACTTTTGTACCCGTTTAGTTTCATAGACACCAACATGATTTAGAGATCTTCTAGACTTAATTTGAGAGTTTGTCAATTTTTTGATGCCTTAACCTGTACTAGTCTTGTGTTTGTCACATTAAATCATACACTGTATGCCCAAAGGTATGTGGACATCTGAGTATTGAATATCCCATTACAAAGCCATTGGTATTTAGATTGCATTATTCCCCCTTTGCTGCTATAACAGCCTACACCCTTCTGGTAAGGCTTTCCCCTAGAATTTTGAATATGATAGTGGGAATTTGTGCCCATTTAGCCACAAGAGGGCACGAGGCTGGACACTGATGTTGGACACGGAGGCCTGGTGATCAGCTGTTGTTCCAGTTAATCTCAAATGTGTTCACTGGGGTTGAGATCAGGGCTCTGTGCAGGATACTTCCACAAGTAAGTGGAAATTAAGTTCTTCACACCAATCTTGTCAAACAATGTCTTCATGAGCTCAGTTTGTACACAGGGGAATTGCCATGCTGGAACGAGTTTGGGCCTCTTAGTTCCACTGAAGGGAAATTGAAATACTGCAGCATACAAAGACATCCTTTACTATTCTGTTCTTCTAACATTATGGCAAATTTTAGGGAAGAACCACATATACACTTCCAGTCAAAAGTTTGAATACACCTTCTAATTCAATGTTTTTTCTTTATTTTTATTACTTAAAAAGACACTTCATGTCAAAGTAATGATGGACTGTTGTTTCTCTTTATTTAGTTGAGCGGTTGTTGCCATAATATGGATTACTATAGTCGTTCAATAGGGCGGTTATAAAAAATACTGTATTCTTATCATTTACCATTTACTATTTACTGTATGTCTCAAATGCATTAAGAAGGCAAGAAAGAAGGCAAGAAGGCGCACCAGTTCACTCAAAAGCATTCCAGTTGACTATTTCATGAAGCTGGTTAAGCTAATGCTGACAATTTCATCAAGGCAAATGGTGTCTACTTTGAAGAATCTAAAAGATGAAACATATTTTAGTTTTTTTACACTTTTTTGTTTACTACATAATTCAGTATATGTGTTGCTTCATAGTTTGAGGTATTCAGCATTGTTTCACAATGTAGAAAACAAAAAAAGAAAAACCTATGAAAGAGGTGTGTCCAAACTTTTGACTGGTAGTGTTAGCGTGATTGGGATCATGTGTCCACATACTTTTGATCATAGTGTAGTAGTTGTGGTATATATCCACTGAAACAGAAATAAAGCCCTGCCGTAGTGCCCACCTTTGAGAACTTTTGGGGTGCTGGCAAGAGTATGGCTTCAAAGCATTACCTTCCACACCAACCTTGTCAAACCATGTCTTTGTGGAATTCACTTTGTACACACTGACATTGCCATGCTGGAACAGGTTTGGGTCATTCAATTCCATTGAAAGGAGATCTTAAAGCTACAGCATGCATTATGAAGACGTTCCAATTTTGTGCTTTCAACTTTGTGACAAATTTGGGGAAGAACCACATATGCCTCTGACTCTCAGGTGTCCAAATACTTTTGGTCATAGTGTGTGTATGGTAGTCGTATAGTGTATGTCCCACCTCTGCCATGGATCTTGCGTCAAATTAGCAGCTTGTTAGCATCAATATTTTTCTGGTTCACCTATTTGGTTATTTTTTTCTAACCATCTTTGGGTTCAGAATTTTTTTTCCATTTTGAAAATAGTGGAATTTGTCCAAGTTTACACTAACATGACAGGCACTTTTGTCAGAGGAGTGTTTCACTAGCTTAGGGCTCTTCAGTCCATGATATCTTTCTGTTTGAGTTGCTATATGTTGCTGTTTCAGACATACACTATATGGCCAAAGGTTTGTGGACACCTGACCATGGTCCTTCCTCAAACTGTTGCCTCAAACTCGGAAGCACACAATTGTTTAGTATGTCGTTGTATGCTATAGAATTACAATTCCCTTCAGGGGGACTAAGAGGCCCAAACATGTTCCAGCATGACAATGACCCTGTGCACAATGTGAGCTCCATGAAGACTCCATGGTTTTCCAAGGTTGCTGTTGCCCACTGAATGCCCACTGCATTGAAATATCCACAACTAATTGCATTGTCTGTGCAGTGTCCACAAACTTTTCTCTATATAGCCAATTTAGCTATTTCATTAAGTGTCACGTTTTTTTAGATTTGGGGGGTGGCCTATATGAAATGCTACACACGGTCACTCTGACCTCTAGTTTCACATTACCATATGGAATCAAATCACAGCTAGATGTAATGGTGATTTTGGAAAATGGTGCCCAAACATATTTCAGGGCAATTTTGTAAGCTATAGATATTCTAGAGCTTCAGTTGACAGTGAACAGAATTATGGGACTGTGTTTGAGAAGCATACATGTAAAGCTACATTAACTGTCTAATGTTCGCCACTGAATGGGAAAAGTCCTTGAGTAGTGAGCATGCTGTTGCTCCAGAATGGCCCATCAATTTGTTAAATATTGTTGTATACTCTTTGACGATTTATCAGGACATGACAATGGCCTTGTGGATGATCATGTATTTAAAAGACAATAAGTGACACAACTTAATGCAATAGGTGTTATTTATTAAAAATTAAATTAACATTATATATGTATGCTTGTATAAAAATCCATTTCACTTCTTAAAATTACTCCGGTCATGCCTTTTAATAATGTCAATAATGTCATTCTTGGTCACAACATCACCTCCTTGTTTATTACTTTTTCTGGCTCTCCTCTGCTGTTCAAGTAGATGGGGGGAGTTGAGAAGTTGGGGTGGAAGCTGGGAGCCAGTAGGCTTTACTCTCTCCACTATGTCCAGAAACAAACGCTTATTGTTGTTGTTCATGAAGGTGATTGCCGTCCCTCTATGCCCAAGCCTTCCTGCTCTACCAATCTGCAAGTGCATGATTTGTTAAAAAATGAAATCCTTACATCAGACTCTACAGGCATTATCTACCTGTAGAAATGGTGGACATTAGTGATGGTGGAAGAAAGCTTTCTGAATCCACAAGGTTTCCTTTTAATTATACAGACCCTGTTTACACTTGGTATTAAAACGTGTCTTGGACGATCTGATCACAACTGGATGACGTTAATACAAGTGTAAACGACCTCCAAGACGCATTCAAGACACATTCACACAAACCACTTGCAGAGGTGGTCTGGGAAACATTTGACCACATACCTTCCGTAGCTTCAGATAATCTGTCCTGATGTGTCCCCAACACGGACATAACAGAAAATGCGTCATTAATGCTGGACATGGAGGCTGTTTTGGTAACAGTTCAACACGCCAAAAAAAATGGAGAGGAACTCCTATGTAGAAGGTTGGAGTGCAAGTAAATAATGAAGGTATGTTGCAGGTTTAACATTTTAATATAACTATGCATGGGGACCTTTGACCATCTAGTGGAAGTGATGTAGGAAGTAATGAAACCTGAACAAAAGTGGTCAGCTTTTGATGTAAACGGCGTTGCGTCTCAGCTATCCACTTATTGCCCAAGACGCATTTTAAAACCTAGTGTAAAAGGGCCATAGAGAAATAGTCCATTAAAATGGTGAATATTAGCAGCACCTGGTGGTTAAAAACTATGAAGGGCAGATATGAGTCAAGGTCTTGTAAATGTTTCATTGGGACTTATATTGTCTATGTAACTTCAATACATATATGCTGAAAGGTTTAATCACTGTTAAAGGACAAGGGCACATCATACCTGATGAACATACTCATCCATGTTAGTTGGCATGTCGAAATTCACCACCAATTTGACATTGACCAGGTCCAGTCCTCTACCCAGTATGCCTGTACTAACCACCACTTCAAACTGGCCCTCAAGCAGACCCTGAAAAATACAATATACATAGTGGTAAATAATGTAATAGACAATACCATTCTCAAAAAATTGACTTAAATCTGCTAATATTTTTATCCATATCATATCTTTCAAAAAGATTTTTAAAAACCATTACCTTGAGGATTCTGTTGCGCTCCCACTGTGTCTTGTCAGAGTGAATAGCTACTGTATTTAAACCCATAACTTTGTGTACAGCCTCACATAAAAGGTCAGCTCCAAGTTTACAGTCCACAAACACCACCACAGGTGGCTGGTAGAGCTTTCTATCCTTTAGGGGGGAAAATAAATCAGTTCCTGTTAAGATGGGTAATAAAATTATTAACAGCTTGTATTAACATGTGATCAGGTTCACAAGTTTAAAGCACTAAGTGCAGATGTGAATGGAGTCCAGTGCATCGTAGAGATGCATCATGATCTAATCACTCAAATCACTTTTGATTAGTATGAACATTACACTACATACAAAACATTAGTATGAACGCTGCTCTCTCATGCTGTGTTGATTTAAGTCTGATTTTAAAATGTGGTCAGTGGAAATGCATTAAGTGCACACCAAAATGCCACATCACCTCTAAAAAAAGATAATAGCAAGTGTAAATGGGATAAAAAATAAAAATAAAAGATTCAAGATACAGTAATACAGAGTTGACAGGATGCTGTAAACACAACTCCTGCCATCAGTATAAATGTATCTAACAAATTGGCAGGAAAGGAAAACCTACAAACCATTCTCAATGTCCTCCCTGGAAAATAATGCTAGAAATGAAGACAAATGTGACATAAAAGAAAGTCAGTAAGCTGACAGGGATCCAGAAGGGTATGAGAACAGGATCTGGCTACTAAAGGAGTACAACTATAGGTTTCTATATGAAGCCTTAACCTTGGCTAAAACAGGGGTTCTCAAAACCAGTCCTCTGTGTGAGTGGGGATAAAGCAACAATGTGGACTCTCTAGGTTGGGGGGGAGGGCTACACAGAGAACCACAGCAATAAACAAAAGCTAACAAATTAACACAGACACTCGGACTGTAGAAATATAAGAATGAAGCAGAAACCCAAAGAATAAATGCCACCACCACAAATATACTCTCAGTGATAGTACAACAAAATATCGAATGTAGATATGCTAAAAGCCAAAACTGATTAGTTACAACAGTTATAAGCACAGCAAGGTGTTAATACTGAAATTGTCCACATTGGTAGGCTTGTGTGATACACCAGTATGATCATCTCTATCTGATATTACACTACTACGATATCCAGTGACTTTTACTCCAATTATATTAACAAACCTGCAAACCTTTAAGTTTTTTTTGCATAGGGGTTGTGTAATTTAACTTAAAAAAAAAAAGCAGTCTTTTTCTCTTCAATCAAACGAGAGATGAGCCGATAGACATATGAATCAGGAAAGATTTGCACAGGTATTTTGAATCCACGGATATTAATAAACACCATCTGGAAGCCCCGCCTCCTTCCTCCAAATCTCACATGCTCTTGACTGTAAGCTGCAAGACTGTAGACCATAAGTGGTGCACACTCACATTCCTTCAAAGTAAATGCAAAACATTTTGAGTTTAATTATGTGAAATAAATCCTGTCAATATATGTTCCACTTAACTACATAGTTGTCTAATGTCAGCTAACATCAATTATATTTTTTTAGGGATGCCAACCAAATATTTTGGCAGAAAATGGACAAAATGTTTCTTACAAAAGAGAAAAAAGACAGAAATTTTTGAGAGGAAAAAAGCAAAATACTCTCCTTAAACCTGAGATGAGAGAAATGTTCGGTACTCTCTTTTCAGCCCAATGACTCATAATGAGTCAAGGCATAAATGACCCAATGAGTTGTTTTTGCAAACGGAAAAATCACATCTGTATTCAGAGCACGTATGTAACTACAGTCTTAAGGAGTTTGCTGAAAACAGATGCATGTCTCATTTATTCATGATTCTAACCTTGAACTTAAGTCCATGTTTCTTGTGCAATATTGACTCGAGCAAGAACTAGTATTAAGCTCAGCTCCACTGTGTTGAAGGCTTCTTGTAACAATATTTCACCCTGAAATTAATATATAAGACTATAAATACATCAAAAAACAATGGAGGGCCATATTAAATATATAAATATCAAACAATTAATTAATCAGATTATCCTTGTAATTCAACAAAATCAAAACACAAAATAATACTATCAAGTGCCATTTTAAAAGCTGCTAAATGCTTAGGGTGGAAGCCATATTGTTAAATTAAGAAAAAGTATTAATGATTGAGATCGTTACAATTTAGACGATACATACTGGCAACATACTAGACTCCTAATAGATTAATTTATTTTAGTGTTTGCCCTGTAATTTATACGTCATGATCATTTCAAGTCTGCATTTCTTGTCATCAATGCTGTTCTACATAGACTTCACCCAGTACATCAATCATTATCCAATGACTGATCAAGATGTACAGCAATGACAGTTGTAGCCAATGGACGAAAAGACTACAGGCCATACAGGAGACCTACAGTACCCTTACAAATACCTGGAGACCATCCAGTCATATGGTAACCAGGAGAAAAGAAAGGGTTCCTTCTGGGGGTAGGACAGGTACTGCAGTCAGCTGAATGTGAAGATTAAGATCAAAGTCATCAAAACATACTCCCTGCCAGTTCAAAGAACCTGAACTTTCCGTTTTTCAAAACCAGAAACTCCTCAGGAAGTGAAAAACAGATTAAGATTAAACAAATTAAGTTTGGCAAAAATCAAAAAGTAGTAGGGTTATTTTTCTTGCTGTACATGAAACTTATCAATAACTTTATCATAACTTTTCAATACATTATCACACCGTTGTCTAGAAGAAGTAGTTTCTTACATTCAGGATCTCAAACAGTTTCTTTTTCTTTGATGGCTCTTCTACCCAGAGAACTATCTGCCGAACATTAGCACACGGTTGATTCTTCTGGCCAACTGTAATGCGTACAGGATCACTGGTCAGACGAGATGTTAGCAGCTCCGTTCCTGCAGGTATCGTTGCAGATGTTAGCAAAGTCTGATGGTCATCGGGAATGTGCTCCAAAATCTCGAGCACTTGTTCCTGGAATCCCATCTTCAGCATGGTGTCAGCCTGAGCATGTGACAAGAAGATTTTTTTATGAAGGAAAACAGCTGGAAGTAAGGCAGTTGAAATAAAGCTGCAACCTGTACTGAATAACACAATCATACCTCATCAACAACTACGACTTTTACGTTGTCAAGCTGGACAGCCTTCTGCTTCAGAATCTCTATGAGACGGCCTGGAGTGGCAATCACAATCTGCATGTACGGGAAACGTGCACATTTATTTTCCTTCCCCACTGATAAACAGGTAAACAATAACAAAGCAAAACAGAAACTGGTCCGATTTTGTTGATTAATTAATTAATTAACTATTATTTTGTATTTGCTGTCTAAATCGCTTAGGCAAACCCAATATTGTAAGGCATTAAGCTTTTAATGGTCTCAACAAAAATCACTGGGCAGAAAATTAACAAGAAGTAAAAAGCGCTCCTGAGACCGCGGCCTTCTTTCGCTGGTCGATGCTCGTTGCTGAAACTGTCAGGGGGAAAAGCTGGAAACAGGGAAGTTCACTTACATAGTCTTCTGGTAAGCAAAGAGAAAATCATGAAAAGATTTAAATGTTTAAATGATATAAAATTGAATCTAACTTGTCTGGGGGTTCAAAATGTTCCAAAATATCTTCTGATTGAAGACTTTAACATTGAGTGGAACAACATGGACTCTTCTTTCTGTAAAAAGCCATCTGCAAGTTTACCCATAAGACTTCAACATTTAAAGGAAATCAAGAGAAAAGCTCCCACACAAATTTACTTTATCTATTTGTTTCATTCTTGCTAATTTTCCTGACCAGTGATTTGCTGTTGAGACCATTAAAAGCTTCATGTTTCGCAATATTGGGTTTGCTTCATTTTTTTTTGCCCAGGAGTGTACTGTAATACAAATGATCTGTGCTTGAAATATATGGAAAGTTCTAAGTACAAACAACCACAATTATACAATTACACAATTATGATGTTGATTATTATCATTATTATTAGTAGTAGTAATCACAGCGCATTATGACCAAAAGTATGTGGACACGATTGTTGGCATGAATATGGCTTCAAAGCATTACCTTGATTTTCTGCTTCAGGCGATGAAGCTGAGGGGGCAGGGGCATCCCTCCGACCAGTAGTGCAGTTCTCATGTTGGACAGGCCCATAATAAGCTCCTTCACCTGTGTCTCGATTTGGATAGCCAGTTCCCGGGTTGGAGTCAGAATCACCGTCATAGGACCGGGCGAAGTACCTTCTTCCTTCTGAAAATCAAAAATAGGCATAAATTAAGACTGTCAAAGAACAAGAATTTGGTGTCATAATGGTGGGCTTTTGTTTTCAATTTTTTTATTCTGCTCCATAAAAGGTCAAATACGTCTTTCTTCCTGTTTAAAAAACTACCCAAGGACTGTATACCAAAGCTCACACCCCATTCTCTAATCCTGTACTTCCATTCACCACTTTTAATGCATGTGTGTTAACACTGGGAAATACACGAAGATGCAGAGTCCTGTTAAAACACAGATGATGCACCAATCCAAGAAGGAAATAAAGTGCAGCATGTTGGATGCTCTTTGTGTACTTGAAATTGGGCAATATAGCAGAAACGGAGGAGCCATCAGAGGCTTATTCAGAAAAGCCAACAGTAAAGTGAGAACGCCACCTCAATAAACACATGAGCAGCAAAAAAAAACATTTTGGAGGGAACAGACTGAAAGTTTTCCTGCGAAAGCTACATAAATCAATGAACTAGTTCTGGGTTCCCCAATTCCATCCATCTTAAAAACATTACTGAAAAAGGATCAAGGTGTCTTTAAGCGATGGAATCAACAAATTGTGCTTCGCTGCTGACATCTAGAACTGGCAGTAGAGAAATCTCCATTGGGTTGTATAGTACACCATGTCCTATGCTTATTAGTCTGATAGCCTAAGGTTCTGAAGTGCGAGTCCTTAAAAACTACCACAATGTATAGTTTAGTTTTTCCCAGTTCAACCTTTCTAACCTTATTTAATATTCAGATATTTTGTTAAATAATCAGCTGATGATTCCAATCATCAGGATGATTGAGAATCACACAGAGTTATAATATTTCCACATAGATTATGTGATATTCAGCATCACTTTATTAAAATCAAAATAAAATATATTACTTGAAGGCATCTCAGATAGTATTAAGGTCAAACAGAAACTATGCTCTTTAACTTTTAACATTTTTCCTTGTCATTCTGAAGAGGAATACTTAAATATACCTGAAAATGCTTAACATTTCCCTACAGATTTTACCTCCAGGCAATGAACCACCACTGGAAGCAGGAAGGCAATGGTCTTTCCAGATCCTGTGTCAGCTGTAGCAATCACATCTCTCCCAACCAAGCCTACAGGAATCATCTGCATTTGGATAGGCGTTGGGGCCTCATAGCCAGCCTTCTTCAGGTTTATCTTGAGCACTTCAGGAAAGTGGCAGTGCTCAAATTCAATGATTGGCCTGGTGACATCCTGACCTTCTGTAACAATTACCAGTTCTTTCTTCACCCTTTCAACCTGGTCCTCGGTCAGATCTGTTATGAAGGGATCCTCTTTGTAAGAGTAACCAAGTTCAGAACTATTTGAAGTTTGGTCAGGATGTGTTGATGATGGAGGGATGCCTGGAGCCTCTTGCTTCATTTTGGAGAAGACCTTTTCTCTAAGTCCCTTGCACATAGTGGCCAAGTGGCTCGCCTTGCACTCCAAACTGCACACATCATTGTCAGTGCTGTCGCAGATGTACTCGCCATAACGGCCGCACATTACACAGACAGGTTCCCCTGGGTTTGGCCATCTCTGACACTTCTTGAATGATTTTACAGGTTCCTCTTCCTCATCCTGCGTCTCTTCCGACACCTCTGGTTCATTTCTTTGTAACTCGCTTTGTGCTATCGTGGCGTC
>JAQQZR010000007.1:1706506-1723226 GCA_030068235.1 Notoglanidium macrostoma
TATATATATGTGTGTGTGTGTGGATAGATGCAGGCAGCGCATCCCATTGGAATACTTCTGTAGCTATATGATGCAAATATAATGCAAGAAACTAAAGAAACTACAATTAAAAGGTGAATCAAGACAGAACTGAGTGTTCATAGGTTTCCGTTGGAAATAGTTCCTCTGCTGTACTGGAAAGTGTATTAGACATGTGAAACACTTCATCCGGTCATCATGTCAAAGATAATGATAGACTGAACTGCAGTGCTGATTGATTTAGCCATTGATTGTGCTGAGGGCCTTTGTGTCAACACCACTGTGTTAATACACAAGAACACACTTGCATTGCCGGATATGACATCCTTTGTGTGGGGGCGTAAAGTCCCCAGGGCCCCGTTACTGTAGAGCTGAGCAAGGAAGGATGAGGGTGGCAGGGGGTCAGGTCTCTCTCTGAAAGGCCCTAATTGGAAGACCTCTGGCTCTACACCTTTTTGTACTACTTATTCAATACCCACACCTACCCCCCAGAATCTCTCTCTCTCTCACACTCACACTCTCACACACACACTGACAACACAACAAATGACCAAGCTAATTAAATGGGTGAAAGAACAGTCAGTGATCAGATGAGGTGAGCTTGGGTGTGAGGTCTGAGCACTCTTAATTTTGTCAGCATAAGCAGAGATGGAATCATGGACAGTTGAAGAGAAAGATAGTTTTCCTGCAGTGTTTACAGACACTTGGTAATTTTGTCTCTGTATGATTAAGGGATGTGTAAAGACTTGCCTCCAAAAACTCTGCACAAGAAAAAAGGAGAAATAAATTGGCATTTTTAATGATTAACAGAAGACCTTATCAAACACTCCTTATTTTTGGGTTTTGTTTTACTTTTTAACAAACCTGAAGTAAGGGCTTCAACGTGGGCAAAATTGAGGAGAACTACTTGGAAAATCAATGGCAAATGCAGGATCATGTGCTACAGTCCCACTAACGGCAATTTCCTTTTCAAAATCATACACACCAAGGGTTATTTTAACTGAGCAAGATTTTATAAAATCAGTTAATATAGTAATAAGTCCTAGAATGTGTTTTTAGAAACAGAATGATAAAACATGTTCAAAGCTTGTTCAAAAGAAAAGTGAATGTGCCCATGTCTGCTTAGGGCTACTCCATGGCCACTGTACAAACAAAAGAAATATGCTTTTATTTTATTGAGCTGCTGCTCCATATAGCTCACACAGACCACACTGTGCACCGAGCTGCACATCTCTGCTGGGCTCTCAAAAATATATATATATTTTAAAAATATAAATGTAAAACTTGTGCGTTGACTGCATGTGTTTTTCATCATGCATCATTGTCCATCATTATTAAAAGAAACTCTTTTTGAGAGTGAGAGACTTAGTTCCAGCTTTATAGTAGATCTTAAAAGCATGTCCAGTGAACTTGTCTGATCTTCCTAAATGGAACAAGACCAGGAACTGAAGTAAATCTGGTAAAATATTATTAGATGGCTATTTTCGTCAGCTGTAGCCTAAATAACAGTTTCTTGATTTGGAAAAGACATCACTGCTTTCAAACGGTTAGTTAGTGTGAGTTCCTGCACACTCAGTAACATTAAATAGAAGGTGGAAAGAAAGCCAGAAAGTTCAACAGTTCAATAAAGTTACATTCTACAAATTGTTATTTGTTATTATACTTCGTAAATTTGTCCGGCAGCCCTTTATTTTTTTCCAGTGTTTTTCAGAACATCATAGTAAGGTTAACATTAAAAAAAAAAAAAAAAACTTATGGTGCAGACCACGCCCATTTCAACGCATGCAAAGAACTAAACAGATACAGATAATGGCAGTGCTTTATACACCTGCAGTGTAAATATGACCATCAATACCACAAACATAAATCTAATGATGACATAAAAAATAAAACATTAACGCCCACCAGTCTGGACATCAGGCTATGTATCATTCTAATTATGTACAAATTTGCCTTCTGACACACATTTCCTGTCTTCTTCAAGAGATGCACTTGAGAGAATTCCAATAATAAAAAATTAAAACCACTGACCCTCAGTACTGGCAGAATAAAATCTGATCAGTGATGTTGTGAGTGTGAAAGGAGAGTGGTAGGAATTGAGGCCATCTTCTGTGCTGATTTGGTGCCTGGGCTTGGCAACACATCACTGAGCCTCACACACACACACACACACACACACACACACACACACACACGCGCGCACGCCAGACACGCACACAGACAGGCGCACAGACACGTAAAGACATATGCATACGCACACACAGAGACCAATACCGACACACACACAGAGACACAAAGATAGATACACACACAAACAGACCAATATCAACACACACAGACCAAAGAATACATAGACACACAGACTCTCAAAACATAAATCAATATCCACACACACACACAAAGACACACACACACACACAGATATCAACACGCAGAGACACAGACACACACAAAAACAGATTAATATCAACACACAGAGAGACAGAAAGACACACGAAAACACACACACCAATATCCATACACACACTGACACAAAGACACATAGACGCACACAGATACACACATACACACAAACACAAACACCGAGTTTGACTAGAGGTAAACCTATAATTCCTGACCTCCGACCAGGAAAACTCGAATTTCCTACTCGGGAAGTTAGGGTAGCCTTTTCAACTACGAGTTCTTCCACATTCAGCAAATGGCATCGCATCAGCAGGCTGCTCATGGCATCAGAATTAACCAAAGCAGCACTTTTCACATTTAAATGAATTATATTGTTTATAATTCGTTGTTAAATCTATAACACTGATTGCTGTTTTAATGCGGAAAATATAATAACTGCCTAGATAGTTTCTAACAAAAGACAAACACTGAGGCATCCACGGTGTTTCCCCACTTTGTAGCGCAAATGTGCAGAGTCCAAACCGACGTCATTCGTAGCTCCGGCTTCCCACTACCGAGGGATGTGAGCATTACTGGTGTTCAAACGGACAATCTGACTGCTTGTGTGTGTGTGTGTGTGTGTGTGTGTGTGTGTGTGTGTGTGTGTGTGTGTGTTTAGACACACTACACTCACCCTTCTCTTCTGGAGCCTCCTCGGTGAAAGGCTTTTAGTGCTGGTGGGAGAACCTGCACTGTACAGACCACCCTCATCCTCAGTGTCCTGCAGAACATAATGACAAGGACGGAGAAACAGACAGAAGAACGACAGAGAGAGGAAATAAGTGAAAGGACAATTAAGAATTTGTAGTGTTAACAGAACTAGTTTCTAATGATACAACAACAAAGTGCATATTCTTGTCATATCCCATAAATCTACAAACATTTACATTTCATTTTGGTCACTCAAATCCTTTATTTATGCATAAATGGGTGTGTTCGCACACACACACGTTCAGTTGCCCATCATCCAAAGTTCCCATCATATCGTGTGCTGTTTAGCTAACCAGAGACAGGCAAAGAGTTAGATTTCTAGAGTTTCGCTAGAGTTCAGTCAGTAGCCAGGCGCGTTCGAAGAACAACAGGTATGTGATTGGAAAGCTGAAAAACCAGAAAGTCTCACCTTAAGTCTGATCCTGTCCTTCACACCGCGCAAGCCTTTTTTTGCATGAACTTTTGCCTTTAACAAGAGAAAGAAAAAACACAACAGAATGTATAACTTAAAAGAAAATTCAACTAACTCAATTATAATTACACTAATCAGATCACCAAAGTAAAAAAAAAAAAAAAGCTGTGTTAAATATATAAGTTATATGTTATATTAGAAAACAGACTTGCCAGTGTCTTAGTCAAAGCTTTTAGAATGTAAAGCAGAATTTGCACTACATAGGAAGGAAACTTACAATCTTATAAGCAGATTTCACAGCCGGGCTTGCTTTATTCACGCCTCTCTGGGTAGGAAAAATATCGTCATTAATCATTTAACGAGGAAATTGTCTGAATGAATAGTTTTATAATAGTTAATAGTTTTTTTAATAGTTTTGCAGATGGAACAATATGTAATTATCCAAACCAGAATTTATTTGAAATGAGACATAAAGTGTTTATCATATACTGTTTAGAGCACGTATGTTTACTGTTTAAACGTACGTACGTGCACACGTTTAACGTACGTACGTACACACGCACTCACCCACCCTCCCACTCACCTACGGAAAGCCACCATGCTAACATGAGAAATTTTTCTCTAATGCCATCTCAAGTCCTGATAAGCAGGGCAGAGGTGAAGACACTTTTATAGATTTGTGTCAGTCAGAAGATGTGAACTTTACATGAAACCTTTGGAAACTGGCACTCCGAAGAATTAATTCGGCATAACGGGGGGAAAAGCGAGAGAAAAGCAAGACATATGGATGGGGAGGCTTCTCTCTTTTGTTCAGTCTATTGAGTAATGGTGGTGTTTCCTGCCAGAAACCATGTGTCATCTCAGATGACTGGCTGTCATATCACATCAGAGTCGTCTCAACATCTCAACTGTTCTGCCGCCGTGTTTCGTTTGCTATGGCATAGCTGCCTGACTTTTACGTGCTTCAAGAGCAACTGGATATGTTTAATCACTTAAGCTTTGGTGAGAGACAAATACGTTCCAGCCAATGGGCATGATTACTGAGGTGAAATGAATATTCATTAGATTAAATAATTCTACAGTGCACTCCTGCTTACCTTCACAGTATGCATCCACTGTTGATAAGACCTAGAATTACCTGCGTAAGCATTAAATGACTCATCAGTTCACAGAGCAAAATAAGATGTTCACACCCATGTAATATAAATTTCACAGAAATTTCTGCTCTTTCGTCATGTTACAATGCACACGCTGCAATGGCAATCATTAACCATTCATATACCGTTTCCCCCTTTAACCGGCAGGGATATTTCCAAACATAAAGGTTCTTTCCTTCTTTTTCCTCCACCAAATAGCGAAAATCCCACTCACTTCCGCAAAAGCCCCCCTCTGTGATCTCTTCCTCAAAGACATCTGTGAAACCCCTTCCTTCATTTAATTTGGCCAGTCTGCCATCAATGAACTGCAACATAAATCACAGTATCACAGGTTATTAAAAAAGAGAGAGAGAGAGAGAGAGAGAGAGAGAGAGAGAGAGAGAGAGAGAGTGAGAGACTGACTTCCGGACACATTCACTAAACTGTGCTTCTGTAATTTAGATCAGATGGAGGATTACCATGGCAGGCTGGCTTGTAGTGTGCGCAACGCTTTTGGGGAAATTTAACTTCCTGTAACTTGTCACAAAAAGGCCATAAAAACGGCATCCAATAAATTTGCCCGCTGTAACCAGACAGTGATTGGTTTAGATGACAAACTTCACATTACTGACATTGGGCCTCATTTTTTCAAGCTGGACACGAACGGATTTATTCGTAACTCGTTCCTAGGAGCAAATACAAAGACAAACAAATATATAGTATTAGTATCAAAAACCTGTAATTTTGGAAAAGCTTTTTCTTCCTAGCTTGACCGGATATAAATTTATGCAAAGTACAACTAACTAATGCAAACCTATATTTATTGGTTTCAAATCATATACTTTGACTTCTGACCTGCTGCACTTTTACACGTGGATTATACTGTCAAGTTAAAGTAGCTTGTGCATGTAAATTACACACACAAGTTGAATGAAAATTTGTGAAACCCAGTTATTTCCTATTAATGGCATTAACTAAAGAACTATTAAAGAAATATACCAAAGAACGCAAGCTAACATAAATCCATAAAGTAAGACAAATAAGGGCAGACTGCTGTACAAAAGGAGGACACCCTGTAATGACTCAGATCCAAGTCGGTTCCATTTGATATGGCATCTTGTTTTAACGTTGTGCAACACTTTTCGAGCCAGCACCAAGTGACCGATAAGTGACTGATCTGGTATGTCTCAAGCTGCAATGTGCTGTATACTCCCTAGTTTGCTGAATGCCTAAGCTGAATTCCTCAGGACACACACCCTCCAGCTCGTCCAAAACAGCATCGGGGAGGGCGCATTGTTGTGCAAGAGATTTCAAGCTGAGAGTCGCGGAGATGCTTTAAATATAAACAAATAAATAAATAAATAACAACAGCAGTTTTCCTGTGTGATCTACACAGGAAATGTCATGTCAACACATTTCCATTTAATTCACCTTTTCTGTAATTTGACACTTGATTTTATGCCTTCTCAAGTGCTGCAACAATGCTAAATTATATATATATATATATATATATATATATATATATATGTATATTATTAGCAGAGATAAAATAACTTCCAATTCTTATGAGGAAATCTTGTTTGCCGTTTACCCATCCTTTCAGCTCTCTGAGCTTTGCCTTTTATGGATTTCTTTGGGCGTGACCAAATGCAAATCAGCGGTGCCATGCACTCATCAGCTAATTTACTGAAAATCTTTAAATTCAGCTGAAACGTTTAGCTCGGTTTGGCTTACGCAAACACTTACGCGCAACTTTACGAACACGTTGATAAATGAGCCTGAATATTTGCTGCAATATGCAAGAAAAGATAACAATAAATGCAAATTGTAAACAATTAACTACTGTGTACCTCGCACCCAATGCACAGAGCAATTTCAAGAAGGAACAGCGTTAATTGATTGACGCGTGCAGTGTTCATGTGGACTTCTGCGTCAACGCCTTAATCGTGCAGCTAATCATAGTAAATTAGCACCAGTGTTAAAAAATGAATCCCCAAAACTGCCTCTTAGTTTGGGATCATATTACATGCACTTCCTCTGTTCTGGATACTGGAATAAGTCACATTTAATGTCCAGACATGTGTCTGGCAAAGACGAGTCATTAAAGCATATTAATTATAGTTCTGGCAATAAATTAAATACTGTATAGTGGTTGCAATCAGAAAGCATCAGTAATTAATGGACTACACTGTACATAAGACAGAAAGAGATAAGAAATGGTGCCAATTGACTGAACTAGAGCACACCAGCTGTGTGTGTGTGTGTGTTGGGAGTACAGGAGTGCATTACACTTCCTCGCAGGCAGTGTGAACAAGAAGCAGAGGAAGGTGAGCGATGTGTGTGTGGAGTGTGTGAGCGTTTGGAGGAGGGGTGTGGAGGGTCGTAGACGGAAAGCAGGTCGTGGCTGACAGGCTTCCCTTGCTTTCTCTTGGCAGCTAGCCGGCGCTCGCTTTCTCAGCACCGACGTGGTTCATGGTCAGAACAGGGCACGAGATAAGGGCTCTTTTTTAAATCCTGCCGCTTCGATGTCTTCGAACCGCCGGTCACTATCGGTTATGAGGAAGCAGCAAAATACTATTATGATTAAACGCGTACTGGGTCCTTTTCTGGGAGAAACTAAAACGCAGAAGATCTCTGAGCACCCCTGTCTATGAATCGACCGGGTCTTAACTCGTTTATGTCGATCAAGGTAACCATATCCTCGTAATCAGTAACTGTTTACCAGAATCATTACACAACATCCAGTCAAAAAACATCTCCAAAGAAGGCCACGGTAGCAAAAGTCGACAATAATACTGAAGCAAAACCAGAGATGGTGGGATTAAGACAGAAGGAGTGTCCTTTGGTCGTGTCATACCTGCTTGAAGAGTTGCAGGTTCACAGCCATCTCAAGAAAACTCTTCATGGTGCTGGAGCGATGTGCTACGAAGCTCTCTTCACAGAAGGTGATTGCCTCTCCCTGGAAAGCAGGACGCTTACTTTATTTCACATAGCGAAAAAGCTATTTACAAGTATTACACATGTGAATATTTCATGTGCACTGAGCTTTGCTGTTCAAAACACTGCTATGCTTTTGCTAATAAAACCTTACTCTTGAAAAGTAAAAGTGTTGTTGTTGTCTGGATCAATAACTGAAGTTCCACAGTCATCTTTAACGATCTGTACACAGTAAGACTGCGATTACCACCGTTGCATAGGAGCTCATTACTGTTTGCCTGCTTTTGTTTCATTTACAGCTCAGTTAGACCTCAGTGCACTGTAAAGCTGCTGGTGTGAAGGCATATGGGCTTCACAAAGCTGAACTATATAATTTATTCAAATAGCTCACCGCAATGGCAGACACTCTTTAGATTTGCACAGCAAGGACGCTGCAGAGTCGAGAACATTACAGCACAGAAATGGCCATAAAGCCTCTGAAATATTACACCTATATTTGGCCTTTTGGAAATGGTCCATCACTAAAAAGGAAACATTATTTCCCAAAATGTCCTGTATGAAAACGTATCATCAGGATATGAAGGTCGAAGTTCTAAAATCTCAAATCAGATATGGCAGTACATCTGAGGAAAGCACAGAAAAGACACGAAGGTTGAGTCTAATCTAACATTCAGTACTGTATTCAGTATTTTATTTTAAAAATGGCTGAATTCCCTACTCTAAAATGCAACACTACAAAAATGTTATCAACATCAGTCTGTGCCGGTGCCTTTGTTTCCAAATTATATTCTGAAAAGGAGCTGTAGTTTTCAAATGCGCCTTCACTGGATGGTGATTATACTTACATGGAAATTAGACTGAAAAGAATCTAGGGGCAAAATCCAGAGTACTTAAATATTACATGGTTGTTCCTTCCCAAACAGAAACGGGCTTTCAAAGTGAGTTTTAAAGGTGAGCGTAAAAGAAAAGGAATCCAAAAAACAATAGCAATCACAATATAAAGATTTAATGTCCCTGAGCTGAGACGGTGCTTTGAAGAATTTCTGCACACGCTCCTTTGTATTCTCTGAGAAAGAGTCAGTTTGTGTACACACCAGCATTACAACATCAATTATGTTTCCAACAAAGACAGTCATATTTGACAAACAGGGAGCATATATTGTTTTTGCTGGGCTTGAGAGTGAAAAGCCCATTTCAGGAGTTGAGAAGGCCTGAGAACAATACTCCACCAGAGCTGAAAGAAGGCTTCAAAGAGATTGTCCTGCCTTTTCAACTTCTGACATTTCACTGAAACAGACAGGCCCACCTTAACGCCCCCCCACCCCCTCCCTCCCGGCCCCATTCCTTCCTCTTCTCTTTGCTTATGGATGGTGTGGTGCTCAGCTGCCTTTAAATGGTAGCACTGAAAGTCTACCAGAACCAAGGATCCTTAGGCTCCGGTCTGTGTGAGGTTTAAAGAAAAAAAGAACAAGCGAAAAAAAAGTACTGACAGCATGACAGACATATTAATGTTGCTGTGGTTAAAAAGGACAACGCTTATTTTAACAGGGGTGATTCAGAGCAGAAACGGGAACCGGTAATAGTTGCGGCAGATCTGCTTCGCCGAATGAATAGAGTAATACGAAGCACATAGTCAGGATCTGCTGCAGTAATTCAACTCAAAAGAGAGTGAAGGAGAGGCAGAAGTCAAGCTTACGGGTTTGTATCTCAGAGCATCTCGATAGGAGCCAAACAGTGCAGCCTGAGAGCGCAGGAAGGCCCGAGCCACTCCGCTGCCCGTGGCAGTCGACTGCTTCTTCAGCTTACTCTTCAGACTCGAGACCTGAGGGGGAGAGAGTGTTAAAATAGCACCTCTGAAATCATGGAGGAAGAGGCAAAACCATTCGGAGTGTGAAGTGTCATATTTGCAGGTGACCCCCCTAGACATGAAAGAGAATAAGAGAGAGAAAGAAAGGAAGAATGAGACGAGCCTCTTCACTTCTCTTGTAGCTTTTCTGTTGTGCTGCCAAGAGCACCTGCTGCTCTGTTAATTGAGTTAAAGGCAGGGTGTGAAAGGGAAAAAAGAAAGGAAGCAGTGTAATACATATATAATCTATGATCCTGTGTCCACTGCAGCCTCAGATTCCTGCTCTTGCTCGTTCAACTTGTACATTCGGAGATGCTTTTCTGCACCCGTGATTGTAAAGAGTGATTATACGAGTTACTGTGGCTTTCCGGTCAGAGGCTGACCGCGCTCATCGTCAAGACATTTCTGGCACCGAGATCACATTCTGATCTACACATTAACTGCATTTTATGCATTAGGCTGCTGCTGCCACATGACTGAGCAGGGGTATCAGGGTTCCTATTAAAGTGGCTGGGGAGTGTATGTGCACTTTAACAAGGGTTCTTGACTTGCATGATTGCATTCATAGGGACATGTAGGACTTGCAATTCAGAGCATGAGTACAGTCTCTATTACATATGCAAATTAATCAATAATGACGTCAAGAGAACTGAAACAGATATTAATAATGGTGTAGCACCCAGTCACTGGACATTCGTTTACACAGCTCACACGTCGGGATAAACTGGGTCACGCGATTGTGCAAAACCGTTAAGCCTGCTCTCAGAATTTCAAGAATGTTTTACTTCCTCCATCTTGTCTTGTCTAAAGAAGCGATGGCCAATCATAGACTTCCAGCAACAGACCTGGGAGTTTTCATTTTCAGATTAGCTGGAGCGGGAAAACAGGCAGAGGTAGCCTCTTATGTTACGTCTTAGAGGAACCACGAGTCAGAGAACCACCCTTGTCCTTGCTAGAGCATTTCACAGTCACTAATAGAACTGAATTCTTATCGTATATTCCAGTACACGCTACCGGCACAAGAAATCCAGGGACTGAGTTTTAACACTCTGAAAACATTCAAAGGTTTAGTCAAGGCTGTAATGAGCACACTGTGTGCTAAAGCCTTATTTACATGAGTTCCTAGGCTGTGCGTGTCAACAATCAGTTCGACTTGCTTTACCACTGAATATCAAACAAGGACAGGAAACCTTAACTCAGGCAAAGAGGCCTTAAAATGAACAGCAAAGCCTTTGTTGAATATTCAGTGCCTGTAACAGAAACAATGTATGGCATAAGATTTATTTAAAAAAAAAAAAAAAAAAAACCTTCAAAAAGAAGATCGGTCGTAAGGTTTGTAAATTCGTAAAGGACATTCCCGTAACGCGGAGCTCTTTTATTCTTTTAACCCACAGCGTCCCCTAAGCTGCTGTTACAGATATGCATGAGCCTTTAGGAGAAATTTTATCTTGTATCTTTATAAGGCATCTATAATAAATAAATGCCATTTCTGTATTCGCAATGGGTCAAGAAGCTTTTCAGGTTTATGCAAAGTTTGAGGTGGATTAATATTTTATGTTGATGCATTAATTGTATTTCCTCCAAAACAATAACAAAGGAAAAAAAAAAAAAAAAAAAAAACCACAAAGGGAGAGCTTGCACTGCAATTCTTCTGCTACTAAGAGTCATTGGTGAAATATTATGTTTAATAGTCATTGTAACGCAGTATATGATAACTAGCAAATTTACACATTAATAATTTTCAATTAATTTAATTGATAAATTTATAATAATTAATACATTCTTGAAAAGTATCATCCTGGTCAATTCAGCAATTTTCCTTTTTTTCCCCCTCCATTTGTTCATGCATGCGATGAGCGTAACCGCAAACTTCAGATTAATAATAGGATTTTGGATAGTCACAAACAACTCATCAAGCATGCAATCTCAGCAACAGATCTGTCAGACTAATTAACTATTATACTTTGAGTATCACTAACGAGACATGAGCAGGAGGGGGCATCAGAAGGAAGCTTAGCTCTACAGGTGATCAACCTATTTGGGAGTGACATTTTTTAGTGTAAAGTCTCTGAGCCTATGATCTGATCAAAGGCAGAGTCCCCCATTGGGTCCAATTATAAGCACTGGTATTGTAGGGGGTGGATAGAGAGAGAGCGAGAAAGAGAGAGAGTGAGAAAGAGAGAGAGAGAGGGGGGGGGGGGGGATGAGGGAAGGGGAGTGAGTTATGATATTCATAATCTATGCAGAGAGGCCTTTCCGGTATAGGTCTTTTCCCCGTAGCTGTGATCTTTTCAATTCACATCAAGGCAAGATAGCTCGGGATGAAAGTGCTGCAAACATGGCGTCTCATTAAACTCTACAGCGCCGACTCCCCAACAGGGTTTGAAGTGCGCAGAGTAAAGAGCATGGGGTCAGAGGTGGCCCACAAAACAGATCTCCATTTAACTCACCAGCTGGAGATGATAATTAGCAGGTGCATCACTGTCTCCTTTTTTTTTTTTTTTTCCTCCAAAGGATGATGCCACAAGCCTTCTCTCAATGATGGGCTGCTTTTATACGGCCAGAGTTACACACACGCGCCGCTTCAGGAATGAGCTGCGTGGACTCACGGTAGTTGATTTGATTGAACTAGGCAAGGACATATGCCTGCACAAATACTGCATAAAGTGAATACAGTGAATGTGTCTAATGTATTCTGTATAATCTCTGTTTCAGATCGTGTAGCGCTCCACTGACAATAAGGCTTAAGTGGTGAATCCTTTTAAAAATAAATACGACAGCGTTTCAAATGCAAAGAAAAATTCAATGCATCCCTTTTTGCATACTGGGTTCTTTTTTTTTTTTTTTTAGTTTTCAACAACATCTGGATAAATGAATTTCTTTAGGTTCACTTCATATACACTAAATGCAATCAATCCTTTTATTTAAAGAGCAACACTTCCTGGTAATAAGTGCTCACAAATGTATGGAGTTAACGGCATTTCAATGCACTCCTTTTCACCTGCTCAATAATAACCTTCGGGATTTTTTTTTTTTTTCTAAATCAATACGGTTCAGGGAATTGGGAATTACTGAAAACCAATGAAATTAAATACAACAGGCCACAGCAGAATACTGGCTGTTTCTATTCAAATTGCTTGGTGTGTGTGTGTGTGTGTGTGTGTGTGTGTGTGTGCGTGTGAATTGAAGAACTGAATAATTGTATAGTAGAACAGAGATGAGGTAAATGCTCTACTGCATTTGAAATGTACTGAAAAAAGGCCATACATAAATTGTACAATTAAACAGTGTAAACAGAATCGGTTTTAAAAAGACTGGATGGTTTTATTTCGATTATTATTTTTTAATAAGTCAGTGGTGGAGTGGTGGGGCGGAAGGTGTTGTGCGAGGGATTCTGGCCATGAGTAGAAAGCCGTGGGGATGCAATTAAGAAAACTACAAAGAAAAAGGAATAGTTATGAAAATCTGCTTCTTTCTTTTGATGTGCAGTAAGATGAAGAAGCATACGCACACGCGCACACACGCGCGCACACACACATGCACACACAGCCATTTTTTCCTCGTCAGGACACTCTTTGGACACTGAAACACCAAGTTGAGAGAACATGAGATGAGCAGATCCTCTTTAACAGAAGGATACGCTTAACTCGTCCACTCGAGTAGTGCTTCAGTAAATAGTGATTAAATGATAAATGGCACCATTTTAAACATTTTCAAGAGTATACGTGTTCTTTGATTAATAAGCCATTTCCCTCCTGTTGTGCTGAGATGCTTGATGTTTGTTGTCTGATTCATCACTCGTTAACTTCCACTTGGTGCCTTAATACACATAACCTGTGAGCACAAACCTAGAACTTTCACAGATGACTCCAAACAGAAACGATCAAACACAGTAAAGATACACGCGCAAGCCAGTCTACACGACGGAGGAAAGGATGTCATACGAGACGAACAAACAAACGGCTCCTATTGCTTTTAATAAAAATCAAAACAATTTATACACACGCCGGTCTGTAGCTTTACACGCGACCGGCACACAAAAGATCAAATAATGCTCACGTTCAATTCCTAGCTCTTTGGTAGCATAACACATTCCTAATTTTCTATTTTTAGATGCGAAAGTAAATACGCCTCCCTGGTACCAAACTCCAATTATAACGGAAAAAGACAGTACAAGAGTTTCATCGTTTTCAGGAGGGGGAAAAATTGTTATTGGGGATTGTTCCATTTTAAATCAGGCTCTTTTTTTTAATTTTTATAAGCATTCATATTTCTCTTTTTTCTTTTGTTTTAGAAACCATGACATGGAGGGGTCTGTGTGTAAAAAAAAAAAAAAAAAAAAAAAAAAAAAAAAAAAAATTTTTATAAAAAAGTAGAGGAAAAAAAAAAATCAATATGTGATCTCTGTGCATTTGAAGTCTAATATAAATGACGATCATCTTCAATAATTATTGTAACGTATATAAAAGAATAACGAAGGATCTAGACCAAAAAAAACTGAAAGAAAATACAAAGCAAGTGAATTTCAAGGTGACAATAACATTCTTAAAATCTACTTTCAAGAATTGAAGCTGTAAAGCCAATTCTGCTACACTCTGGTTTTGGCTAAAAACTGTCTAAAAGCCTTTTTTTCCCCCCAGAACGCTGCTCTGAGCCACAGTAATTATTCTTTCGATTTGTCAATCTGCATGGAACAGAATCTCGACCGGCATGGTAGCATTTCTAATAGTCAATAAATCTAAAATATTATGTGTAAAATTGAGGGAAATGGCCATTATGCCAAGGAGAGCAAAGAGCTCAGCATCGGGTCACGTCTGGAAAAAAGAAGGCCAGGTAATTCAGGACAACTGTCACCTTTGACCTGACTGAGAGCTGGACCAACGGTCAGACTCACCGTATAATAGGGTCCATATGGCCAAGCAGGCTACATAGCTAGAATTATATGAATGTCATAAAGTTTGTCTTAAATCAGCTTTCTTTAAAACAAAGAAGAAAAAAC
The DNA here is from genome assembly GCA_030068235.1 of Notoglanidium macrostoma. NCBI lineage: Eukaryota > Metazoa > Chordata > Actinopteri > Siluriformes > Auchenoglanididae > Notoglanidium > Notoglanidium macrostoma. The sequence goes on from JAQQZR010000007.1 coordinate 1,721,008, forward strand.
ATTCTGGTGTTAATTTCCTTTTACCGGTTTTCTTTTTTAAAAAAAAAAAAAAAAAAAAAAAGGAAAAGAAAAAACAAACCTTGAATAAAAGGCATAAAGAATAAACTGGTAGACTGTTTACACCTCAGCGTGTGAGAGGTGACACCAATAAATTAATTCTTGCTTGTTAGTTTTCAGCATTGCCCACAGATTCACCATATTGTATTTGTAGGCCGCTATCTCAGGGAAAATGCTATACGACAGGCGCTTTAACTAGCAAATGAACAAAAGCAGCCTTCAGCTCTGCTCAATTAGAGCCGATTCCTTTTCTTATGAATTTTAATATCCCCACAGGTAAGGTAGCCAAGGAAGAGAAACAGAAATCATTTTGTGGTGCAAAATATTTCGACAGGTGACATTTACATTTCAGGTGGGATAATTTAACACGAACATGATTCAGGGTGCACGCGCCATCATTAGTCAATGAAAAATCACGCGAGAAGATCAAAGCAAACATTGTTCTGGCACTTCATTTATCATACCATAAAGACAAAGAGGCGTTTTTGGTTTTCCTCTGTCAGTTTCAAAGCCCTGACTCCTTTATATGACACGCTCGCAATTTAATTTACAAATGAAATGCCGATTGCAGAACTGTAATGATTTTTTTCCGCCCGTGCTTTCGACACACAGCAGTGATTCACAAAGGACCAATTCTGCAAAGTGAGCAAGAGAAAGAGGGGGAGGGAAAGAAGGAAGAATGCGAAAACAAATCCCTTAATATTCAAAATAATTGATGAGTGACTATTTTTTGACCCTGACGGTAGACAGCTTCCTGTAGCACTGACCGGTGTCAACACACCGTTAATTAAGGAGAGAAAGCAGTGGCAGGTGGCTGAGAAAATGGAGGCTGATAATTGGCCCCCTTCTTCTCTGGATCTTCAGAAAAATCCAGCACGCTTCTCTTCCAGCGAGAGGTGCCACTGGGTGGGCAGGAAAGGCACGCCTTGGAAATATAATGATTAAAAAAAAAAAAAAAAAAACAAAGAAAGAAAGAAATGGATGAAGGCTGCAACTGCACGTTTGCCGACTTCTGAAAGCCAGTCAAGAGTGCTGGCCTTTAAATGTGACGAGGCGAGCTTGCCTAAATATTGTAAGACTACTAATGACAAGGGGAGAGGCAGTTTTCTCTCTGGTCAGTGTGTGTATTTGTTCAAGTATTTGAGTAGTTGAGAAACACAGAAGGAAAGAATGTGTAAAGATAAAAGTACACAAGAAAAATGAGAAGTTTTGGACACTGATGTGTGTGCGTGTTTTGAAACACTGTGTGTGTGTGTGTGTGTGTGTGTGTGTGTGTGTTGGTGGATGCTCACCACATCACTGGGCAGGTTGTGCAGGTCATCAGCAGGACTCTCCAGCATGTTGGTATCCACATTTAGAATGACCACGTCTTCCAGGGATCTGCTCTTCACTCTCTGTGAATGAGATCAGAGGTGCTTCTATTAAAACACAACGCAAGACAATACAGTAAGTCTTATCAGAGATACAGTCACACGCCCAGTGGGATTAAACGCAATCTTTCTTCCACAGTATCATTACAACAATTTCAATCAACGAATCTGTGCGAATGGGCGTTTTCCTCTAAATAATGAACATATGCCAGTCTTAACATTGATGATAGAAACATCAAGACACAATATGGCACAGAATTATTCTTGCATGATTGGAATATTTAATATTCGCTCCACTAATATCTACTTTATATGTAATTTAAATAAATCAAACCCCACTAAATGAAAAAAAAAAAAAGCACACATGTGCTTCTCCTTGCTTATAACAAAAAAAAAAAAAAAAAAAAAAGAAAAGGAAAAAAAGGGGGAAAATGCTGCATTCAGCCAGTTAAGCCATGGGACCATTTTGTGCATCCACACAAAGGTAGTCATGCATCCTGATGGTGACAAATCCCACAATTATTCTGCTAGTGCAGGTGGGGAAACATCGAAGTGAGTTAAAAAAAAAGAAAAAAGTTCTGGTTTGTCACTTTTGACAGTTGCTGCTATGGAGGCCTGCGTGCTGATTTGGTCTAATTATGTGCAGCCAGATAGGGGGACTGTCACTAATGCGAAAGTGTGATAAATACTGCCAGTGTCTGCAACTGTCAGCGGCATCAGATTCACACACACACACACACACACACACACACACACACACACACACACACACACACACACACACACACACAC
>JAQQZR010000007.1:1723326-1736676 GCA_030068235.1 Notoglanidium macrostoma
ACACACACACACACACACACACACACACACACACACACACACACACACACACACACACACACACACACAGAGCTATAGGTCCACCACCAACCAACATGCCAGCTCTCAACATCCAAACACACTGGTTCTTTGTTTCTCTGTTGTGTTCTACTCTTTCATATCTCTGACACACACACACACACACACACACACACACACACACACACACACACACACACATACACACACGAGATAAAAGGCTGTACATTTCTGTAGATCCTTGCATTTCGAGCTGTCGATATAAATATCGCCTTCAAACAATGTCTCGGATTTGATTTGAATGACTTGAGGCGACTTATATAGTGAGACACATACAGTGACATACAGAAATATTTAAAAATAAAACCCACATAACTGGATTATACAACGTAATGGCCAGCCTGCCGTTCCCGTTCAGTGAGTAATTCTGAGAGGCTGAACAGACGTTGAGCTACTGACAGGAGATTAATGTTGCTTACCTCCAACAGGCTGAGATGAACTCCAATCAGATATGGCATGGGTGCACTATTGGGAATCAAGGCAAGTTATAGTCATTAGCAGAACTAATATAATAGCATTGGGGGGAAAAACATACAACTACCAGTCAAGCTTAGGAAGAGGGACAAGCCTGGTATAGATTTTATTACACACTTCAAGGCCAAAAGTATGTGGACGCCTGACCACCACACCCATGAGTGCTTCTTTCCCAACCTGCTGACACAACATTGGGAGTTGTATAGAATGTCTTTGCATGCTGTAGCTTTACAATTTCCATTCACAGGAACTCAAACCCGTTCCAGCATGACTACACCCCTGTGCTCAAAGCGAGCCTGCGTGACGACATGCTATGCCAAAGTTGAAGTAGAGGAACTGGAGTGTCCTGCACGGAGCCGCCTCACCAGACATCAGTACCTGACCTCACTAATGATCTCACAGCTGAACGAACTCAAATCCCCACAATGACGCTCCAAAATCTAGTGGAAAGGCTTCGCAAAATAGTGGAACTTATTACAACAGCAAAAGGGGACTAAATCTGAAACGGGATGTTCAACAATCACATACGTGTCTGATGGTCAGGTGCGCACAAACTATGGGCCATATAGCATTCAGAAAGTAAATAAACCCAAAATTACAAGAGGCATCAAAATGTAAGCCCAAGAAAAGTGACTGAATCTAGCAAAATGTGCTTTAGGAAGCTAAACGTATTACTGCCTTTGACGGTTTCCAGGAAGGGCCACTCTGATCGCTGAAGGTGATTAGCGTAATTGGTGCGCATCACGTTTTCAGGCTTTGCTGGAGTGGAGCGGGGCAGAGCTGCATAATTAGATCAGTTTGGGTAGCTGCTGCTGCAGTTGCTCGGTATAGTTGTGTGGCTAATAGGCTAGTGACGCTGCCGCACCTCCTATAGCTTTAAGCTCAGGAGGTGGAAAGCGAGAGGGCGAGAAAGCAAAGGAGAAAGAATGCAACTGCTGATCAGGACTGTCCAAATCTTCTGAAATAAAGTGTTTATCAGATGCAAACATAAGAGTGAAAGATGGCTAGTGTGTGTGTGTGTGTGTGTGTGTGGGGACAGTTGTAGGAGAAGAGCAACCAAGCAAGATGATCTTACCAGCAGTAGTCCAGCAGGTGTGGGGGAAGAACAGGGATGTAGATGTGCTGCCAGTGCATGGGGTAGAGCATGGAAGCTGAGCCATGCACACATGCGGTTAACTACGAGGAAATGAGAGCAAAAACAATAGAGACACAGATACATCAGGCTCAGACTGTGGTAAGGTACTACACTGAAGGATAGTATTTTATATAATAAGGTGCTGGCGAATGTCCAGGTTGTTTTTTTTTTTTTGTTTTGTTTTTTTGACAAATCAATGTAAACATTAATTTAAATGAATCACACATGGCTCGAACATTACTATGGAATTAAGTGCTTAAAGTAAATAAAGCTAATAAACAAAAACGGAACAGTTAATTGCCTGGCTGGTGTGGAAGCCTGGTGGGCGAAACCCAAGTGAACCCTCCCTCTTCCACTCATCTGTGCTCATGGCTACCCAACAATTGTATTGACCCCCCACCCCCACCCCCCCCAACCCCATCCCTACCCAACACACACAAGCACACGCGCACACACATACACACGCTCATCTCCCAGATTAAAATAACATGATTAAATATGGAAAAAGAACAGAGGTCTGAAGGCTCCGCTGGGACTTCATTAGGGCAAATTGCCAAAGAATGAAACATGAGTTAGCCAAGAGAGAAAGCATGAGCCGCTGGAATACCAGAGGGAGCGAGGCTGAGTGAGGCTTTTTTTTTTTTTTTTGGAGGGGGGTCATTTCAGTAATGTGTGAAGCGCTGCTCTGAAACTATCACGAGACCCCCTCTTGTCACAAATGACCAGCAAACCTAGCCAAGCTTAACCACAGCAACGGCTTCCATGCTACCCATCCCTCTTCATGCATGAAGTTTAAGAATGTCGGCTCGTTCCCATTGTTAAATTACATATAAATTACATTATAAAACACAAAAACACTGTATACCTCACCAGCATAGGCATGATTTAATTAAACAGAAACAATGCCTTGTTCTTTTTTTTTCTTTTCTTTTTTTTTCATTTTTATATATGCAAATTTGTTTTGCCATTTTCTCTGTAAATAAGAACCCTTAAGCCGTGACATGTCTAATTGTGTCTGGATAATTTAGGAGCGATAAATGAATATTTATATCATCTCCCACCAGGTGGGTATCACAGGATATCAAAGCTTCCAGACATTTCCCTATTTTATGAGCTTTTTTTTTTTTTTTAAGAGATCCGCAACAGTAAACGATGTCAAGGGGTCACTGTGGTGCGCGAGAGCATTTCCTTTCGACCGCGAAAACAGGTTGCTGTCTAATCTCCTGGAGAGAAACCTTTCCGTACCACGTACAGATGAGGAAGACGACTCCAGTTATTTCAACAAAGCCTAAAGGGAAGCTCCATTTGGCTTGATTTACTCGCAAGTTAAAAGGGATGCACTATCTGTTTTCAAAGGGATAGGAATGAGAGGAGGTGGTGAAACTAAGATAAGTACTTGAAGGTCAAAATTCAAAGCCAAAGAAGATGCTTGATATTTTTCCAAACAATATTTCTGAAGCTTTTTGAGTCAACCTTAATTTATCCTGCATTCACAGAAGAAGCATTCGTTTTCTTCTTGCATATCAATTGATTAATTAATGAAACTGCGTAAAATCTGAAAGACCATTCCATTACATATATGAGCATATAAATAAATCTTGCTTTACACACACACACACCTATATCTATATCTATCTATATATATATATATATATATATATATATATATATATAGTAATGACCAATAGCGTTAAAAAAAAAAAAAAAAAAAAAAAAGTAGTGCAAGTGTGTATATATTTGTTTGTGATATTCCGCTGCATTTTAAAATGAGCACATATTACTTCTCCAGGAACAAATGCTTGCTTCTGGCTTGTTTGGGTGTAGACCTGGTGCCTGCTGGGGCTCGCTGTGAGCTGCCACTAATGAGCATGTTAAGTGGAGACCAGCCACACACAGCAGATTACGCAGAGGTGACCAGGCTCAGAGAAACAACACAGCCCATGATCCAGTCACCAGGGACATCCTACAGCTGGGCATCTCCAGAATATCTCTCTCTCTCTCTCTATCTCTCTCACACACGCACAGAGTGTTAATTAATGCTATGTCTACAGCTAAACCTAACCCTAACCTCAGTAACCAAAAGGAAATATTTTTGTTTTAAAAAAAACAAAAAACAAAAAAAAACCAACAACTAGCAAAATGTTCCTACAAGGTCAAAACCATCAGCCATACAAGTGGACATGCACACCAAGCTCCGGCTTTTGTTCAAGCCATTCCTATTAGAAGTGAGACGCTATTGAGATTTACTCAAGGGGTTGGGTTTTTTTTTTTTGTTTTCTTTTGCTTACATTATTGGCACCCTTGGAAAAATGGGCAAAAAGGTAAGTAGTTAATTAGCATAGCCTCCCGAGACTCTCTAAAGTGTGTGCCTTGTAATTTCTCCTCACGGTTTTTGTTTCTTAGCACCTGATAACTATTGGACTTGATCGATGGCTTCAAACAGGAAGAGGTGTAGCAAAAGAGCTCCTCATACGAGGAGCTTACAAGGACAGACACACAATGGGGTTCAGAAGAAATGTGATGCCCTCATATGAGCACAGTGGAGTCTCCATGAGATGAATCTGACTTTATTATTGTTAAGTGTTTAGAAACCCTTAAGCAGTCAGCCATGATTTCCTATTCCACTGGTGTATAAATATAAGATGGGGGAATATAAGATACATAAATATAAGTATAGATATGAGATGGGAAAAATTAGAGAACACAGAAATGAAGTGACAATAGTGAAAAATGTTATAAATAAATCATACAGTGAGAAGAAAATGATAGAAGTACACATGAAAATGTCCATATGACCCGTTAGGACAAGAATGAATGAGTTTAAAACAACCGGAGAAACAATAACTCAGTGTTCTAATCAGTAATGCACAGAGTGTCTTCAAATCTCCTAATCTACACCTCCATACCTACAAATTATTCAGGATGTGTGAAGAAAGCTTTTTTTCTTTCATCGAACAACAAACACTGAGCAGGTGGAGTTCACTAGACGATATTGGAACTCTGTCTGGAACCGAGTTGTACAGTAAGATGAGAAAAATCAGAGCTTTTGGGCAACAAACACTTAAGGTGGGGTTAACATAAAAAAGGAGCAACTAAAAAGATTATGAATCCCCGCTGTTACGGACTTAAGGCCCTGGGAACACTGGTATGATGCATGGCACCATAGACTTCAGGAACTAGCAATTAGCAACTAGAGATTTTTCATGAAAATGGGGCTGCTGCAGCCAAAGGGCTACAATTACTTTGTGGCCGGATCTTCCAGCAGGACAATGATCCAAAACATCCTCGAAAATCCACACAAAAATCTAATTTCTGACATGGCCAGCTTGACGTAAACCTCTGAACTGAACACCGCTGTCGGGCTGGGCGCCAATACTTATGTGTCTTTGTTATACATTAAAATTATATGTTTTGGTGGGGTCTCTTTCTTTTAACAATCAACATATTTAAATTAAAAGTGTGATTTCAACATGACTTAATTGACCACATATCCTCTTTATCCACCTGACCAAGGGTGCCAAAATTTATTGAAATGCCTGTATCTTGCCACATTATATGGACAATTCCAGAAGACAAATAAAAGGAATGATAACTGGGTTGTAGTTTTAAGGAGGGGAAAAAATAAAAAAAAGCTCAATTCCACAGTGTTTCCTGATCGTCTCCTATAAAGCTTGAAGTCACTGGCAGTCTCTCTCAGATATGTTTTAAAGTAGATTTAACACCGTCTGTGAACCGGGAACACACACGTCGCCTCCGTTCGGCTGTGTTTACATGAACACAGCCTTTGACAGCGACGACGCAAACCTACAGTTATATTTGTCCATGTAAAGAAGTTAGTAAACAGTGCCTTTTGGATCAGTGAATATATCTGTAGTATCTCTAAAACCAGACAAAAAGTTCTGATCTTTGATAGGAGCAGTGCTGCAGGCGGCAGTATCACTGCGACTGGGGCAGACCAGAGGTGTGATTCTTTTCCCCCTGACAAGGGTGACAACACTGAGAGAGTGCACCAACTTCCCCTAGAACCTGTAAGGCTCTTTCTCTCCTGGTTCTTGTGCTTGCTTTCCAATTACCACAATTCCTTCTCCATTCCTGTCTATGCTCAGCGCTAACAAGGAGGTGACATTGAGGAGGAGAAAAAAAAACGAACAAAGAAAAGCGAAGGGGAAAAAAAAAAAAAAAAGACGTTGAGAGGGCACAGGCAGATAAACAGGAGATAATACTAACCCGTCCATATAGCGTGCCCAGAAAAAAGAAAAAAAAAAGCAAGCCAGTGGTGGAGGACGAGAAGTAACAACGAGAAGTAACTATCAAAGCAGCAGGGGTAGGAGAAATGCTCAGAGAGGCCAAAAATGAGACTGCAGAGTGCTACGCAGATAAATGAAAAAAGAATGACAAAGAGAGAAGGAGTAAGGCGGAGAAAGAAGTGTGTGTGCATGTGTGTGTATGTGGAGAAGGGGGGGGGGGGGTGTGTGTGTGAGAAATATGAGGCCAAAGAACAACCTCAGTGGCTAACACCACAGGCCAAGACAGGATCTGCTCTTGTTAGCATAGCGCTGACAGCATGATAAGAAAGCTGCTGTCAAAGACTCAGGGCCTCCCAGCTGACTAGTTAGAGGGCACCTGATGTGGCACAATTATACCAGTGTGTGACAAGGCAGCACGGGCTGCTGCCTCGTGGATGCACCTCAGAAACAGCGGCGCGCCTCGCCTCTGGTCACAAAACAGCGATGAGTCGACTGATGCGGCATTGTAAGATCATGATTTATTCCTTTGCTTTCCGGTACAGGCGAGGCGGTGCCTGTGTTCGGCTAGAACTGACATGGAAAGGTACACTGGGGGCCCCAAACATTGAGGGTCAGCCTGAAGCATGCATAATGTATGCTCTCTCTCTCTCTCTCTCTCTCTCTCTCGCGTGCGCTCGCTCTTCTTTTCTCTTTTATTTATCCTGCTACCCTGCTGCAAGGACAGTAGGACTAAGACCAGTGTCACATTCAAGAAATGATTGCATATTCACAAAATTATTTCCAACCCGTTTGCAGTGCCGGATCGGCACAGAAAAGACGGACAGGTTTAGCGTCTAAAAAGATGGAACGTTTAAGTGAAGGAGATCGCTAATCAAGGCGGGTTTCCTGCAAACTCTGGTGTTTCATAAACGGACGGTTGGCTACCCTCTTGCTCTGCAAAACAGTAAATCACGTTAAAAAGGGCGACGGGGAGAAGGGGGGGGGGGGGGGGTTTACCCAAGAGACTAATGATTTACACACTCTAAGCCCTCGTGTCAGTGCGCACACGGAATGATGGTGGCAACCAAGAGGAGTGAAACAGTCTGTGGATTGGCTCAAGCTGACAGGCTCTTCTCAGTCTCTCTCTCTCTCTCTCTCTCTGGCTACTGATAGCTCGGCGAGTAAGCAGAGATAATGTGCACATGACATCACTTGCTGTTTCTCCCTGAACCATCAGGAAGCTTCAGGCTGCCCATGCGATAAGCTTCCACTCCCTTCCTGAGGGAAGAGGAGCCGGAGAGAAACTATGCGAAAGAGCTGGAACCCTAATAACCCAGAATATAAAGCCAGGCTGACAAATTTAAATCAGAGCTGCGTGGAGATAAATAATAAGTGTAATACGAAGCGGACACTGCTAATGACGGTTTAATATCATAAACATTCGATAATGCAGAACATATCGATAGGAAATATTACAGTGCTCATTTGGATATGTGGATGCGGCAGAAAACTGAAGGAAGTGGAAATGCTACTCACAGTGCTAAGTTTACTCGAGGTAATGATGATGCGCCGCTCATGCAGCATGCTGGCGTACAGGTGCAGCATGTTATTCACGTCCACCGCCACAAAGTACTCGGTCAGATTCCTCTGATGAGAGACAAAACAACCAAAAGCTCGCAGTTAATCATTCCTATTAAGTACCATTTATATTTACCTGGTTTGCGCTGTACTGGCTACACTCTCAGAAAAACCGTTCAGAAGCAAAACCTGAAAATATTTATAGCTCTAGACTGAACACATGTTTGTAGTTTTCGTCAGTCAGCACTTCATCCTGGTCAGGGTTGAGGTGGATCCAGAGAAACACTGGGTCCTGGGTAGAAGAAATGACCTCAGATAGGATACCACACGCGCGCACACGCACACACATTCATACAATGGGCAATTTAGCATAACCAATCCACCTACCTGCATATGTTTGGACAGTGGGAGGAAACAGGAGAACATGGAGGAAACCCACGTGAACATGGGGGAGAACATGCAAAACTCCGCACATTAAGTATTTATTGGAAATAATAAAAGGTAATATCATTTAATATAATCTTCATAACTATGACATGGCGTAAACATACAGTATATACGCGTATGTAAACATACATAACAGAAAACCAGTAAAAGAAATCCGTGCACGTCTTACATCCACTACATGCCTAATTAAGAAGGATAAAGCGCTGTACTTCAGATGTGAACATCACTGTACTCACGTTTTCAGGTATGGTAGGAAGTTTAGTAATATCTGGGGCAACAAAGGACAAGTGCTGGATAAACAAATGAAACAGAGAACAGAACACTCAGAATGAGAAGAAGTGAGCCTCTTTTTTCACACTTGCTCTGTCTCTGCACTATGACTGAACTTTCTAATCAGTACAGCTTTGGTAAAGGCTACTGTAAATAAAGAATTAAATCATAAGCTCTTTTTAAACAACAACAACAACAACAACAACAACAATAATAATAACACAAATATTAATATTATATAATATAATAATAATAAAACAACATTGGTACTGATAGCTTGGTAGTATGATGCATGATAGCATGAGTAGCATGATGTATTATTAGTAGCAGTAGTAATATTAGTAGCAGGAGAATTGGAATTACTATTACATGCTATTATATACTAGTATATATATATATATATATAGTAGTGGTATTACCAGTAATAGTACAAGCACCTGCAGTATTAGTAACATTAGTGGCAGCAGTAATAGTACCATGAAAAGCAGTAGTATTATCATTAACAGTAGCTGAATTATTAGTAGTAGTAGTGTTAATGGCAGTGGTACAAGTAACAGCTATGGTAGTATTAGTACCAAAAGTAGTAGTAGTATTAGTGGTATTAATTTTGATAGCAGTAGCATAATATTAGTAGTCACAGTAGTAGTATTATGAGTAATAGTAGTAGCAGTAGTATTATTGGTAGTATTAGTATCAGAAGTAGTATTAGCAGTGGTACTAATAATACTAGTAGTAGCAGTAGAACTATCGAAAGTATTAGTACAATTAGCAGTGGGATTAGTAATAGTAGAAGCAGTAGTAGTATTGGTAGTATTAGTAACGAATGTTACGTGTCTTGGTGCAGAAGAGAAAGTCTTTATTAAGGCCCAGAAGCCAGCAGCTCTGCTGTGACAGGATCAGACGCGTCGGCCTGGTGTGCGTTTGAACAGCCGCACAGGTTTAATGTCTGGATCAAAGAGGCTCTGAAGCCGAGATCCCACACTGCACACTAACTTCAGCGCTTTTGTTTGCTTGCACCATGCTCCTCGCTCTCTCTTTCTCTTCCTCCCTCTCTCTCCCCAGGCTAGGCTGTGCCTCATTGTGTATGTGAAGAGTGTCCATCTGTTGCCGAGGGCCTGGGTTCAACACTCTTGCTGTTGCATATGCTCCACTAACAAAAGCAAGTTTATCTTGTGTAATATGAAGAAGGGGGAGAAAAAAAAATGAACTTGGTCTGAATTATTTAAGCTCGGCAGTGAGACCCCAAGGAAAGCACAATTTCCAACAAATGCAGGGAGGGAAGGGAAAGAAAGAAAGAAAAAAAAAAAAAAAAAAAAAAAAAAACAGACAGCAGCTGGACGTTTCATTAAAGAAACCGGTTCTCTCATAAGAAGTACGAAATGTACCGGCAACAAATTCTGACCCAAAAGAAAAGAGCAAAACGCATTTAGTGCCTCTTTCATTGTCATGTGCAGGCCCCCGTGTGTTTATTCTCCCACACAGAGCGTCTGATTGGCCTCCGTGTCGTGGGCTACGCTTCCAACTGGCTGTGGCCGGCAACTCTGCAGCCATGTTTATAAAAATCACACATTATCAAAGCGCTTGTTATCACTGTGCTCTGCCTGCCTGCCTGCCTGCTGCTCTCAGCGGTGTGAGCCGGATCCTGGATACCTCCCTCCCTAAACCCGCGCGCACACACACACACACTCACACGCACAGTATAGGTTTCTGCACTGTAAAGCGTTTATTGCAGATCTCCAGCGTCAGTGAGAATACTCATTATGCCCCTCATATCCCTTGTAGCATTTCTAACAATTCAAACTTACAACCTGGTGAAAGATGGGTAATATTTACAGATGAAAATACTGCTATTTTCTGCATATCTTGAAAACATCGCTGCTAAGTAGGGCTCTTAAGCTACCAAGTTAACTAACTAGTTTCGGCTTCAGTGATCAAGCATAACATGCACATCTCAGGATAGGACAAATCCAGTGTCTGCTGAATTAATCTGTAGGAACATTACTTGCACAGTTAAACAAAAACATCTTTTTCTTTACAAGACAAACGGGTCCGATCAGTTATTTACGTACACAAGCAATTACTGAAGTGTGGTTGTGCTGCAAGGCCACGTTAAACATACATAAAAACACGGAACACTATAGCGGCCTTTAGCTTTTAACTCTAACGAATCTTTCTGACATTTCAAAGCACAATAGAGCGGCGTAGAGCACCATTCATTATTTAAAGGTTTGTTTAGAAAGGGTTTTTTTTTTATTTATTTATTTTTTGATGGTCTTGTTAGTTTTTCAGTTGTGTGTGTTTGTTTTTTGTTTTTTTTACCGTATTCAAAAAGGACAGCGCTGGATTCTTTAAGAAAATACATAAAAACTGCAATTAGCACCAAAGTGTCAGATTCACGGGCTGCTCCTCATTCTCACTCCTGCTTGCACGATCGTTCACGCACAATTCACTGACTTTTGGCTTCCTCGATCTTTCGCAACTCGCCCATTGGCAATATGCAAGCGCTTGTTCTTACACGTCAACGGATTAAAAACTTCACACTCAAAATAAAAAAACTAATAATAATAAATCAAATACTACTACTAGAGAAATACTGCTTCATCAACCAGCTCAGATCAATCTCCTGCTATAATCTATTTCATTTGTAAAGTCATTAGAAGGTTTTAATCTGGAATGAACTGCTGCTGTTTAATTGTTGTGTGTAAAATGTGAGAGACGGTTTAAAGGTTTAAAAAAAGGCAAGGTTAATAGTGGCACTGATTTCTGCTAAAAAAAAAAAAAGAAAAAAAAATCCTGATCAAGCTGTATATTAAAATGAAATAAATGGAATTTGAATATGCGCACTTAACTGACGATGAAAAAAAAATTATAAAGATTTATTTTCAAAGGCAGAATAAACCATGAGCCGGTTTATAAATATCATACATTTAAAATAAATAAATAAATAAATAAATAAATAAATAAGTCACATGAATAAAGTGATATTTATTCATATAAACAATTGATGTATATAAACATATTCGTTTACAACAGCGCATTATGCAGAGACTGCCGGTGCTGATGATTTTACTCCGACACCTACAGATGTCTCGGACGTCAAACAGCTAGTAATACTTTCAGGTAGGTTTTTAATCTGCAAATATGCACCTCGCGCTCTGACAGGCGGCTCGTTAAGGGCGCGCTAACTTACGCTCGCAGCAGGATGTGGTGATGATGTGGGAAAAGTGGCTGTTAGGGCTAACGGCGGCCGGCGGAGGCTGAGCGGCAAGAAAGTGCAAGGTAGACCTGCTCAAAACGACAACAAACAAACAAACAAACAAAGGAGAAAGGAAACATCAGCCCTGCGTACGTACCACGCTCAGAGTCACGGACGTGTGCGGTTTGGGCACGGCCATCCTGTGCAGCTTCTCCAGCACATCAATCAGTTCGCTTTCCTAAGAAAATAAATAAATAAAAGAGTTATCCAAAGGATGTTAGGGGTTTGTTTGTGTGTGTGTGTGCGCGTGTGTGTGTGTGTGTGTTTAGTGGGGCACAGTAACATAACAATCAGTGACCAATTTAAAGTACGCACGCACTGCAGCAAGCCTAAAGGGGGAGGGAAAAAACATCCGAGTGACGCGTGTTTAACGAGCAATCCTGAGGTTAAGAGACGGTAAGCTGGGCCGCGGCAGACGCTTATTATTCAGGGGATGATTTATGGCTGGCGTTGGCTGTTCGTAATTAACCGTGGGTCCTCACTCAGTGAAGGCGGCTTTAAGAAGCCTTTGGAGAGTAGCGTCGCCACAAAACAGGCCCCCGGATTATAACGCTGCTCTTTTACGAGCTCTCATGACAAGGGCGCAATTTATTTTCTTGGACTTTGCGTGCAGTGTGAATAGCGTTACACTCACGCTGGGATGGAGTACGGGCATACAAAAGAATGTTAAATCTAATTTTTTTAAATCAAATTTTATTTATAAATTACCAATTTATTCATTGGTGGAAGAACAACAAATGTATAGAACTGAAATTTTAGCCCAAAAATAACGCAGCCGATCAGTCAAGGTACGTTTTTGCTTTGCTTATTTGCCAACAGGTCGTGGAAGTTGCTCGCACCCTAAAAGATGTACAAAAATCAAATCATCCACGTTTACAAAATTCTCACTGGGACTGTATTATTAACGGCGTAACTTGAAGCGCTCTCGCGCGACGCCGCTTTTAAACCTTTCGAAACCAAATTGCAGGGAGGAACGTTTTTGAAGTCGGTTCAGTTCTCCTTAAAGCGGCTTTACAGACTTAATGAGCGAGCCAGGGGCGACAAAAACCTGCCCGAGACAAGAAACCTTGAGAAAAACCAGAGGGAACGCAACCTCTTCTACATCATTCACATCAGTCCAGTAAACAGATGCAGAAGAGTAAAGGCTAAGTGCGCTGAACGCATGTCCTGAGATAAGCGCAGGACAGTTGTAGCTAAGATGGCTTCCTATAATGTTACAGAGATTCTGCGAAGGTCATCGAGCACACGTCACACTGCACGTCTAACCGAAAGATTCCGCAGTTTGGGCTGAACTGTGGCTTAATGGCACTGGGTGCTTGTGTGCACGTCTGCGTTTCAGCACAGCACAAGCTCCTCTCACGAGATCCGGGATGCTCACGCGTGCGGTCAGTAAAACAGCCCGAGGTAACAGTTCATTTCCTCTTGCCTTAAACCATCGACGCTCTTGTCTGTCCTCGTCAGTCGACATGAGCTTCATGTGTAGTGCGCGCGGTCACACGGTCGCCCAGGATTCAGAGTCGTTCGGCACAGGGCTGTGTTTTGATGGGGGGGGAGAAAAGTTCTTGCGTTCATTATTAATAAACGCATTTTGGAGCAAGGTGTTTTGGTGGACGACTTAAAAGCTCAGGCAATGAACGCAAAAACAGTGGGAAATATCTAATGTGAAATCGAAATGGAAAAAACCTTTCAATACATATCTATATGGGCTCTCTGGAGAGTCAGGAAACTACAGGAACGGTTAAACGGATTTATGCTTCCTTTTTTTTCCTAATACTTGGTTAAGTTGCATTAACAATAGCATAACATTAAATATATATATATATATATATATATATATATATATATATATAGACACACACACACACACACACACACACACACACACA
>JAQQZR010000007.1:1736776-1759066 GCA_030068235.1 Notoglanidium macrostoma
AAATATATATATATATATATATATATATATATATATATATATACACACACACACACACACACACACACACACACACATTCATAATACATATATAGGCATATGATGTACATATATGAATACAGATGTAATGTATTATTAATACATATATAGACACGGACATTCCAGATTAATCTTCATTTCTGCTGTTCTTGCCTTTCAGACTTTCTCAGCTTGTGTGACATGTTTATGCATTTTTGCTGTTTATGCATTCTTGCTGAGTGTAACGGCATGACAGCCCAATGACGCAGCGACATCAAGTTTCTACACGGTCTCTTAAATGTTTTATTTGTTTTTTATTTAATATTTCACACAAGCTGCATATTTCCCTCCACTCCTCATTTCCCCCCCAAACACCCCCCCCCCCGTTCTTTTCCTTGTGTACTTTATGCTGCATACTTTGAGAGGGGGATTGAAAAAAATGCTTTTTTGGACGCAGCGCATTTCCCAGAGATTTGTTTTCCAGTAATTTGCGAAGGACTGACTTCCTGTTCCATGTTTGGTCTGTTAAATGTCAACAACGCAGCAAAGCAAAACAGGCGAGTGCCAACCAGCTCCGCCTGACTAACTGGGCTGGGACTAACCTTCTCCAGTCTGCACACTTCTCCGCCAGTTCGGTTTTCTCAGCTAATACAGTGACGGAGGGTCATTTTTCCTTGTTTTTCTCTCGCTTGCGGGCATCGACGACGCCAGTGGCTTGCTTACTAGGTCGGGCCGCATGGACACGCATTTGAACAGGAGTGTGTTTTAGGAGTCCCCGTTAGCATTTCATGGTGGACACGGTCTCGTTGTTATTTTAAAAAAAGAAACCCAAAAAACTAATTTCTAAACACTAGGATATCAAGCGGTTGTGGAGTTCTGTAAACATACCTGCTGTTTTGTTAAGTAGTCTGCAAGCGTGTTTAGCAACTTGTAGTAATTCTCAAACCAGGGAAGATAGCTGTAAAGGGAGAAAAAAAAACAACAACAACAACATAAAGAGACATGGATTCTGGAGGCAAACGTAATTATCAGGACACGGAAAAAAAACACAAGAAGTAAATGAGTATCCCACAATTGCAACCTCTGAAGCTGGTTTGTACCACTAAATCCACCCCCTACCTTCCAGTCTGACCTTGACATTTAACCCAGTGGCTTTAGGCTTCCTCCAGCAATTTTTAGATTGCATCCCAACATCCCTATTATCACATTCTTTGTACGTGCTGGCACCGGCGTTTTAGACATTCCAGTCAAGGCTGTACTTTGAGGGGTGGGAAAATAAAAAGATTTGGTTTCTTTAACAAAATAGCATGATTAGGCCACTGTAGCCTGTAATAAACAAAGGGGGGGAGGAAGAGACGCAGTGCTTTACAAGCATGCTGCGCCCATATGCACCAGCACAGCCCAGGCGGCTTACATTAGCCACTACATGAGATTTTTCTTTTTTCCCCTCTCAGTTTAAATGGCTACCCAGGCTGACGGAATTAAAAAAAAAAAAAAAAAAAAGGTACCATCTCCGTTTTAACTAATCACACAATACCTCGCCAAGAGACACCGTATCATGTTTCCGCAACATCGTGTTTTTTGTTTAGCTTGACAGAATCTTGGCAAACTTGACAGGATTCTGGAGGTGGAACAGGGCCAACATTTTGTTTTAGCTTAGAGGTTGCAAGAACGCACACACACACACCATTTATTTTGTTATGCAATGTAATAAAATGTGCACTGCTCACTTTTTTTTTTTTTTTTAAATCCATTCTTGAATTTTTATGCAAGTCTCACACTTAATTGAAGTTGATTACATCATTTGGGCTATGCTTTGTGTGTGTGCGTGTTGCCTAAATAAGCCAGCATTAGCCTGGAAAAAAAGAAGCACTAATAATGAACAAAAAACACTTGATAATTATAAATTTTTTATTTTTTTTTTAAAGTTTAAAAAAAAAAAAAAAAAAAAAGTTCCATATGCAGCCACAGACAGCCAGCTGATGAGCGGGTTTTGCTTTTTTCTTCTTCCTTTTTTTTTTCTTTTTTGCCTTCGCATGGGTCAGTAAGCGCTTCAGTAGACTGGAATTAACAGACAACAAGGAAAACAATAGTGAACGCGATGCAAATTTTCATATCGCTAAATCCGCTGAGGCGACCCGATGACAGGCGCGTCCAAGTGAAGTGCGCTCAAGCGCAATTCTGCATGACCATTAACCTGAAACAATCAACCCTTAATACGCCAATATTTTGACATCCGGAGGAAGAGTCTCCCAAACCAGGTCAAAACCGAAGACGTCTATACAAAACCCAAGCGCCGTGCAAGCTCATGTTTACGCAAAACCCTCCATCGTGCGCAGGACGTTCAGGACGTCACGATCAACGAACACCTCCAGCAGTCCTGTTTGCTTTAAACAACAAAGCTAGCACTTATCTTCCTTGCCCTCTTTGTTTGAAATGCAAGCCTTAAGGATGCTAATCCTCCACTTTTTTCCACTCATGAAGGGGAGTTTGCTGCTGTCACAGAGACTCGACAGGCCTCAAAGAACCCAAACACTCATTATACTCCTAAATGAGGAAGGCTGTAAATCTTTTGTTGTAAAGACAAATAAATTACGACTGAATGAGCAGAGTAACGCTGATGCATGATACAGCATCCAGGGAGGAATTCCTTGTGTTGTATAAATAATGCTCCATTTCAACGCATTTAACCGAAATTACACGTCAAAATTTTTGCTGCTCGAGCGGCCCTAAGTCCCCTAATCTCTTCATGGTCAGCGAGTAAGAATGTGTTTGTATTTGACAAATCCTGCGATAGAGAGACATTCATCATTCTGAGCCGCGCTGCAGGCCGAGGCATTCTCTCCGGCCCTTTTAAGCTCTCCGCTTGAAAGTGGTTCACCTACTCGCAAAAAAAGTACACCAGCATCTAACCCCTCACACACACCACACACACACACACACACTCCAACGCTACACCGAGCTACTCATATCTATGGCCGAGAATGATTTAAGGAGCGTGACAAAGCACAGAAACGATACACGGGAGTCTGTCAATAACGCGGAAACTCCTGCGTTAGGAAAGAAAGTGGACGTTTTGCAGGTTTTAATTTACACTCTGCACCTAAACAGCGCAGAATCGTGATAACCATTAAGTTCAGGAATCATTACATTTCTGCAAGGAATTTGTCTGAAAACAAGACCAGCTCTTACACACTGCTCCATATATATATATATATATATATCACATAAACATCACACGACTGTAAACAATCACAACACACAGCAGGGTGGTATGCGAGCTCTCTCGTGCTTTAAGCACTTACTGAAGCAAAGCAGTGATCTTCTACATTTCCCTCATATTAATAATTTGATGCCATGGTGTTTATTGTCTAAAAAAAAAAAAAAAAAAAGAAAGAAAAGAAAAAAGGTTTTATTCTAATTAAAAAAAAAAAAAAAAAGCAAGATAACTTCCTGTATGTCTCGTCTCAGATCATAATAATAATAATAATATCTATATTATAATAATAAGTAGTATAATGTATTATAAATGCAGCCTGTATGGTCACAGGTCTAAATGAAATGATATTTGTATACATGTTTAACACGCAAAAGAAAATGAAAGCCTATGTGCAGTAAGAGAATATATTCTGTGTAAAGTCTAGATCAAATAAACTCCTCTCTAAATTTAGATTGGTTTTACTGACTCCACTGTGCGAGCCTGACTAAGGAGCTCGTAAGATCCAATCACGTTGCTTTTAAAAAAAAAAAAAAAAAAAAAAAGAAAGAGCGCTGGCCCGAAGGAACCCTGGCTCTTTCGCCCTGGGCTCCAGACAAAAGCCTGTCCAAATAAAACTGTCCTTCTCATTAGGCTAGCTCCCCGTGTAAGCAAAGGCGACAATTTTACGGTCCCACTACTTCAGCCATCACGTGGACGACGGCCGGTATAATTACTCTGTTTATATTCATGTGAAGAGCATAAGAAAGGTATTTATTGTTCCTAAAACACACACACACACACACACACACACACACACACATATACTGAAAACACACAAATGAGAAACTACAGTACAATATTTCTAAGGGAAAATTGTAGTGTTTAGATTTTAGCTATATTTTTCATATATATATATATATATATATATACACACACAAAATCAAATATTATATATAAATATATATTTCATACATATAAACATAAATTGCATGATTTGGATACAACGTGAAATCAGGACTCTATTATAGAATATATATTATTATATATTCCGCTTATACATTTCTCTAAACGAAATATTTATTCCAAGTAAACATATTCCATACAGCACACCGTTACACATAAATAAATAAAAAACCGTGTTTGTCATTTGTCAGATATTTATCTCCAACGACACGATGCAAACAAAGAAAGAACTTGGAGACCTTTAAAAAAAAAAAAAGAAAAGAAAAGAAAAAATCCCTCTTAAATGAATTTCTTATTATGAAGTAAGCCATGCAAACTACTCAGAATGCATAATGAATTTTATACATCATATGTCAAATGAATTAGCATGTAAAACTCAGCGAGAAGGACAGGGGAGACTTCTGCTAATTGGCAGTGAGGCTTCATGCATAATTATCGGCAAAGCATCTCTGGCATGCTACCGTGCCAGTAGCCGAATAATGAGAGGAAAGAAAGAAGAAGAAGGAGGGGAAGAAAAAAAAGAGGGAGGGGGTTTAAAAAAAAAAAAAAAAAAAAAAAAAAAAAAAAAAAAAAAAGCAAAAGCAAAGCCCATCCAGGCCAGGGTGAGACGAGGAAAGATCTTGGCAGCAGCTCATCAAGTCAATGATAAACCTGCAATTGTCCGTCAGCAGCTAGTCGTTTGTATGGAAACGTAACAAAATGAAACGCGTTCGGAAATTTGTTCGATCCGTTTTCCTTTTTTTCCCTGTGCTTCACATTGTATTGATTTTGCTTTTTGCGGTACAATTCGGACCTCTTCCAGTTTTCATAATGTCACAAAGGTGCAATCTTGTGTCGTAATTCACAAACATGTAATGAAGCGCAGGGCAGATGAAGAGTAATTACTGAAGTAAGAAAGAACGAATAAAGTGCACGCATTCACACATCGCTGTAAATTTCATTATAATATACGGAATATCCGGAGGTCTGGAGACGGTTTCATCGTTCCATGGTATTATTTAATCTCCCCTCGCCTGAGCAAAGAGGGTGAGGAGTTGTGTCGTTAACGAGAAAGTGCTGTGACTCACCTGAGCAGACAGACGCACACCTTGCAGCCGGAGGTGAGACGACAGAATCCGAACCTCTGCTTGCTCTCGATATCAGTCAGCACAAACGTGAAGTTCTGGCCCACCTGATTCCGGGACACTCTGCAGCCACATCACACACACACACACGACTCACATTAAAAAAAAAAAAATGTGGGGGGGGGGGGGGGGAGGTTTGAACAAATTTGCTTAATTACATGAGAAAGGAGTGTTTATTTCAAAATCCTCAAAAATAAGAATGATTACTGCACAAACTATTAATAAACAGCTTTAAGTGCTAGAGCAGCTTGCTGATTGCGTCATTATCCGAGCAGCGGTGGCTCGTTTTCGCAGTGCTGCGTGTGGATTACACTCTACATCACGGACATTACTTAATGCTCAGGCAAACAGGAAAGGAATGAGCCATAAAAAAAAAGAAAAAAAAAAAGAAAAAGACTGCGACTGCTGCGGACTGAAAGCAGCCCGGACGATTTAAAGTGCAGGGCTCGCTGCTTTACGAGTGGCGTTTCAGCTACGCCCGCGTTCGCTTCGACACTAGATGGCAGCAGTTAAGCTTCGACTGAAAGGAGGACGCCTTCCCCTTCTCCCTCGCCGCCTGGAAAAACTGTACAAAGGCACTTTTTCACACTGTTGTTTTCAGAATCAGGTCCCTGTGATGTCCACTCACACTCACACACACACACACACACACACACACACACACACACACACACACACACACACACACACACCCCTACATACCTGTTGTAAGTTGATTTCTTTGGTATGTTTTGCATAATTTCATTCATTATATTAATTTACAGTGTTTGAGTATACATACATTTTATATTATATAAACACACACATATACACACATGCATTTCAATAACAAAAATAAATATGAGTGGAGGAAGAAGGGGTCCAGAATGAGGAGTCATACCTTTCGACATCAAACGGGAAACAGAACTTGGGCACCGTCTGCAGGACCTCCTGTGATCAAACAGAGAAAGACAACACCATATAATAAAATTACACAGGGGAGTATAGGGTGAACAACCTCCCCGCAGGAGGTCACACACTCGCACTCGCACTCACGGTCAAGCATGAAGCATATACACATTTGGCATATTTATATTTACTGAAATACTATAAAGATTGCTTTTACCCCGACATAATCTTTATCTACTGCAGCAGCACCATAAGTGTAATTACCACGGACACAAAACAGACCCATTTCCCCGTACAGAAAAGTTCTCGATTTCAAACTCGACTATAATAGAAGCCCAAGAGCGGTCATTAAATTAACATCGTAAATGAGCGTTCAGCTCCGATTCAAACACACAAGGACTCATGACAAGGCAGTCCCGTCTTAACAACGCTTCATTAATGTCCTTCTATCCAGCTCTCCTGCACCGCTGCAGCACTGCACTGAAAAGTAATCCTGATGCTTTGATTTTCATCAGAAGCTTTTTTTTCCCCCCCTTTTCTCAACCCTTGACGGTTAACGCGATCCTAATTCCATCCCTTCATGACTGTTTTTCAGCATCCTCTAAAAAACTCCGCTGACTTCTTAAAAGAAGACAAACATTTAGCGGATGGCCCTCAAAAGGCATTTCTGATACAGCTGCTTTTCTCCTCTTTTCTCGGGACAGCGAAACGTGTGGAAATTATTATTGTCATCTCGGAACAGCGGAGTTCCTTTAATCCGAAGCCTGATCCGGTAATCAAGGCAACAATTAAACGTTACACTTTATACAGGTCAAATTTTCCGTTAAGGATGACTGGACGGAGTATCAGATGGCGTAGGTGAGGCGTATGCTCAGCGCTGCCTCGGCGAGCAGACGGGGTTCTCGGCAGCTTAAATAATTAGCTACCATTAACTTCGTTCACTGGCAAGGTGGAATAAGGGAAGGGAGGGGAGGATTGAGACGCAGCCGAAGGTTGCTGGAAGATTGTAGAGACAATGGGTGAGTGGATCAGTGAGGGGAACGCGGCCTTAAGGGCTTTACCACCCCGTGCGGCCCCGCGGGGATCGTCCCTGCACCAGCAGCATATGGATTTCCACACTCGGCCCAGCACCATATGGGTTAGCCACGTCTGGCTGGTGCCACACCACAGCTTAGCCATGGGGAACCGCCAGCGATCCCCTCGCACGTATATAGATAGCTGCCACCACTTGAACGGAGGGTGTGGTGTTTGAGCGTGTTTTTATTTGTGTGCGCGAGTGCAGAGCTGATGACTGGCTGTTGTACAGCTCAGTAGGTGGCGGAGGCGGATGGGGGGATTGGGAGACTAGTGAACCAGATAGCAGAAGACGAGGACTGAAGGATCTGGCAGGAGAGGAGAGCTGGCAGAGACTGTCGTGTCTTGCTGCGGCCTGTGACTGTACAAGTGTTTGTGTTTTTTTTTTTATTTATTTATTTTTTTAACATTTTTAAATAAATAAGTTGCACTCAAGCAAGCTCGACATGCCGTATGTGCACACTGCTATTATTAGCCACTATAGGCGTCCATCAATATGTTCCCGCACGTCTTGCTTTTTTGGGGCGCAGAGACGGCAGAAATAAACTCGTCTCTTCAGTCACGACCACCTCGTCGGCCCAGCTACGTCGTTCCGGAGGGTCTAGAATTTTTGCCATTAAAGTAAGAAAGCTGGTCAGGTGATAAAAGGCTAAAGGAAGTATGTAGGACAAACAGGTAAGAGTCTTGCACAAAAACATAAACCCACTCTATGGTAGTTTAAATAAAAATAAAGAACACATCAATAATATCAGTGTTCCAGCGATTTACATCGATGGAAAGGACGGGAAAGATTCCTTCATTCCTGTCTTCGTCGTCAAACACTGAACAAGCACAGTTCATGCTCGCCCGGCTGTCATGTGACGTCGCACCAGCATCACTTTGAAAAGATGCTGTGCTTAGCCATCACGCTCGCAGACTGGCACGAGGTGCATAAACATGGGGCAAGTGGGGAAAACGGGCACTGTCCAAATCTTAAAAAAAAAAAAAAAAAAGGAAAAAAGGGAGAAACTGGCTGGTCAACATTGCCAATAAAACAAATCATGGATTCAAAATGATACCCTAACCCATAGCTCTAGAATAGAAATAAATAATACAAAATACGACAAATACAGGCAAAACTACACTCACACTAGGTAGAAGTTTCTGGCATCTGTAGCCACCGCTTGGCACCCAGCACCCCGTCAGCAAAACTGATTCCCGGCATTAAGTAAATCTGAATCTACAGCGCATCCTACACACCGCCGTCTCCTCGTCCTCACTCCAGGTGATCAGGGGACGACAGCGAAACATGTCGAGGGAAGAAAGGCAGACTGGGTAAGGGACACCGTGTGTGTTGTTGCATTTATTTCCCTTCCCTACCTTTTCTTTTCCCTTTTCTTCACTTCCTCCCAATCGTTTTTCCCAAGACAAAAGAATATAAAGCAGCTAATACATTTACAACTCACTGGAGGCGGCAGGCTGAACTCGGAGGGCTGCATTATTTAGTTACTGTTGAGACAGGGATATCACTCAATGAGACAGAGTCTCCATTCCACCCAGCTCCCCCTGCGGAGGCCTGCAACAATCACATCACAGCTTCTCCCTCTCTCACACATCCTCCTCACCAATTCGCTCTCTCTCTCTCTCTCTCTCTCTCCCCAGCTAACTTCATTCGTTACCTCACCACACATCGACTAGACTTCCTCAGCCCTCGGACTGCACACCGAGCACAAAGGGCAGCAACAGTATGAAAGATTGATGCTACAATCCAATATTGCTTTTGGTCTGACATAAAGGGTGACAATTAATGACAAAACAATGCACTGCATTATTATTAATGTCTTATTCGCCTCTTAGGTCTTATTCGTTTCTATTTTCAGGAACGAATTTCGAGGCTTCACGGTCTATACCGGTATTCCGTATCACAATATACTGTCGCAGCCTCAGGACCGCGGGAAGCGGCAGCAGTTCTTTCACACACGTTGCCAGGCTCGGAAGCTTGCAGCGGAGCAGTGGGCTTGCTCGCAGTGTATCTGTGTGTGTCAGGAGCTTTCGAGCTCGGCATATTTAAATGAGAACAGCGAGACAGAATGGTGGGAGAGTCTGTCTCCTGGCCCGGGGTTTGAAATGTGAGCAGGGAACTTGGCAGCGTTCTGCTTCTACTAGGTAAAAGAGAAATGCAATAGTAACACACACACAGACACACACACACACGCAGGCACACACATACAGTGTCAATACTTGCCGGGGGGAGGGGCGATTGATAGGGGAATAAAAAAGGAGGGTCAGAAAATGGGAAAGGGAGACGATGAGACAGTGGGAGAGAGAAAGTGAACGACAATGGGGGAAAAGAGAAGAAGAGAATAAAATGAGACACAGAGTGGGAAGAGAGACAGACAGATAGACAGAGAAAGAGAGAACACCAAGAGTGGGTGTGCATGTGTGAGAGAGAGAGAGAGAGAGAGAGAGACAGAGATCCCCATCTCTTCCTCCTCAAGCTGGTGGGATTCCTCCCCAGGGGCTTCAGTCTTTAAACCTCCATGCTCTTTAAAAATTCTGCCAGCCAGCAGGTCTACACGCCACTGTGGAGCTGTCGCCAGCAGGGGATATGTGTGTGCGTGTGTGTGTGTGTGTGTGTGTGTGCGTGCGCATGTGTGTGTGTGACTGGCACAGTCACCATGCTGATGGCACAGAAGTCCTAGTGACAGGTTCAGCCCTGAATCTTCCCCACAGATCAATGCAGGAGCCCACAGCCTCTCACTCCCCCTTCCCCAATTAGGTCCTCTCGCTTTCTTTCTCTCTTTCCCTCTCTTTCTCGCTCTCCATCTCTCCCTCACTCTCTCTTCTGACACAGAAAGCCAGCCATAATGTATGCAGCTACAAAGGCCCTTGGCTACTGCGACACAAAAGGTCCATTGGTCCCCAAACAGGCCACTTAAAATACATTCTCATCTCTGGCTGAAATAGATCTGGCATGGCTATTTTTTTAATACCATCCATTAGATTCATATATTACTCCAGGTCCATTTAACTCCAACAATGGAAATTGGAATGAATATAAATTTGCACGGAGTAGTAATTAAGATATTAGCCAGAACACGGTGGTGAATACAAGGGGATACAGTGAACTAATTACTCGCAGAAACGTGCCAGAATTTTAATTACAAATGGTAAACCTGAACAATCCACCATTCAAACCATCAAACAAACCACACAATCCATTGATCGATCAACCCACCGATCAAATCATTAATCATACAAACCATCCATCAACTACCAGACAACAATCCATCAATCAAACCATCAGATAATCCATCAATCATACCCTCCATCAATTAAACCATCCATCAACCTAAACTACCAAACAACCATCCGTCAAACCATCAAACTGCCAACTATCCATCATACCACCCAACAATCAAGCCATCAAACAAACCATCAATTGATCAAAACATGCATCGATAAAAAAAATCACCAATTAAACCAACCATCAAACTAATAAACAACCATCCAATAATCCATCAAACAAACCATCCATCAATTAAACCAACCATAAATGAACCCATTCCTCAAGCCATCAAACAACCACCCACCAATCAATCCATTCATCAATCAAACCAACCATCAACTACCAAACAACAATCCATCAATCAAACTTCTAAACAACCATCCTACAATCGATTAAACCATCAACAATCCATCAAACCATCAATCAAAACATCCATCCATCCATCAAACCACCTGTCAATTAAATCATCCATTACTCAAACTGCCAATCAAACTATCCATCAAACCGACCATCAATCAAACCTTCCATTGATCAAACTAATTAAACCATCATCAAACTACAAAACAACGATCAATCAAACCATTGAACCATCTAAAAAAACTACCAAACAACCGTCCAATGAAACCATAACAACCAACCATTCAACAAACCAAAGCATCAATCAAACATCAAACAAATAACAATTAAATTATTAATGAAGCAAAACATTCAATAAAAAAAAATCAGTCTATCAAACAAATCTTCTATCAATCAAACTATCAAACAAATCAACCATCCAGCAATCAAATCACCACCACACCACCACCCAAACCATCTAACATCAATCATCTATCAAATAATCTAGCAAACTAGCAAACTGGTAAACAATCCATCCAATAATTAAAGCATCAGATAAACCAATCTGACTTCCATCAATTAAACCATCGAAACATCCAGCAAACTATCAATCCAATCACCTATCAAAGCATCAAAACATCCATTAAATCAAATTATCAAACAAACGCTCAATCAAATCATCCAGTGATAAGTTACTCACACACTTACTTACTCTGCTAACAGTGAAATGCTCCATGTGGAAATAAATCACAAACTAAAAGCTACATTTAAAAACAACCACAAAACACACAACTGCATTTACACCAAGTTGGCTATTTATCATGTAAACTACCTTGTATCTACGCTTCTTGGCAACATGTTGGGCCACCACAAGCTACTGGAACAGCTTTAATTTGCTCTGGCTTCAGGTTCTACAAGTCTCTGAAACTGTACTGGAGATAAACACCATTCTTCACTCTAGCAAATGGTACACGGTCGGGTTCGACAGTTTAGACAGGTATTAGACAGTATTGTACATCATTTTACATCAAAATCACTGTGTACGTGTCGGGGCATGGAGCATTTATTTCGACGCTTTCTTGACCTGGTTTAGTGCAAAAATATGTAAATATTATAAACACGCATTACCACTGCATACAATAACACACACTGTGTAGCACTTACAATTTTCACCAAGGTTAGATTTTAACCCAAACCAGAGTATGTGCTCTTATAACAGAAAGCATGCTGAAACACCACTCATTAAAACCACTGTGTAGATTAGGGGTACACACTGGAAAACAGAACATGGATATAGTACTTTACAACGTTTCTAACTATAAAGCAGACAAGATTTTTATTTTAAAATAGTCAAGGGCTGGGGCTTGATTAACATCATAATGTGTTAAGAGGGACTTAATAGTCCATTTAAAAAAAAAAAAACTGTCTTACTAGTACAAATAACCTGGAAGACAACTAAACTAGGATAAAATATAAAGGTTGAAACTGAGGCCCCAGCACGAGTGGCTGAGAATCCCGGCAAGCTGGGACGCGTGTTTGCGCCTCCTGTCAGTCATTTTATTAACAATGAGGGTGGAGCTCTGTGAAAATAGGTGGGAATGGCCTCAAGGTGTTAAAAAATAAATAAATAAATCGTTCAGATGTTCCAGCTACTTAACTGTTAGAGACCTGATCTTACCTAATGAACATTGAAGGGGGCTGAATGAAATGCTAATTAAGTCGGACATTTTTTTTTTTATTGTTATTAAGTTAAATAATCCATGAATCAAGTTAACATGCATGAGAAGTATATTACAAATAATGGCAGGTTAAAAATCTCCTGCGACTCCACCCACATCTCAGGTGACCCCAAAGTGCAGATGGTGGGTTATATCGGTTCGTCAGGCACACTGACGAGGCAGTAGCATGATCGCAACACGCGGAGTTGCTGCAAACGCTGTGTGCTCTCACCGGCCAATTTATCACACACACACTTTGCTGGTAAAACCTTGTAGGTGGACAGTTAGAGACAATAGCTCATCTTTCTCCATGCCCAGTTTCTGTTACTCATCTCCTAGCCTTCATCAGTTGTCAGTTTGTGACCACAGGGCCGCTTGCTGGATGGATATTTTTGGTCGGTGGACTTTTCTCAACCCAGCCGTGATATTGAGGTGTTTAAACATCGCAGGAACCTTGCTCCACCTGATACACTCATACTAGCGCAACACCCACTAACATGCCACTAGCATGTCAGTGGAACAGTGGGTTCGTTTATCTTCCTTCTGCTGTTTTATGTTGGCTTAAGTTTTCACTACTTTATATAGTCGTAAAGACACATAGAACAATGCAGCAACCTGATCTTATAGAATCGCATGACATGATGCACATGGTGGTATATCTCATCGCACCCCTGTTCCGTTTCAGCAGCAGGACCTGATGCGAAAGCAAACCTGTTAAGGCTTTAATCTCTCTGGATTTTTTCACATCCTCCTACTGAGATTCCTTTCGTTACATTTTTAATCGTATGCTGCTGGCTCGCTGTTTCTGACCTTGCACCTTATCTGCTGTGCATTTAATAAGTGCCTTGAATCGAATGTGTTAAAGGGGAAGTGAGCGCCTCGGTGCAGTTTCAAACCCGTACTCAGATATATATACGTTCTCGCTTTAGCAGAGTGGTGTCCAATTTTGCCCCGTCCTCTTTGTTTTCACAGCTTCTCAATCCAAACTTTAGCTGAAAATACATCTGCGCACAAGTCATTTTTTTTACACATCAAGTCTGGGTGCATGCAGCTGCTCGAGAAATGTGCTACACTCCTCTAAAAGCAGTGACAATTCTGAGACCAGCTGTGGAGTACTCGCTTTATTTATTTTATTTGTTTTTTTGTTTTTTTCCACGCTGCAATGATGCTCTTCGACAATCGTCACGCCGCAGAAAAAATGACTGCTCTTGTGGACTGCAGAAAAAATAAATGAAACAAAAGCCCAACCTATTAAATCCAATCACGTAAATGCAATTTCGATGGCAACTAACCTGAACGTAGACCAACAATTTTGCTTAAGAAATGAATATACAGTCAAGTAAGACATAATCCTGAATTCAAAGGCAAGCACAGGAGGAGATATTCTCCAAAACTCTCCACGCTGAATAAATTAGCAAGTGACAGGCGAACGTTTTTGTTCTTATGATACAACTGATATTCTTCTGGGCTGAGGGAAGCTTCAACCACATATGCCCCAAAAGTGTGGAGCCAGAAACATCATTAATTCAGTGCCAAGTGGCCTGGGGGATTTTCAGCATTTAAGCTGTCATCTCCCATTGGAAAGCTCACTCGCTCTCGCACTCTCTCGCTCTCTCTCAGCTGCTACAAGTGTGTAGAAGCACAGTCACTTCTTCACTCTCTCACTTCTCTCCTCTCTCTCTCTCTCTTAGGAGCTCAACCATCAAGGGATTCATCCACTTTTGGAAAATAATTGCAACTTGGCAGATAGGACAGAGAGCCACAACAGCCACTAAAGCCTCCACTGCAGAGCAGAGAATGTTTTTTTGTTTTTTTTATGGTCTATCACCATAATTGTCAAGAACAAGTTACTACAGTTCTTAATTTTTAGAGCGCAAGTGTGCTGTATAAAATCGTCATCTCTCAGACTGTCGTGCTTCCATATCCCAGCGTTATGCAAAATTCAGAGGGATTCTAATAAACGAAGAAACTTGTGGACTTCATATCCAGGATATTACCCGAAAGCTTGAATATCAAGAACTTTTGTAATTTAACTCTGAGCTGACTTTATTAGTTCCTCAACTTCTTATTTTGGCATGTTGGCCCATTTTCATGTCAGTTAAGAGTTTGCTACATCACCCAGGATGCCGTTCGCCTGCCTACTGACAGTGGTGGGTGCAGAGGGTTTTATGCTGCCTGATGCCGCCTTGCAAGTGGTAATTTGCAGGTTGTAATAATGTTATTTCTCACCTTGGGATGTTTGAGACGTGAAGTAGGAAACACATCTACGAACGCGTGTTTTATTTGATGTCCCCAATGTCCCTCATGTTTAAGATGGCTGACATTTTTTTCTCCGATTTGCACTTTAATATTAACCTCGTATAGAAGGTACCACACAAGTCGCGACGGTGTTGGTGATTCCACAACTGGCAGAAACAAGTTGTTTTTTTTGGCCATGATGGTCAGGGTTATGACGAGCAATGAGTAGCTGTGAGTGTCTGAAAGAGGGGGTACAAAGGCCAGTTCACCGAGGCTGCTCTGCCCATGACCCGCATCTCGAGGATGGGGAGGAAAGCTCAACCCTGGAGTGCAAAGCAGAAAGGGAATGCACACTTGCAGGACTGCTGTCAGGGTGTGCACTGAAGGAGAAAATGGAATCTCTGGCATTCCCAACCCCTCACTCCTCCCTATTCTTCCAACTTCTGCCATGTTGTCCACCAATCATGGCTTTTCTCTCACATGTCCTCCATGCTAACGTGTTAAAGAGATCACCCCTAGTGTTCAAGGATGATGCTCCGCTGGCTGCCTGTCCCCCTAGGGGACCCATCAACATCGTAAGGGGTGGGTGGAAGAAGAGGGCCACCAATCATGAAATGTCAGACTCGGGGCATGTGATTGAACACTATGTCAAAGACAGACAAATATTTGCTCTCTGGGACTCTAAGGAGATGAATCTCAGAAGCTGGAGCATGCCACTTCATGGCTATGCCAAGACAAAAGATTGATCGTCAGAGCAAAACTTGCTTCATTTGGATAAATCTGACTTTCTTTGCAGTTACCAGCAGGTCATCATGCAAGATTTAACAATAAATACCAAACACCGACATAGACATACTTCCAGTGTTACTACATGACACGGCTTCCTGAGAGTGTCACTAAATAAAGATATCCTGTGAAGGTGTCAGCAAGCGTACGACCATCCGATTTCCACACAGCCCCGCTGTCTGAGACCAAATCGACATGACAATTTGAGGTTTTGAAATTTTCACGGAGGAATATTTTGAAATATCAGTTCCGTTGTGAAACTTCCTTCCTGCCTCAGATATATCTGATGGCTTCGACACATTCAAGGAGCATTCAAGTATTGATAACCTGGTGAACAAATTATCTTATGAGGATATAATTATCTACTGCTGTTATTCAGTATCAACAAAATTATATGAAAATAAAAAGTTTTTCACATCAATAGTGAGAATGATTTACATAGTAGCTGGTAACGGACAAAGATAACGTTATCTATTAGGATGGCAAGTTATTCCTCCAATCAACAATTGACAAGACTTTCCACTAGATTCTGGATCATGGTTGTGGGGATTTGTCCATTCAGCCCCAAGAGCACGAGAGGCTGGGCACAGCAAGAAGGACCGTCACAAAGTCAGCGTTCCAGTTCATCCCAAAGGTGTTCAGAGGGGTTGCGGTCAGGGCTTTATTCAGGACACTCGATTCAAGATCTTCCACTCCAGCCTTGGCAAATGTCTTCATGGAGCTGCTTTGTGCACAGGGGCATTGTCATGCTGGAACAGGTTTGGGCGTCTTAGTTCCAGTGAAGGGAAATTGTAATGCTACAACGTAAAAAGACATTCCATGCAATTTTGTAGCAACAGTTTGGGGAACTACCATATATGCATGCGCTGGTCAGATGTCCACAAACCTTTAGCCGTACGGAATATCTGCAGCATATGTTCAGAACTCTAAACATATGCTTCTTCTAAATAAAAAAAAAAAGGCGACAGGACCAGTAAAAACTGACCCTATTCCAGGAGAACCTCCTGTCCTCCATATTTATTCACGTTTTCCCAGCTCCAACACCCCTGACTCAAGTAATTAGCTAATTAACAGCCCTTCCTGAGTTAAAGTAGGTGTGTGTGTTGGAGCAGGGAAAACACAAAAAGATGTGCAGGAACTGGGGGTTCTCCAGA
Source organism: Notoglanidium macrostoma (assembly GCA_030068235.1). Lineage (NCBI taxonomy): Eukaryota > Metazoa > Chordata > Actinopteri > Siluriformes > Auchenoglanididae > Notoglanidium > Notoglanidium macrostoma. The sequence continues at coordinate 1,753,543 of JAQQZR010000007.1, forward strand.
ATAAGGACTGGGAACCCCGGAGCTACGTGGAACCTAAATGGCTTTTGTTCTTGAATTTAAAAAAAAGAAGACATAATCGAACACAATGCAGATCCTGAGAGCCTTTTTATAAATCACTATGAAATCTTTATGTCCATGCAGTCAACTGACCCAATATTTAATACTAAATATTTTTTTATTTTAGAAAGAAATGCACGGGTTTCCATCTGTCTCCTTCATTTGCAAAAAATGGCTTTGCCACATTTCTTTGGCCTGACCACATGGCAGCTGTAGATGACCAGGACTACAGCAAGTCTCATGGGTCGAGGTTCTTGCACTTCATATTTTACTGCCCCTTGGTACCAGCCTGCAGTCTGTTCTCTGATTATTTAGAGCCCCTATTCTAGCAGGCAAGAGAAGAGAGGAAGAGAGGGGGAAAAAAATCAATCCATATTTCCATAATCCACACTGCTGCCCATCTCTTGCCGCTCCGTCTAGCTCTTTCTCTTCCTCTCTCTCCCTCTCTCTCCCTCGCTCCCCTGGGGTAAACTAACCCCTCCACCCCTATCTACGGCCTACAACTGTCATTACGTTCCTGCAACAATAACAGGATAGACAAAAGGGGGCCTGCAGAGATTGGGTCTGCTGCTGCCATATGCTGGCTAACTTGAGGGAAAAAAAGGGATTTCTCCAGCTACAGAAGAAGCATCTCTACAAAGAGGAAAAGAAGCTTAATCCTGGTAATGAGGCGACTGAATGAGAGGCTTTATGTGGACTTGCAAAAGGCCGATCCATCTGTACACACTGCGTAAAATAGCCATCTTACCACAGGAACCATGCCGGTAAACAAAACAGGAAAGGAAAAAAATAAAGCAGTGCAAAGATCAGACTGCTGACGCTTTTTAAAAACAGAGGTTTCACTAACCACAAGGTGTGTTTTCTTTTCTTCATTCTTCCTGCTTATTGCACTTGTTGTTAGGGAGTAGGCAGAGCCTGCAGCATCACTGCGAACACTCCGACTTCAAAGCACACAGTCATTTAGACTGGGCAAAAACAAGTACTTACTCATATTTGTTTCTCCCTCGGTCTTCTTTTTTTGCTTCAGTAGTCTATTCTGCTTAGTGTTCGAAGAACTGCTAACAGACCTTTCAACAACATGAGTGAAAGGCAGCGGCGTCAAACTGCACATGTTGCATTGAAATCCAGAATCGCTTTCACAGCCACTGCCTTACACTTTCCTGGACGTCAACATCACGCACGTTTAACTGAAACCGGTCCCTGAACAGAGCTCCAGTTTGAATGATTATTGGTTATAGGGAAGGTGTGTATTTGTGAAACATCGATATGCACTGGGCATTGGAGTAAAATCCTCATTCGCTAGATTGACCATAGCTGCTTAATGCCCAAAAGTATGTGGACACCTCGCTATAAACCTCATATGAGGGTCTTTTTCAAACTGTTGGAAACCAAAATTGTCTAGAATGTCTTTACATGCGGTTTCCTTTCACTGGAACTAAAGGCTGACGGGGATGTTTGGCTCGGACATGCCAGCTCCTGGGATCTGCTCTTAATCCTGCAGATGTACATGAGTTACACAAGGGAGTACGTGAACAATGCTGCACACGCACAGACGCATGAAAAGAGATATGTATTTGCCACTGAAGAGACCCGAACCTGTTCCAGCGTGACAACGCCCATGTGCACAAAGCGAGCTCCAGGAAGATATGCTTTACCGAGGTTGCAATGGAAGATCTCTTCCTGTACAGAGCCTTGACCTCAACCCAACCTCTTTGGGATGAACCGGAACACGGACTTCGTGCCAGGCTTTCTTCAGATGGACACCAGGCCCCCGACCAACTTTGTTGACATCAGAGATCATTTTAAAACAACCGATTCAAGGCGGATTTATTTCAGATTTAATCCGCTAAATCAGAAAAAAGTTGCCGGGTCTCTAAACACCCCGGAAAATTCCTGAAACTGATGTGATGGATTTTAGAAGCGCCAACAACAGCGCCGTATTCTGATGCTACCCCGATTCCTGTAATGTTGTGCATTGCGAGCGGGACAAGTTCCTGTTATTAATTCTACCTTTAGTTTTAGATACATTATCAGCTTAGGTTTATTATTAGGCTTGGAGTATGTGGTGCAGCATGGTGAATTGGCTGTCACTATAGAAAAGAACGGGTGCATTAATATAAACCTGTGATTTGGCCTGCAGCTGAGAATACTGTCAGCGCTGCTGTTATGGGAGACCAATCAACACCCTACCCATCAGACTTAAGAACTCAACACCACTTTTTTTTTTTAATAAATCCTTTTTTGAACACTAAGGCCTGACGTTTGCTGTGGTGCAGAAAACAGAATCATTAAACATTCTGATCTTTGAGATATAAACACAGAAATGCACTCAGTTCTGGAGATTTACGGAAGATTATTACAAACTTTAATAAACACAACGAAGCTTTTGAGTAATGGGACATTTAACAGCTTGATATGTTCCCACTAGCTCTTTTACCTAAATGTTAAAGCAAACAGTGCTGCTGTGTCTACATGTTCCGCCTCCAGCACCTGCGTTTCAGTATAGTGACATGAGCTAGCTAGCTGTATCTATGGGATTAATGTGGCCCCTAAATTTCTCAAAAATAAAAAGGAATGAAATCCCAACTGCAAAACGTAGGGCACAGCAATAACCGAATGATTTTACAGCCTTGGCAATTTCAGCTCACTCAGCCACAGTCTTCCTTGGCTCAGCTTCTCGGTCAGCCCCACAGCTGCTGTTCCTTCAGCTCGGCACCAAACCTGTCCTTTGCTCAGTTCAGTTTCTTAGTGTCAGGGTCTGCACTGGCTGTGCTCACTCAGTTATCACCATAGCCCTTGTTAATTAACGTTCATTAGTAAGAGTAGAAAGAATAGCCAAGTTGAGAAAATATAAGACTGCTCTCAGAGGTCTTAAATCCATCCTTATAAGAAGCATTCTACCCAGAAGTAATACAGAGGTGAGAAATAAAAGCCTGTATGAGCCTGCATCTGAGGAAAGCAAATACCAAGTCACAACATCAAGATACCAAGTCATAAATATGAGATACCTAATCATAATGTCTCGACATTAAGCTATAATTGTAGGACAGACAAACGTACGAGATACTGAGTCATCATTTCAAGATAATGAGAATTATGAGACACTAAGTCATAATTTGTAAGACATTAATTCATAATTATGAGATGCAAGTCATACTTATAATAAACTAGGGTTATTATAAGATATATGCATACATATGAGATAATAAGTCATAATTACAAAATGGCAAGTCACAATTTCTCAATACTGCGGCATAATGTTGAGATACCAAGTAATACATGTGAGATGCTAATTCAAGTCATAATCGATTACAAATTATACGTACGAGATAGAAAGTCATACTTTCTCAACACTGAGTCATAATTAAGAGAGATCCATTCATAATGAGATACTTTGCGTGATCATTTCAAGATAAGTCATAACTATGTCATACCAAGTCATATTTTCTCAATGCTAAGACAATTATGAGATACCAAGTCATAATTGAGATTCTACATCATAATTTCGCAACACGGCAATAATGAGGTATTAAGTCATAATGATGAGATACCAAGTTATATTCATGAGATACTAATTCCATTTTGACCATACATAATTTTGCTACTATTACATAAAAATCCTACTTGTGATCGGTGTTCCATATTAATGCAATGATGCAAATTTGGACCATATATACTTCTTTGCACTGATAATATCGGTTAACAAACTTTTTAGCTTCTTAAAATGTTCAGTCTCGCTATAGGTCTATGGAAGCCCATTCCTGCAACTTAAAAAAAAAAAAAAAAAAAGAAAAAAATAAATAAATTAAAAAAGAAATCCAGTGAATAATCTCAAAATTATGAGATACTAAGTCATTACGAAATGTTTATTCCTAATCACGAGAGATCGAGTCAATTTCAAGATATTAAGTCACAATTATGAGATAGTCATAAATATGAAATACAAAAAAAAAATAAAACATTGTGTGAAACATTGATCATTTCTCTACACGGTCATAACGATGGGATATGAGATAAAGTCCTAATTTTGAGATACTAACTCATAAGTGTAAGACAAGTCACAATAATGAGATACAAAGACATAATTAAGAAACTCTCACAATTTCAAGTCATAACTATGAAATCAGTTCATACTTGAGATACAAAAGTTAAAAGTTTCAAGATACTACGACGCAATTATGAGATACCCAGTGATAATTTCACAATTATAAGATTTCAAGACACCGACCCATAATTTCAAGGTATTAAGTCATAATTAAGAGATAACAGAGACCAAGTCCTACTTTCTCAACACCAAGCCAAAGAGATACCAAGTTATGATTTTGACTGAGTCATAAAGAGATGCAAGTTATATTTATTAAAACTAAGTCCTACGTATGAGATAATAAATCATAATGATGCGATACCAAGTAATAATATTAACTCTTCATTAGCCATGCTCACGCAGTTCTCACCATAGCCTTTGTTAATTAATGTTCGTCAGTAAGGGTAGAAAACAAGCCAAACTAAAAAAAAAACAAAGCCCAATCTCAGAGGTCTTAAATCTCTCTTTGCAAGTAGCATTCTTCCAAGAAGAGGTGAGAAATAAAAGCCTGCATGAGCCTGGATCTGAGGAACGTTGCGAGTGCGTGAAGCCCCAGACCCATCAACACAGCAGCTGTTTGTGTTTGGAGTTGATGTGAGCATGCCAACGTTACAGTTTTCTCGCAGTTTTACAGTGTAAGCAGTTGCAAGAGTACAAACTTCAGATGTAGGGAAATGTGCAAGAAACAAGTTTTCCTTCTTCTGAGACATTGCAGAGCTGCTGGTTACAGTGACGACGCTAACTCGATCACAAACACGTCTACTCCATCTACTTCCTGAAACCGTGGTTAATATCCGCTGTATATTGTCCCTATTGATACGACAAAAATAAAACGCTAACTATGAATCCGACTGTCTGGTGCATCACACGCTGCATCTTGTAAGGGTTTTCTGCTGAGATGTTCATTACAATGAATTCCAGCTTTGAAAATAAGCAGAAATTAGTCTTATAAAATGAACAATGCATACAAACATTTATTGAGAGAATAAACACATGGGAAGACAAAGTTTTACTAGGTGGTGCAAATTTCATTGCAAAACACTAGTTTGCAAAACGACCACCATAATTATCATAAGCATTCCCATAATTAATATTTGGCCAAGCGTGTCCCCCCCCCCCTTAAAAAAGAAAACAGTACCAATGTGCAACTCCACATTATTTTATATTTTTGGGTATTCTACAAGGATAAGAGAAGTCTGGTCCATGATTCACTGTAATAATCCATCCATCCATTATCTATACCGCTTTATCCATCTGGGTCGCGGGGAAGCTGGTGCCAATCCCAGCATCTTCGGGTGAGAGGCGGGGTACACCCTGGGCAGGTCGCCAGTCCACCACAGGGCCAACACAGAGAAACAGCCACACACACTCGCATTCACACCT
>JAQQZR010000007.1:1774855-1799049 GCA_030068235.1 Notoglanidium macrostoma
ACACACACACACACACACACACACACACACACACACACACACACACACACACACACACACACACACACATAAAATGATGGTAAAACATTCAGCCCGCAATTTCTCCTGCTTTACCCTGTCCTTCACATAAAACCTGGCTAATATAAACAATTAATACGGTTAATACTGCTAATCATATAATACCATAAATATATTAGTCATGGAGATTAAATCTGCAAATTTTTCATGATTCCACACTAATATGCATAATACACAACACATCATGCAGTATAATGTGCATGTGTGTGTCTGCTTCCTGGCAAAATATCGAATGCTCCTTCATGTCGTCAGTAGACAAAAAGCAGATGGTTTTTGCCTGTGGTTATTACAGTAAATTAATACACCAGTTAGCCTTATCCACATCTGAGTGAGAGTCTGGACTTTTTCACAACGGTGTTTTACACCTATCATCACCCTTACGGCTGAAACCGACTGTATGAGCTGAGAATACGAGGCTGCCTCTAATGTGATCCCTGTTATATACATTAATATATACATTAATACCGCTCTCTCCCTATCAGCAGTGTTTCTGTTCATTATCCACAATCTTTCAGTCCATCTACTTTTTCTTTTCCTTTTGTCTTCCTTTCTGACTCTTGCTCTCTCTTTACCTCTCTCTTGCTCTCTCTGCCAATGCTATTCTAACTGTGTTTAATAATTAATAGATCGTCTGACTCTTTCACACTAATGTAAAGTTTATTTTAGACTCTTTTATACTGCTGGGAGGAAATAAATGTGTGTTTGGATATGTGTGCTCTATTTTTGTAGGCTTTACTTTTCCAGGGAGGAAAAATATTTGACGTGATGGGTCACAGTGTGTGAATACACAGAGAGCGAGAAAGAGAGAGCGAGAGAGAGAGAGAGAGAGAGAGAGAGAGAGAGAAAGAGAGAGGGAGAGCGAGAGAGAGAGCGAGAGAGAGAATGAGGGAATGCTCATAAAATGCAATGCAACATAAGGAAAGATGATGTCTGACAATCTGAATTTCTCATCGTGACAAAACCAAGAATCAGAAACACTGGTGAAGAAAGTTGGCTTAAAAACAGGATAGGACTTGTTTTACTTGGAAAAAAACATCTGATGTGTAGATTAGACACACAAGTTGGTCCATCAAACTCTCCGAGCCTTTCTGTGACTGCTCACTCATCACACACAAAACAAAGGCGGAGTAGCAGCTATAAATAAATTCCCCATGAATTCTATATCATTAACTCGGTAAACAACTTGGAAGTTGGATCAGGCTTGATTTAGGTCATTATGCTGAGGTGAAGGTGAAGCGCAACGTTCGTCTCAAACGCGTTCACCGTACTTCAGGTTACAGATGAAGAGCTGAGAGGAAAAAACCTTCAGCAAACATAATGAGAACAGATAAAATAATCCACAAGCCGGTCGGACGATTCACCGACAAAAATAACGGCCTTGCCTTTCATAACTAATGACCAATTAAATCTATGGCTGAGAAATACAGCTGTTGGAGCACATCTGTAGGTCAGAGCGATGAGGTGAGAAAGTAGACAGTACTAATTCTCTTACTTCTGGCTGAGATTCTTTTTACACAAGCCATTTAAAAAGAGCAACAGTTGATATTCATTACTTGTCCAAATAAGCCGGAGAACAACAAAACATGATGTCATGATGTCAGCGAGGACATCCTGGGGGCGGAGCTTCAGGGAAATGGGCGGGAATCATTCAAATGTCAAACCCACATAATGATTAGACACCTAATTAAAAAAAAAATTATTTTACTTAATGCACCTTTAAAAGGTTGTAAGAAACCGCATTTAAAGGTGAAATAGTCAATTATTTTATTCCTTACTTGTACAAATAACCTGGAAGATACGTAAAACATGACGTGAAAAAAATGATGGATTAAGCCATGGCTTTAGCAAAAGTGTATCAAGTTGCCGAGAAAACCCGTTTAGAAACCTGACATCTGGTCCTGAAAGCTTGTATTTGTTTGGACAAAGTCCAGTTAGTTTTTTTTTTTTGACCCTCTACAACAGGCCACCTAACATTCTGGGGGCGGAGCTTCGTGAACATGGGCGGGAATCATACAACTGTCACACCCACGTTACCGTTAGAGACCTAATCTCGATAAAAAGTTCATTTTAATATCCAGAAATGTGGCGTTTAAACGCATCCGAACATCTGTGGACGAAATTTTAAAACAGTTATTCTGAGCTCAAGATCTAACAAAATGCCTATCAAATCAAATATAAATAAAGCCTTTAAGGATGAAACAAAAAAAAAAAAAAAAAAAAAGGGTACAGTTGTAGGAGTGCTTTTCAGATGCATTAGCATTATCGCTTTATTACTGGGAGTAATTTGGATGAAAAGAGCACACAGGACAGGTAGCATCTGTCTCCACCTACTGCCTTGGCACAGTCAGCAACTTCTGCTAGCTTTGGCACGGGCTTGGAAAAACATCAATATGGCTCTATAAAGCCAAGCGCAGGCATGCCAGTCATGCTCGACAAGAGCTGGCCAAGTATTCAGCATCTAACGTTACCGCTCAGCTGAGGAACAGAAAACCCAGCCAGATATTTCTCCACCTCGACTTCAAATCTGCGCCGAGCTAACAAAGTGCCGTAGCGTTACAGACTTCACGACGATTTACTCATAACGAACGCGTACGGTCTCCATGGGCTGCTTTGTTACAAGAGCAATTCAGGGATTCAGAGAAAATGAACTTGCCAGGATGAACGGTTTACTCTACCGGGCATCATGACAGCCTGCAGTGTTAAATAAGTGCACCTCTGCTTTGTGCTTCTGTAACAGACAGCTTTTTGGTTGTTTTTTTTTGTTGTTGTTGTTGTTGTCGGTCTTATGAACTGCACGAGACTGGAGGCTGATGAGGGAATGAGCGTTTATCGCTGCTATAACACTGTAACAGTGCTGTAACAGGAGCGAAACGAATTGTTTGTCAGTTTTTTAATAGCTTGTTGTTGGCTGTGGTACAAGAGGAATATGCTTGAGGAGGAGCTGTTTTTGAAAAATGATCTAATCCAGAGATGTGTCGCATCACGCCAGTAATTATTTCCCTATAAAAGTAAACCCCAGTGTGTGGTTTTCTTTTCACTCCTAGACTCATTCGCACCATTTCAAATGACCTCTGGTATTTACGTGACTGTGTTATGACACGTGCTATGACTATTCTGGACAAAGCCTCACAGCCACGGAACCCCCGGTGATCCATCTGGCAGGTCGAATACTTATTTTTTTCCCCTCCCAAAGACACAACACTCATTAAAAGAATTGTTAGCACTTCCCTATCCCATATAGCGTTGTAGGATAACATTGTTGTTTGGTCCTAAAGCTTTGGTCAGGAAACGAGACTAACCTCAGCAGATCATAAGGGAAGTGGTCTCGAAGCGAGTCTACGCCAGACCTGAACCTTTCACGTACGTCAGTGACTGGCCGAGCAGCGCTTTCCTCTTTCAGGTTAGCGTGACCGCTGCCTCGGTAGTAAATACACGCATGAAACACTGCACGCCGTGCAATTCCCTGATCACGGTACGCATCATTTCACCTCTGCGTCGCAGTATTCTTCTGTCCACTACAGAAAGCGAGTCGGTAAATGAGCGTAGCAATCGTGTTATTCTTGTTGACAGGAAGAGGCTTACTGCATAAACAGATGCATGAAGGCATAAAGCCTGAGGGTCAGATCAACAAGAACAACACTTCGAAAAATAACGAATGGTTCAGACAGGCTGCTGAGAAAGTATACAGATAAACTCGTCTGCTCATCACCTGCTGTAAAGCGGTACGCTGCAGGTCAACTCTCATCGCAACTTATGACTAGGACAACCATAAGCAAAAAAAGAACACACTCCAGACCGTGGGGTTATGAATAAATAAATAAATAAATAAGAATGCACGCTGGGGTGGTGTGATTCTTCACGACGCGCAAGCCGAGTGCCGTCCCTCCCGAAGCGCTTCAGTTTTGTGTAACGGCAGTCTGGAGTGTGTTGTTCTGTTCACAGCGCAGCGATTTGTCATTACAATGTTTCATTTCTCGATGTACAAGACATCACACATTGTAACGGTTTATCGTTAAACATCTGGGAGACTAATTAGTTCCTGTCCTCACCTGTTACAGCTGCGATGAACTGTCGCTCCCTCTCGCGCTCTCTCTCTCTGAGTGCAAATGGAAAGATTCTTCTCCCGACTTACTTTCTCAATAAAACAAATCTTCTATCTAGCTGCACACAGTCAGCATGAATGCGCTTCACGTTGTTGTGACGCACCTCGAACCTCCCGCCTGTACCTGAACGTGCTACTTGTTTCCAAATCCCCAAGCATGCACACATCAGATTAGACACATTGAATTAATTAGCGGGTTTTTTTTCCCAGACTCAGACACACGTTTCCTTGGAAACACTGGCAAAACCGTCAAAAACACGTGACTGTGACAATTCTCCTTCTAGCACGGCGTGCGCAATACTTCACGCGGTGATATCGAGAGCAAATTGTTAAACCTCAAATAACGTCTATGACGCTACAGCCCATGGCTGAAACTTTCTCCAAGACTTGCTGAACACGCTGGGAGAGGAACACTAGGACTACATCACGTCATACTCTCACTCACTGCGATTCTGTATCCATGCGCTTAACTGGGTTGCCATACCTTATTACACTTTACACCTCAGCGCTGATGAAGCCTAGGATCAGGTGTGGATTAACTCTCTCTAACAGCATCATGACTGAATTATAACTGAATAACTTATTAATATGAATATGTGCATCATTGTTTCCATACACAGAGACTTGTACAATGGAAGCTCCACATAATCCAAGGCTGGTAATAAACAGACTAAGAAAACATTTTCTGTAAGGAAGCAGACGTTTAACACAAGGAGTCGGGTGTCAGCACGTCAGTCTTCAGGACAAAGGAGTTTTATTGCACTTTTTACGCGTTATTAACCGCAAACGTGTGGGAACGTCTGTTTATAGCGTCTAAGCCAACGATAACGGGAACTAGCTCGTCTTGTGGACGTTCCAGAACAATAAAGGTGCTTAACAATAAACCGCAATGTGTCATTCGTTTATAAATTCAATATTGCAAACGTTGGCAAATCCTGTGGTGTCATGAGGGGGGAAAAAAACACACGTGGTGCCGGGGGTGGGGGTTACAGGAAAACAATCCTCTTCAGGGTGGCAACGTTTCACACCGAGTTGGGTCACACACACCCCAGCACTGATTCATAAAACTGCACAACCGGTCAATTGTTCTTCCATGTACGTTCCGTATCAATATATAACACGTGAATAAACGTAATTATGGAGTCCTGTCTGAAAAGCAAAATCATAATCCTTCAACCTACCCCCCCCACAAATGAAACAATACAGTCTGGAGTATTTCTTCATGTTGATAAACACACACACACACCCACACACACACCCTACAGAGGTTTTAGCCAGTGCAACTGGATACATGTAATTAACAGGCTGGACCCACAGATTAGATTTATTCTGCAATACTAACGGTCGTGCTTTTACTTGCCCAATGAGCTGCATGCTGATTAGCTGAGTAATAAAATGCTTCTCTATTTAAGGGATTTAAAGAAACAGGCGCCCTGCTGTCATGTCCGATAAGCCCGCATGTAAAACACGCAATGTGGGGAACTGTGGAAAACCAGCTAGTGTGAGCACAGCCCTAACGCGCGTGCTCAAGTTGTACATTAAGTCATGATTAGTTTACAGTTTTCCTCCTAAGCGGCAGCCTGTGCTGTAATACCTCCAGCCTCAGATACGATCTGATGAGACGTTTAACGATGACTAGCCAGGCCTCAGTTACACCTTTTCTTTACATTTCCTACGTCTATACACAACCTGGACAGCATGATCGAAACTAATCATTGAGTGACCCAGAGAAATCTCATTTGGGGAAAGAAGGGTTCATGCCGATCTGGTGGTTTGTGTTTACACGGGTCTCTTTTTGTAGACACTCCCCCAACACACTCTGACTCCACCCCCATCTCGGACCGTGCCGAAAGAAAAAACATGTCGGGAACCGGTAAGCGCCCAGCACAGCCAGATACTTTTACACTGTTATGTTAGAGCGGAGAAACCGATCCAAGAGCCTCACTGATAAACTAGTGGATAGCCTCACTCTGAACTGCAGATGTCAATTCCGCCAAGCGAAACAATTACTGCCACTTGACCCGACATTGTTATTTATTTATTTATATACTCCTACCAAGCAACGTTATCATAATGCTCGATAGATATTTATACTCGCATGGTAATATTACCTTCCAAAAGCATTTACTCATCATTTAGAGAAGTGTCTAGCTGGGCATCATTTTGAAACAGATCGACTGAACGCTCCTCCAAAACTCCTACTCAGGAATTTGAGACGGTGTCCTGCGTTCTGCGGTCAAACGAATCCGTGTTACACAACAACAGATCCAGTCGGTAGAACAAGTGTGGCGCAATTAGAATTTGAGAAAACAAAATAAAAAAAATGTAAAAATTAAAAAAAAAAAAAGACACAGGACCGTGCAAGCACCTAGTACAGTACTGTGCAAAAGTCTTGGCACCCCCATTTGTTTTAGTACAGATTTTATTCTGGGGATTTATTTTATGAATTCTGCATTATATTATTATAACATTTTAGATTTCTTTTCAAAAAAATAATCCGTATTTGCAAAACGTTTGTGTGTCAGTTAAGAAAGCAACACTGTTACGCAAGAGGCCACTTTTCAGACAAAAGCCATAATGAAGGCTCGTGGGATTTGAATGCAACAAAATAAGCAACGGTGACAGCCAGAAGTCTCCAGAAGCGCTGCAGCAGATTCCGCGAGACGCTCCGTAAAAAACGCACAGCTCGTTTCCTGATCAGACTGTACAAACTGAACAAACTGAATCCGGCACGACTACTTAAGAAAAAAACGCAAAGGGTCGTCACGCCGGCGTCGTGTCGTTTATTCCTGTTTACTGCATGTTGTAGTATTTGTCTTTTCAGCGGAAAGATTTCATCTGATTTTTTTTGAAGTCGCCGTTACATTACAGCATTTCTTTGCACATTTCTGTAGCTAGCTAACATGTAGGCACTTCTGTAGCGTGTAAGGGAACTCATTACTCACCTTGGCGTTCAGACGACGGACACGCCACCTGCAGCACCAAATCGAACGTCCTTTCCGGATTCTCACTGAGACAAATCAAATCATACGTACACACTCAGTATAAAGTGTATCAGGTACAGATGAGGTCAGAAGGGTACATACAGTCATCATTGACATTATTGGGACTGTCATTTCCTTTTTTCTTCCCCATTTTCTTTTTCTGGGGAAGAACGATTGAACAACACACATCTTTAACAGAAAAAAACAAGAATTTGGTGCACAAGTTTTCATTTATTTTGGGTTTTAACACAGGGTTAAAATTATAGGTACAAGTTCAGAATTATATATTCACCCGCTCAGATTATTAATTCAGTGGTGCTGAAAGTTCCAACACGTCTTTTAACGTGCCGAGGCCAAAGCTTCTTAACTTCCTGTTAGTGACCACAGCTGGTGGCTTTTTTATGGTCAGATGAGACATTGAATGGCCAGAATGACCAGACATACAGAGGAACACTTTACCTGCTGTTAAGCATCACGCTCTGTCGAAAATATGTGGACTGTGCTTAAAATTCAAGTCAGTGCCAAGAAACACGGAAATTCAATTGAACTGTACCAGTCCTGCCTTGGTGCCCTGCACAAAGTGACTGGAACAATGAAGGACCTCAGAGTTCTTCAGCATTGGAGCTGTGACATGAGATCAAAATCTCATATCCCCATGTAGGTGACTTCACTCTGAGATGATACACATAGCACATTTTCTGCATATTCAAATAACAAATAAATAAATACTATATGAAATAAATACTAAAGCCTATTTCTATTTCAAAAATCAGGAATGTAGCCTTCTCAGATGATCAAAATCATCAGACAAGAGTTAGATAAGAAGTATTCACCTGGTATAAGTGCTTATTTTGATAAAGCTGTTGACAAGAATATTGTTAGCGTTTCCAGCATTAACCTTTTTTTTTTTTTTTTTTATGTTTTGACCCAAAATAATAATACTAATAACGAGAGTCTTTATTTCACACACGCATCCTGGTCTTAATGATATTCTATTCTTTATATTCTAAACAGTAGTCGACCTCTAAACGGCGACAGTGACATCACACCAGCAACATCACATGACTGACACCTACCACTAACGTTTTAAAGGTCACAGGCATGGGAAAAAATGTTATTTATATATATATATATATATATATAAAATAGCAATGGCATGATATAAAGGAGAAAATGGAGGTGTTGTACATGGTCATAGCAGAAAGCCAGTGTAGGCTATACTCACATTATGCTGATAAGTTAACAGAACTTTAGGTGAAGGGTGATAGTTTTCCGGTGTGCACTCACTCTCTCTCTCACTCTCTCTCATTTCGGATGAGGGTAAACAAAATTGAGCATACACTTCATAACCTTTGCCTGTCAAAACTAAAAGTAATTTAAGTTATAGTGAAAGGAGCACACACACACACACACACACACACACACACACACACACACACACACACACACACACACACACACGACACCACTGGTGGGTCCCAGTCGTTAGCAGAGAACAGCAGCAGCCGCTGCATTCCAAATAAACCGTCCAAATGACAAACATTGCCTCTGCAACTGTTGCAATATTTCTTGATTTCAGAAATGCCAAAATGAATCGAAACACCAAATTCTTGGTTTTTATTTCATGTCCTACAGTCAAGGATATCACTGAAAGCCCAATATTGCCATCACATTCATGTCCATGATCGCTGTAAACTTCTGCCCTCAACTGTATATCTAACTTTTACCTTCATAAACATACACAATATTGCCATAAGTATGTGGACACCCGAGTACCGACCATCCCATTCTAAAATCATGGGCGTTAATATTGACTCGTTCTCCCGTCGGCTGTTATAGTAAGCTCCACTCTTCTGAGAAAGCTTTCACTAGGGTTTAGCTTATGAGTGTGTGACGGTGGGGAATTGGTCCCATTCAGCTACAAGAGCTTTAGCGAGAACCGGTCAGGAGGTCAGGAACTGACTCTGTGGAACACACTACAGTTTACAAAGACATTCTTGACAATTATGCACTTCAAATGCTGTGGTAACAGACTGGGGAAGAACCACATATATGTGATGGTCAGGTGTCCAAAAACTTTGGGCCATATAGTGTACCTAGTGTTTGTAGCCCTTGTGTTTGTATGCGCTGTTTGTCAGCCGCTCTCTACCCCATCCATCGACATAAAGGAAGTACCAAATATCAGCCTCCTACTCTCCTAGCTTGAACACGGCCACAAACCGCCTGACGCTGCATTTGACAAACCACAGAGTTTCTCTTGCACTTGCACCGTTTCCAATGAAGCTCAAATAACTTTTAACGAACAGATTACGTGAACTTTTTCAGTCAAGGTAATTGCATCACAAGTTTTTTCCCTTTGGAAGACTAAATTCACGCAGTGCATGTAGTATACGCATGGACTTTGCATTGAAAATGATGAGCTATAGTCTTCAACAAGCCGAATAATCGAGTCAGGTGTGCACATTTAGTGTACAAAAATAAGGGATCCCTTTTACACTGATGGACAGAAAGAGGAGGGCTGACAAACAACAACCTGCAAAGTAAATCCATGGCTCAATGAGTGCACTTCTTGTTTAGATAAGCAATACTCAGTAATCTATTCTACACATATCCTCTCAGTACAGCAGTGTTACATGTCAAGCACATAACATTTAGTTTTATTAGTAGTACTAACAACTTGTTTCTTCTTGACTCTTCATTAGTAGTTAGTTGAGCTCATCTCATCAGCAAACAGGTGAGCTAACACACATCTCCCCTGACCCTGCAGGCTAGCTAACGCTAATAGTTCAGCTTGGACTGCAGCCGCGCGCGCGCGCACTAGCACGCACGCGCACAGAACTGCTGCTAGCCTGCGTGCTAACTGAGCTAACCAGTGAAGCGCCTAGACAGCTAATTGATTTTAATTCATTATTAAGCGAGGGTTATATCGAGTCAAATGGTAATAAACCGGGTTTATTGAAACCCCCCGGTGTGCACAGCCAGGTTTTCTCAGCTGTTACGCAATAAAAACATAAAACAAAACAAAACTAGAGACTGTCATTAGGAAGTAAACAGCTGTCCCTCACCGTATTCTGCTGTCCATGGCTACAGCATCGCGACGCGACGCGCCTCGCCGCTTTAATTACCGTCCGAGCTACAGGGGCACCTCTCTTTTTCTGGCTACCTGAGACACATTTCACACCATCTTTTCCCCCGTCCCTGTCTTCCTGAGAAGAAGTTGAGCTCGCAAATGTTTCACTTCTCCTCTGCTGAGCACCAGGAAGCACAAAGCCGACGCTGCGTGACGTCACGAACACCTCAGGGGCTTGTAGATTCCTTCACTCACTCTGATCTGAATAATAATGACTAATGAAGGAAAGGAAGGCAGTCCTGATCAGGAAGACGTCCTTTTTTTCTTTCTGAAAGAAAGAAAATTGAATGTTACACAAAAAATAGGTAGAAAGAAATATTCCCCTCACTGAGTCTTCCTAAAGCACTGGCATGTTCAGACATGCTGAGGCATCCTCCTCACAAGGAGACACTGTTTAGTACTGAAGCATGTGTTTTCAAAAATAGCCTGTATGAAGATCATGCAGATGATAATGCAAATATCAGGAAGTTCTTGCGGTTTCCAGAAGGAAATGAGGCCTCTTTACACGCCACCCACCCAGTGGTTTTGGTTTTGATCATCTGAGGAAATCATGAACGTCAATGAAGAGGTTAAGACACGCTTCTTCCAAGGCCAGAAAGACCTACTACGACTGAGAAGAAGCATGGTTACTGAGTGTTACTCATTGGCTGTTTTATCAGTGTTTGTAGGTATACCACAACTGACATCACCATCACAAGAGGAGTAAGGGTGTTGTGGTCAGATAAGAGAAAAAACTTTTCAAATGGATCAGGATGTATTTGAAGAAAATAAGGAAGTGCGTACAAGCAAAGCACCTGATACTCTGTGTAGTGTGTGTATATATATATATATATATATATATATATATATATATATATATATATATACACACACATATACACTGACTGATTGTCCAGTTTATTAGGAATACCTGTATATTCATGCAGTTATATAATCAGCCAGTCATGTGGAAGCAGTACAATGCATAAAATCATGCACGTACAGCTCAGGAGCTTCAGCTAATGTTCACATCAAACATCAGAATGAAGTAAAAGTGTGATCTCTTTGGCTTTCATCGTGGCTTGGTTGGTTTTAGTATTGCAGAAACTACTGATCTGGGAATTTCAGAAACAACTGTCTACACCGAATGATGTGAAAAACAAAACATCCCGTGAAAGACAGTTCCATGAACGGAAACACCTTGTTGATTAAAGAGGCCAGAGGAAAATGACCATATTGGTCCGAGCTGCTAGGAAGGATATAGTAACTGAAATAATCAATGCGTGGTGAGCAGAAAAGTATCTCAATGTGCACAAAACATTGAACCTTGAGGTGGATGGGCTACAACAACAGAAGCCCACATTGGGCTCCACTCCTGTCAGCCAAGAACAAGAATCTGAGGCTACCATGGAACCTGATGTGGGCTTCTGCTTTTATAGCCCATCTATCTCGAGGCTTGATGTGTTGTGTGTTCTGATATGCTTTTCTGCTAAATACAGTTGTAAAGCGTGCTTATTTGAGTTACTATACACTTCTTATATATATACTACTATAGATCTGTCAGACCAGACCAGTCTGGTTATTCTTCACTGATATTTTTCATCAAGTAGGTGTTTCAGCCTGCAGACCCTCTGCTCACAGGATGTTTTTTCCACGCTTCTTCTGCATTCTGATGTTTAATATGAACATTACCCAAAGCTCTCGACCCGTATCTGCGTGATTTTTTTTTTTTTGCATTGCACTGCTGCCACATGATTGGCTGACTTAATAAGTGCACAAGTGTTCCTAATAAAATGGATGGTGAGTGTAGACGGATGAGTAATGCTTTGGGACTGTTTTGCAATTCACGGTCCAGGTACTCTTGTGAGGACTAATAGCCAAGTATCAAGATTGTCAGCCGAAAACATTATCACTTTGTTCAGGATAGCACTTAAGTATTAATAACCCCAAACATACATACACTATATCAGCATAAGTATGTGGACACCCGACCATTATACTCATATGTGCCAAAAGAAAATTAGAAATGCACAATTGTATAGAACGTCTTTGTATGCTGTAGCATTAAGATTTCCCTTCACTGGAACCAAGAGGTCCAAACCTGTTCCCGCATGACAATTCCCCTGTACACAAAACATATCCATAAAGACAAGGTTTGTCAAGGTTGGACTGGAAGAACTGGAGTGTCCTGCACAGAGCCCTGACCTCAACCCCACTGAACACCTTTGGGATGAACTGGAACCCCGACTGCACCCCAGACCTCCTCACACATCAGTGCCTGAGCTCACTAATGCTCTTGTAGTTGAATGAACACAAATTCCTCCAACATCTAGCACAAAGCCTTCACAGAAGTGTGGAGCTTATTATAACCGCAAACAGGGAACAAATCATTATTAATGCCCACAGTTGGTCAGTATTCAGGTGTCCGTGTACTTTTACCCATATTGTGTTGAAGGGCTCAGCAACAGAAGGAAAAAGTCAGTGACCGTAATAGCCAAGCACTGATACAGTCAGGGAAGTCAAGACTTCCTTTTGTTTAAAAAATGGGGAACCATGAAATGATGCTACAAGCAGTAAAACAGCAGAAAAACCGCCTGATCAGTTAAACCAGCATTAACCTGCACCATGCTGAACTGACTGAAACTAAAGATTAATTCATAGATTTAGCACTTTTAAATTCAATTCAGTGTTATAAAGTGATAAGGGAAGAAGGATAACTTTTAAAAACTGCCCAAAATAAATCCACGCACAGGCGTGCGTCTCGGGCTACCTCGCTTCCTATTGGTTCACGCGCACTTCCGGTATGTGATGTTTACTGACTTGTTCCTAGTACCCAACATGGAACAGAATGTTTCTTCTTAACGGACTTTACAGAGCAGCGCGAGCTCTAAAGCTGGGACAATATCCGGCCAGAGTGTCAGCTCGCTTTTGCAGCGAATTCTGTGTTTTTGAGGAAGTCACACTGATCTCACAGCACACGAGTGAAACACGGGTGAAACACGAATCCAGTATGAAACAGGGGAGTTTGGGAAGCACCGAGTCTCAGCTGCCGGGGGAAGACACTCTCTCTGAGCAGGACAGACTCATTCATAGCCTTCACCAGGACGCCTGCAAGGTGAGCACAGAGGCTGCTTTAAGTCCTCAGTCAGGCGGACCTTGTTTTATGACGTCACATTACTGCTTTTCATAGGGGTGTAGAATCTGTCAGGAGTGTCATTTTGTGTAAAATGTACATTTAGCACTTTCATCTGTATTTAACTGTGGACTAGTGGCCTGTCTGGAAAAACCCATCCACAATCCATACACTCACCGTCCACTTTATTAGGAACACCTGCACATTTCCGCAGCTAACTAATCAGCCAATCATGTCGCAGCAGCACAATGCATGCAATCATGCAGACACAGGTCAGTTAAGAGCTTCAGTTAAGGTTCACATCAAAGGTCAGAGTGGGGAAAAATGTGAGGGCGATTCCACCCACAGAGCTGTCACTCGTTCACTGTTTTTTGTTTTTCGCTCCAGTCTGTGTTAACTCTAAAGACTTGTGTGTAAAGCCGAAGGGATCAGCAGTTTCAGAAATAATCAAACCAGCCCTTCTTGTACCAACATCCATGCCACAGTTAAAGTCATGAAGATCACACAACCTTTTTCACCGTTCTGATGTTGGATATGAACGTTAATTGAAGCTCTTTATCTGTGTGATTCAATGCATTGTGCTGCTGCTACATGATTGTCTGATTAGAACTGCAAGAGTGTACAGGTGTTCCTAATAAAGTGGACAGTGAGTGTATATGACTGCAGATGTGTTGAGAAATCCACGCACTTGTCCAAGTAAAAAAAAAAAGTGAATCAGGATAAATTATAAACTAAAACACGCTACTCTGTGGTAATTTACAGAAATCCACAAAGGCCATTTATGTATTTAGCTGCCGTTATCTTGATATTACAACTTATTTTTATCAAAAGTAGTCTTAGCCGTTATGTTGAAATAAAGAACCTGTAATAGTTTATATACAGTTCTATGCTCTACTACTTTAACACACTATTTAGTAATATGCTGTTTTGGACCTAATTTCAGAGAGTCCTTGCGGCTGTCATGAAGTATATTTTTTGATGTTGCACTCAAACTTTGTGGCAGAAAGGAGTTACAGAAGAGCCGTTACCAAGTGCCAGCTTCACTATGGAGCACGGAGATGGCATGTGAATTGGTGTGTCACAGCAATGCCTCAGGCACTCCCGGCCTTGGAACCTGTCACAGCTGAAGTTAGCGTGCTTGCTTTTATAAACTCCCTCTGAAACGAGGGTTACAAACTTCTGAGCGGAATTGTCATCGGCGTTTGAATGACTTCGCTTTAGTTCACGTGATACCTAATTATGGAAAATCAGCAATGGATTTGAGTATCTTTTCACCTGCAATAAATATTGTGGGTTTGTATCGTAAAAGAGTCTCTTTAATAGTGACGCATTCTTAAAGCAGGAGGAAACAGTTCTCAAGATAGTATAGTATACTGGGGCAGAATCTTGTGCGCCATCTTGTGAAAAAGACTGAAATACCAAGGCAACCTGAATCAAAGTATGATCTCTAGACCAGTTATTTAGGTAAAGCACAATTTAACATAGTTTACTAATATGGCTAGGCCACTAAGCAGGAGAGATCATGAGGCAGTGGATCCCTCATTTAGCTGGATATAATTAAGTGCCTTGACTTAAAGTCATGTTTACAAGGAAGTTTACCATCCACTGATATGCAATGATCATATGCATTGCTGGGTTGTCAGAGGGTTCAATCGATATTAGGTGAAAAGTTCACTATATGCAAAAAAGTATGTGGACGCCTGATAGTTACATCCATATGTGGCGTTTTCTCCAAACTGTTCCAGCGTGACAATGCACCTGTGCACAAATCCAGCTCCATGAGAACATGATTTGCAAAGGTTGGAGTGGAAGAACTCCAGTGTCCTGCTCAGAGCCCCGACCTCAACCCTACTGAATATCTTTGAAATGAACTGGAACGCCGACTGCACCCTAGGCCTCCTCACCCGACACCAGTGCCTGATTTCACTAACGCTCTTGTAGCTGAATGATCACAAATCTCTTCAACCACGCTCCAAAATCTGGTGGAAAGCCTTCCCAGTAGACTGGAGATTATTATAACGATAAAAGGATACTAAATCCGGAATGATGTTTGCAACAAGCACAAACGGATGTGATAGCCAGGTGTCCAGAAACTTTTGTCCATATAGTGTACATGGTCTGTGCTATATATAATCTATGTGAATTTGAGAGCTGAAACGTATAGCTCTGGATGCGAGCAATCAACTGCGATTGCAGGATTTTCCTTAAAAAAGAAGACCTGACTAAAGCCGCATCAAGACCTACTGGCTGATGCACATAGACATCAGTGTACTGTACGTTCCAACAAAAGTTCGACTCGACAGAGGAGACAGTGTCATTTTTACATGTAGTGCGCATCACCTAATTCACACAGACGTGAGAATGCAGTGATGCGTTTTCACTCGAAGTCATTGCAAATGCGTTCTTAAGCTCGCTCCACCATGCATGAGTGTAGATGTCCGAGTTCATCGATAGACCATGAACAGGACATTTGCAAGCCGCTACAGCAGTCGTACAAGTAAATATGTTGCTTGACCTTCCCATCAACAGGCTTTACTGAATGTGAGGTAACAGCTTCAAAGGTTTTTCAAAGGTTTTTAAGGGTTTGTTGGTTAATTAAGTTCATTCTTAGCCTTCATAAAGGTTCTACTTGCAACCCTTCCTGATGAAAGGAAGAAACCCTCTGTTTAGGGTCCTCAAGAGGAACAACCGAATAATTTTTAATGGTGTAGGCCAGGGGTGACAAACCTTATCTGGAAAGGGCCACTGTGGATGCAGGTTTTCATTCCAACCAAGCAGGACACCTGTTTGATGAGTTGATCTTGGCTTTCAGTAGAGTCAGGTGTGGCTTCTGCTTGGTTGGAATGAAAACCTGCACTCATAGTGGCCCGTTCCAGATAAGGTTTGACACCCCTGGTGCAGGCTAAAAGTGTCAGCAGCTTTGTTTGTTTCTTTTGCATGTATGTATGTGTAGTTCTTGTAGTTTTAATTGTGTCTTGTGAGTTTGTAGCTTTTGCACCCAGCAGTTGTTAAAGTGTTCCTGGGCCTCCTGCGATGTAGAACATTAACATTTAGCTAGTGTATGAACTGAGCCTAAAGAGAAGGTCAGTTTACTATGTCGGGTATGTGAGAGGCATCCAGAAAAACCCCTAACGTAATCCCTGCTCATAGAGATACCATGGTAACATCCCCCAGTGACGGTAAACTCATTTACCTCAAACATTCATTTGTTGATTTATTTCATGCAGATCATCGCAAGATGCTAGTATTTCTGCACACAAACCTAATTGAGCTATTAAACATGTTGGGTGATGCAATATTAGTAGCACATTATTAATACCACATATTGTATCTAGCATGGACGAGATTGCTTTAGACATGTGGCTGTTGAGCTACACGTGGTGGAGGGGCACTGTGTGTTCGTCATAGCACATATCTAGCTAACCTAGCTAGCAAGAATCGTATCATCTTAATTAGCCTAAGTTATGTGAATGTGAAAAACAATTGAAAAACATTTTGAAGAAAAAAACAACCGCGCATGTCAGTTATGGGGTTTTAACTGTATCTTCAATAGAGAGCGCTTAGAGCAGCTGACCTGAGCCTGAGCATGCAGAGCATTATCGAGCACACATGCATTTGCTTTCCCTTCGCTTTATGAGTCAAGGTAATGAAAATAAAAGAGTCACTGCCTAAAGTAAAAAAAAGAAAAAAAAAAAAAAAAAAAAGACGTGTATTTTATTAGTATTCTGAATATTTTTCTTTAAATAAATAGCAAAACAAGTTAAAATAAAATAAAAAAAAATGCAAGTTCTTGCAAGGTTTTTTTTTTTTAGCAAAATCTTGAATTTTTTAATTGCTATATGATAAAAAAAAAATAAAAATAAAAAAAAATCATACATCTGTGTGACATTTACCTGCTGAAGACAACTCCAATGACCTGATCTTTGAGGGGGAAACTAATGACAGGTAGAAAACGGCGGATTTTTCTCAGGAAGGTATTAAGTATTAACTTTGCCGCATTTAATATGTTTCAAGTGAAAGAAAAGGGCTTAAATATTTAAATAATAATTCCTTGGCACTTTTTCTTTGCATGATGTAACACCTAAACAATATGGAGAAAGTATCAGCACATTTACCCAATACAATTCTGCTTGTTTTACTGTGTGGAGCACCTAAAAACGTTGATTTATTTAAGAATTGTTCCCAGATCACTCTGGTTATTTCTCCAATACGTCAAGTGCAAAGCAAATAACAACAACCTGTACATTTCTCACGAGATGACGAAACCCCACAAAGAGCAATACAGAGTGACGGTATTCCACATTCCCTATGCACAATCCACAGCCATTGTCCATGGAGGATGTCATGTATGTTTTATTCATTTTTAGGCTGGGAAAACAACGTACACAGACCCAGTATCCGGCTACACGGTGTTCACAGAGGTTGCCCATAAGAAAAGGGGGAGATGCTGTGGAAGCGCATGTAGGCATGTAAGTCCTGATTCAGTAAGTCAGCCTGGAGCACATGTAGGATTTAGGATCTGTCTGAATTAGGAGACACACACACATTTATTCATATATAATACAGATATAATTAATATATAATAAGACCTTAGCAGCTGTTTTGATTTTCCAGGAATTCCGTTTAGAATTCCGATAGTACCTAGCATCTTATTAAAATCTACTTTTTTTTTTTTTTTTATATAGGCATCAAATCAAACATCAAAGTTTAACCTGATATATAATTGTTGTTGTTTTTTGTTTTTTTTCTTCAGTGTCCATATGGTCAAATTAATGTGAAGGACTCTTCAAAGAAGAAAATGTTCAACTCTGCCTTTTATGTATAGTCATTTATAAACTGTCTTAGTTTCTTCAATCTTACACTCCCAGTGAAGATGAAGTAAATATTATAATAAAAATGGAAGAAACCATGGGACGAGCCAAAGGACAAGATAAAGCAGAAGAACAGTTCACAGTTCTCATTAATGTAATATGTGTAACCTTCCACTTCCTGAATAAGTCTTTTTGTGAGTTCTTATTTGGACTGAATGTGCATTTGCCTTACACTCCATTTGAAATGATGAAATAGTGCACAGCAGACGTGTAACCCACGCTTCTCGAACCTGTAAGATGTGAATCACACCGTGATTTGTGTCATCAGGTTCTGGTCTGTTCCTCAATCCCATGAAGGCATAAAAGTGTGGATCTGGTTGCAACATAAACAGTCACGTTGTCACATGTACAACATTTCTCAAGCAATGAACCTCATGACGTGAAATGAATAAAACGTGGGGGGAAAAAATAACAGAGGAAAAACTGTGGAGACAAATCTTCATATTCTTATTCGCAAATATGTTATTCGCATTCAAGGTTCATTATTCACCATCACACCTACAGGTGAGGTCAGTCATCATGGACGTGAATGTCCTGGCAGTATTGCGTATTCGGTGAATTCTTCGACCTTTTCTTGTTCAGGAGAAGAATGATAACGTTATAGAAGAATCAAGAATTTGGTACACAAGTTCTAATTTTTTTCAGGTTTTCTGAAATCAACGCAGGGTCAAAAATACACATACAGCACATCTAATATTTGGTGAAATGACCCTTAGCAAGTTTCACCTTGACGAGTCACTTTTGTTAGCCATCTGGAAGCTTCTGGCAGAATCCTGGTTGGATATTTGACCACTCTTCTTCGTAGAATTGGTACAGTTCAGTTAAATTTGTGCGCTTCCTAGCACAGCCCCAACTTTTAAGCACAGTCCACATATTTTTGATAGGGTTGAGGTCAGGACTTGTTTTAAGCTTAATGTTGCCTGCTTTATCCATTCTACAACCAGCATTGATGTGTGTTTGGGGTCACTGTCCTGTTGGTACACCCAATTGTGTCCAGGTTTCAACCGACTAGCTGATGGTTTGAGGTTCTTCATTATTCCATCCACTTTGTGCAATGCACCAGTTCCACTGGGAGTAAAACAGCCCCAGAGCATGATGCTACCACCACCATGCTTAACATTTGGTACATTGTTCCTCTATACCTCTGGTCATTGTGAAGAAACAATTCAATCTTTGTTTCATCTGACCAGAAAACTTTCCTCGAGAAGGCCTTTTTTTTTTTGTCCATGTGGTCATCTGCAAATGTGTTGATTTAGGAGCAGGGGCTCCTAACTCGCTTGACTCTAGACAGTGTTCCAGCAGCTTCTCCAAAGTGCCTTTCTCAAACTTTGGTTGCAAATTTGGAAACATATACTTTATAAATCCTAAAAATGGCCCAACACTATTATCCATCCTCCACCAAATTTGCAAACGGCCCTGTACAATCCACAAGGTTGGTGTTCTTCTGGCATCTGCCAAACCCAGATTCATCCATCAGACTGCCAGATAGTGAAGTGTGATTCATCATTCCAGGGAACACGTCTCCACTGCTCCAGAGTCCAGTGGCGGCACTTCACACCACTACAGCTGATGCTTGGCAGTGTGCCAAGTGATCTCAAGCATATGTGCAGCTTCCTGGCCATAGAAACCTATTTCATGAAGCCCCTGATGCACAGATCTTGTGCTGATGTTGCTTCCAGAGGAACTCTGTAGTGAGTGATGCAACAGAGGAGAGGCGATCTTTTAATGTTACATGCTTCAGCACTC
This sequence comes from Notoglanidium macrostoma, assembly GCA_030068235.1. Classification (NCBI taxonomy): domain Eukaryota; kingdom Metazoa; phylum Chordata; class Actinopteri; order Siluriformes; family Auchenoglanididae; genus Notoglanidium; species Notoglanidium macrostoma. Next base: position 1,794,879 of record JAQQZR010000007.1, read on the forward strand.
GGCAGCCCCGCTCTGTGAGTTTGCATGGTCTACCACATGGCGGCTGAGCTGCTGTTGCTTCTAGACACTTCCATTTCACAATAACAGCACTTACAATTGCAGAAATTTTCATGACTGACAAAGGTGGCATCCTGTGACAATACCACGTTTAAAGTCACCGAGCTCTTTAGTACGAGTCAGTCTACTGGCAATACTTGTCTATGAGATTGCATGGCTATGTGCTTGATATCACACAGCCGTTGGTGATGGGAGTAGCTGAAACACCTGACCTCAATAATTAGAAATGGTGTCCACATACTTTTGGCCATATACTCTATCATGATCTGTTTCATAGCCTTGTTGTCCTGAAGGTTTTTTCCCTTTGTTGTGTGTCATTTCAAGTCTACACCCAGAGTAAGCCATTACGTTATCCTACTTACAGGTCATTATATCTTTACTTGGAGTAATTCTCTTCATAAATAACACAATAGAAATGCCGATGGTTATGAGTCACTTATTGCAAATGCTTAAGTGAAAACCAGATGGTGAAATCACAAAGGAATATTGGATTCTAATAGATGTTTGGTATTAAACAGATGTAATGTTATCGGTGCGTCTGCAACTGCGTGACATTAATCAGCCCTTTCTCAGGCTGTAGGCCGACTCTTACACGAGCTGACGGAGTCCTACTGTTAACAAACATGCCACCTACATCAACATATTAATTTCCATCTGTGTACTCAGCCCAGACTCCTGGCATTCATGCACTTCTCCATAGCTCCCTGAGGCTTAACACTTGGGCTGCTACCAAGTTCAGTCACTGTCATTCTCATCTCAAGAGGACGCACTTTCAACTTACACAGTGGGGTCCAAACGTTTAAGGGCATCACGAGGAACTGTTTATATTTTCATATTTATCAAAAACAAATACAAAATTGCTGAGTTACTGTATAATGTAACTAAGGGTTTCAAATTCTCATAAAAATCGAAATTCACACCGAGTTCCCCGTTTATATTTTGTATGTGTGTACTTTGTATGATTGATTTTTTAGTCTTCTATCACATTGTTTAATTGTTGATGCCTCCTTATAACCAACACCTGCCAGTTAGAACATCCTTAATGCATTAACATTGCAACTGCTTCCATCAAGTAGAATTTTTTTAATTATAATGTACTGTAGAATGATGTAAGTAGGCATGAGAGATAAACTGATCAGCCATGAGATTAAAACCAACTTCCTAATATAGTGTAGGACCCCTGTGTGCCATCAAAAAGCTCTGACCTATCAATGCACAGACTGCACAAGACCTCTGAAGGTGCTGTGGCATCTGATACTAAGACGTTAGCAGCAGATGCTTTAAGTCCTGTAAGCCTCCATGGATCCGACTTGTTTGTCCAGCACATCTCACAGATGCTCAATTGGACTGAGATGTGGGGAATTTGAAGGCCAAGTCAACACCTTGAACTCTTTGTCATGTTCCTCAAATCATTCCTGAACAATTGTTTGCAGTATTGCAGGACATATTGTCTTGCTGAAAGAGACCACTGCCATTAGGGAATACTGTTGCCATGAAAGGGTTTACTTGGTCTGCAACAATGTTTAGGTAGGTGGTACCTGTTAAAGTAACATTCACATGAATGCCACGACCCAAGGTTCCCCAGCAGAACATTGCCCCGAGCATCACACCGCCTCTGCCGGCTTGCCTTCTTCCCATAGTGCATCATGGTGCCTGTCTTTTCCCCAGATAAGTGATGCACATGCATACGACCATCCACATGATGGAAAAGAAAATGTGATTCATCAGACCAAACCACCTTCTTCCACTGCACTATAGCGAAAGCTATGCAGCCCCATGCAGAGCAAGCTGCAATGCAGTGTGTTCTGACACCTTTCCATCATAACCAGCGTTAACTTTTTGTGCTACAGTAGCTCTTCTGTGGGATCGGACCAGATGGACTAGCCGGCACCAAACAGCCACAATGCTATGGCTGATTGGTGTATGTAAGGAGTAAACACCACAGGACATGCTGTTATGGAAAAATAGTCAACAGTGGGATAGTGTGATGCCATTGTTATCCCGAAATTCATTATTTTCATAATAACATCCCAAAGTGTTTTTTTCCTATTATACAACAGCAAAAACAAAATCTTTTTTTGTTTGTTTTTATTAAAAAATGGCCTGTCATAAGGTTTTATGCATTAGTTATTGCATACTTAATGGTAATTGCGCAATCACAAGGATAATTTTATATTTTCTTCTGTCTAGATGTTAATAAGACAAAAAAAAAAATCCATCTTGTCATGTTACTGGGAAGCACAATAATGCACACTTAAATTACGAGTATTAACACTTGTGTCTTCCAGTAGCCTAAGTGCTATTATGTGTACTTTTATCCTGGTCAATTTGCATTGCGGTGATAGAGTGCTCATACAGAGAGCTGCTGTTTAATCTTTATCAGCGTTATATTAGGAATAAAACATGTCAAGGTGTGCAGAAAAATAATCCACATGGAGGAGTTACTGTTACCACCCCAAACTGTTTCAATGTTTTAGTCCTCTTACGTGACACCAATTTGACCAACTTTTCATTTATTAATGAACAAATCATTTATAGTTGCATCTCATGTTGTGCCCACATCCATGAAACAATTTAGTGATTATCACCTACCAAATAACAGATATAAACAGTTTTTCCACCACCAGCGTCTGCTGGCAGTTTGTAGTGTAACAGATAAACAGGAAAGTGGATGCTACTATCATGAAGACTTTCCTGTGGTGGAAAACCGCCCTTGCATTACAAAGTGCTGACACCATGGACAATTTAAAATAAACATCTCCTAACAGAAAACTTATCATGCCATAGCAATGATTATTTGTTTTTCTTTGTTAAAAAAAACACCAGCATGTTTGTTTACTTCTTTAATTAGATAGTGATGTAGATCGCAGAACTCATAGATGAATTGTTACAACAGAAACAATAATGTATTAGAAAGAAATAAAAGATTTCTGGGTTTTTTTTATGAAGTCCAGTATTTTTAAACTGTATTAAAAATGCCACATTGTTTTTGCCATAATGACCTTAACATAGTTTATGTAATATAACAGAATTTTCACAGTTACAGAAATTGAGTCAGGCACATAAAGCTTAATGTTGCAGATAAAAATGATTTACTAAAAGGTGTAAATGGGTCATTTTGACCTGAACAGAAGGGTTAAGTGTTTTGGCCTGTCTGTGCATGTAAGTCGCATCCGTGTAAACGCAAGTGGCACAGAGCCCTCAGGCATCATCACCCACTGCAGCACCCTGTGTACACCAGGCGTTAGTGCAGGGACAGGCACGGCTGCCCAAGCAAATAGCATCCGAGTGAGTGTGTGTGTGTGTGTGTGTGTGTGTGTGTGTGTGTGTGTGTGTGTGTGTGTGTGTGTGTGTGTGTGTGTGTGTCAGAGTGTTTCTCAGTGATCAAGTCCCTCAAATGTCAGCAGTGAGCTTTATGATCCGAATTGGAGCAGGGCGGACAGGTTCAGCCGAGCTTGCTCGAGGGCTCCATGCCATTAACTCTCCACATGTGGAGCAAATTTGTTTTATTTATTTACAAGCGTATAGCGACTCATGGCAGGGGTGTGTAGAAACACCGTTTCCAGTGACGGTGTCACACTCATCGAGTACCTGGGCTTGTCTGGCTCTGCTCATTTTGCCTAGGGACTAGTCTGTCACATTAAAGTAGACACATTGCCATTCAAGACCCTCCCCAGTCCCTGCTGCCTGACCATGAAATAGGCCAACTTTCATGTCTTGCCTTGCTTCTCGGCATTCTCTGACTTTTGAGATTGCCTCGCCTTGTCTTCTCGTTCGGCTTTCTAGCAGTTGGTGAATGAGACATAGCTGCCGCATCGCTCTCATAGGTCCCTCAGCAGACAGATTTCAGCAGGGCTTCCTGGAGCAAAAGGACTCGCTAGTCAGCACTCCTTTTGTCATGTGCAGTATTCACAGCCCTCGAGCAACTGAGAATTTGAGCACTTGGCTGAGAGATGGACGAATTTAAAATTGGATGTGAGTATAGAGTATATATAGAATCTAGCATGGAGAATATATATACAGTACATATGTATTTATATACGTATGTATATGTGCTTGTGTGTATGTTATGTATGTATGTATATGTATGTAAATGTATTTGTATCTATCTATC
>JAQQZR010000007.1:1825637-1846965 GCA_030068235.1 Notoglanidium macrostoma
TTTTTAAATATGCAATTCAGTTTGTAAGCCGTATCCATGCTGGTAGATGATTTACAGTTCACAGGGAACGAGAAGCACCAGGTCCGGCAGGTTCTTCTCCCTCCGAGTACAACGGAACATGAAACAGTGATATTCTTCTGTTCACGTGTATTTTTATTCATGTAAAACTCAACACGAGATAAAAACGTTGATCAGGGCAGTGGCCACTCTCGTTCAGCTGAAAGGAGACGGCTGTTGTATGACCACAGAGTTATTATTTTCACACATGGTGCGCTGGTGCTGAGAGCCGAAGTCCTGGCTGTCAGACAGATGGCCCCCTTGGAGCCATTTTTAGCTGGGGCTTTGGTAGCACATTGATTTGGGATCAGATTGATTTTACTTTTCTGGGCTTTTGGATAAACACGTTATGCGTCCAGGCTAGTTCTTCTTCTTTTTCCTTCTCTCATCCAACGACTGGATAAAAACACACTTCTTGTTGACGTAAACAAAACAAAATTTCATTTAAGCGTAGTTCTCGTCACGGTCTTTGCTGTAACTAGAGCTTTGGGAGCCGAAAATGCTGACTAAACCAAGCGGAGTGTTGTAAAGGCACGTGCCAGTGAAGCGTCTTTTGCGCGCGACGCGAAGTGGCTGAGAATCTGAAGCGTGACGAGATCATCGACTCACCTTCTGTTATTCATAAAAATACTCAGAAACACGGTGCCGTCTTGAAACCGCGTCCACAAATGTCAGGCTTCCGTTTTCACTCGATTAAAACAAGATAAAAATGCGAAAACTGAAATTGAACAGCGACCCGGCGTTCGTGAGATCCGTTCCGAGTCTTAGCAGCATTTCGGAGAGGTTTTTTTTATCAAGATTTAAAAACTTTATATGAATTTTCTATTTAATTATAGATATTCTTTTTTTTCCCCCTTTTAAATTCAATACAAAATTAGTATATGCACATAATTGAATATTTTTAAATCACAACGTCTCATGAAATGCGCCAGACGCTACGTTCACGTTACAAGCCTCATTCTTCCATTCCGATGTTTCAGAATCCGTGCTTGCGTGCAGCATCTGCGTTTCTGTCATATAACAGACGGCTGGAACGTTCCAGCACGGCTGCATCTGATTTATACGTTTCATAATTGTTCTTATTATTATAAAGCACATTAAATATGTTTATATCGCAGTGATGGGATTAGCGGATTTCATGCTTATTTGCTTGTCGGTGCCGCATTTCGGTTACGGGGCGCGGTCGACAGCTCACACGGCATGAGCGTCGCTCTACGAGACGCCGTGCACCGTGGCGTTGACGGTGGCGGTAGTCTGAGCCTCGAGGCTTCGGAAGCCGCTCTGTTTGAGCAGAGGCTACAGATGAGAGAGCTGGAATAAAGCACTAAAATGCCACTGCATCGCCGTTTTTTTAAAGGTAGAGATAAAAGCGAGAGATAAATCCCACCGGGTCACTTTCAGCAGGTAGCTGAACAGCATTGTGGGTAATGGAAGAAGCTGTGCACCTAAGTGACCGACGTGTCGATTAAAAAAGGTTAAATCAAAAACCGATAAGTGAGAAATTTGTTATAAAAATAGAAATTGGACAGCTAAAGATGGACATTGGGACCTCTTTTTCTTTTCCAATATGGACGGTCGAACTCTGCCCGTCAGCCGATACTGAGGCCCAGCTGATATTGTTTTCTTTGAAAGCTTTAAAATGAGTCGCTTAAGTATAAATACAAGTCTCTTTATATGTAAACATATCTGGTTCCAAATGTACATTTCCTTTCCAACTCAGTGTCCAATCTTTGCCATTTGTCAGAGGATCTGATGTGGTTTCTCCGATATCCGGACCATGGTGTTGTGCCGGATGTCGGCCCGGTGCCAGCTCTATTTAAAGCCAGTTCCCATACAAAGCCTTGTGCTCAGCCAGCACTCTTTATTCTCACGTTTAACATGAAATCATACAGTTCCCCCAAGACATCGGTTCCCTTTCGTGGCGTGATTACACAACGCATATGTCAGTGTAAACACCGCAGCAGCAGGCATGTGTCTCCATCAGAAGGAGTCGGCGGCGTCTGAAACGAGGCTCTGCTTCTCCATGTGGCGCTTCATGGCCGTTTGTTACATCCTGGTGGCAAACAAGTCTTAATAATTCACATAGGATGAAGTGAAGCTGTTCTGAAGAGCTTTCTTAGTAAATCCGGAACACCGCGTGTGAAATAGTGGGAATGCCGTTCCTGCTGTAGCTCTCAACGGGACTTCTGTTGTCCAGCAGGCCAGGATTTCCCTGCTCTCTGAGCTCCGCCAGTTCGGGCCAAGCGAACTTCCCACTGGAAAGCTGTCGGTGTTTAAAGCCTCTCATTTTGGAATAAAGCAACACGCTGCTTAGAGGTGACTCCGCTGTTTGTCATTAGTTCTGATATCCACTACGGGTGTTCCCAGGCTAGGGGGCTTGAGAGAAGCTCCAACTCTTCTTTCCTTTATTCTACAGATTACAAAAATATTAGTCGTCTTTAAATCAACAGAGTACGTGCTGTTGTAGGAACCGGCCATTAAAGATAGACAGATTTCCCCGTCCATGTATTTCCACTAAACAAATTAAGGCTGTGTCTCAAATTGCACACTCGTGCAAGACTCTGAGCACTGACACTATCCGCTTTCCCAGTTTAAAAGCCTCTCTTGCAGCCTGCAAACTTTCCGAAAGTAAATTAGTAATGGATTAGTAAATGCTTTGGAATGTCAGGTCAGAGCTCATGACAGCAATCACGATGACAGCAGAAAGAGCTGGTCAGAATGTTTAACGCTGCTGCGCATGACATCGCTAAACTCGGACTCGGAAGCCCGATGAACGGCGACTGGGAAGTCAGTGCAAGGAATATTCCTTCGGTTTTTAGTCACTTATGTCACACAAATGTGTGACGTACGCAAATGTTTGTATGGTACAGGAGCGCTAAATCTGGAATTAAAAATGAACGGAGGTCAGAGAATTCAATTCTATTTACATTTAAAATAAAAAAGCATTGGGAAGCCCTGACCTGCAATAATATTGTAGATTTTTCCCAAACTGTGTCTTAATATGTCTGTGGCTGTTCGGCGGGATGCGGTAAGCTTCTGCTGCTAATTACGAAATGGGTCTGGCTGGTGACGCCAGTGCCAAGTGCGCCAGTTTCCAGCTTCTGGAGTAGAACGAGGAGCACCAAAAGCCATCCTCGTTGAAGGGGAGGGTAAGCCTAACAACTCACAACTGCCTCTTCCTACAGCACTAGAGCATTGGCGGTATTTCCAACGCTTTTTTTAGAAGTCGTGCCAGCTTGCCGCTTGGAGATGTTTGCCAGCGTGGTTTGGGACAGAGAATAAAAATGTCTTACAGATGTTTGAAGCCAGGCGCGGAAGTTAGCGGGGTACTGGCGCTGCTCTGGAGCGGGACAGTCGGTTGGCCGACAGCGAGCAGGCAAGGCAGGGGCGGAAACGCCGGCCTCGTGCCGCCATACTGTGAACGGCAGGCGGGTGGCGAGCACCGCTGACAGTTTAACGGGGAATATTTTACAGCGGAGCGTACGGCATGCTGTAAACAGGGGGGTGAACGCTGTAAAGCCGGTTTATCACACTCAGGAAGCCTCCAATATATACGATAACTTCTCATATTTGAATAAAGCAGATGGCATGGGCCAGTGAGACGATTAAAAAAAGCTGGAGATGAAAGGAGGCCAGTTTACTTTGAACAGCCAAGTCGCTTAAGTTAGTGTCTGTTGGTTCTCGGGTCATAAAACGTGCACAGAGATCACGCATGTTCATTTTCGACCGATATAAAAACGTCTTATTCATTTTTTTTAATCATTTCTTGCAGTCACTCGCCATTAACGCAGCGAAAAGGCTTCATGTTGTTCTTAGTTTTCTTGAAATGTTTCACGCTGATCCGTGCGTACAGAGCTGGCTACTTCCTAAGGAAGTGTATTTTTTTGATTAGACGATAATCCAGAAATGATATGGACCCGTTTGGACACTCAAATTCTCGGGAAAAGGGGGGGGGGTTTGACGTTGTAGGATTTTAAAAAAGGAAAACAGAAGTCAGTTGTGTGGCAACGTTTTCCTGCTGAAAGTTCCGACCAGTGCAGGAGAACGAGAAATAAATCCAATTTAGAGTTGACACCGTAGCCCTATTCGGACGGGATTAAGTGTACGCAGGGTTCAGTGGGTGATTTCCTGTTTTACTGGTGTTACGACGTGGTTCTATCTCAGTCTGTCTCGGCCACGTCGACGTTCAAAAATCATCACTTGGACGCCATTTTGAGTAAGGAGCGTGATCGTATGACCATGTGACGCAAACGTCCGGGTTTTTAGAAGATGCAGCTCACTAGCTCGCTCCTCATGGGGTCATTTTATTGCTGTCTGGATGCAAGAGTGTTCTCAATGAGGAGGCGTGTAAAAAAAAAAAAAAAAAACAGGTTACAGTCGTCCCCCTGAAAGAGTGTTCCTGTCCGAGTCCGGGTAAAATCGTCCGGTTAACTGATAGCATTCATTCTGTGTTCTTGTCTGATGTTAGCTAAGTCATACAGTAATGTACAGTAATAGATTTTCATTTCACATTAATGAACTAAAACATTCGCCATTTAGGCTACTTCCGCATCAACACGCTTTAATGTTAAAATGGCGTTCTAAAAGGAAAATGATCTCCTCCCAGCGCATTTTCCGCTCCGTATCAGAAACGATCTCCGTCCATACTGGAACGCTTGAAAACGCACATCACGTGACCGTTCTCGTACACCGCGTCTTGGTTGCTTAGTTGCAGATCTCTCGATTAATAGCTCGCCTCCTGCGCTTGTAGCGTTATACAATGCAGAATTTAACAAAGACGACAAGGTCGGTCACGCTTGGAATTCCTTACCCATGCTGCGTTCACGGCTGGCAGTCCAGGCTGTTGACGTTCGTTTCCTTCTGGAAAAGGGTCACGTGATGGGAGCGTGCCGAATCAGGGAATGACGCGTCATAACTGATGAGACGCAATGAGGACGCGAAGGCGGGAGACTGCGTCAGCGTTTCCAAAACTCTACGTTTCTGGCCGTGCACACTAAAATGTTTTCAGCCTTACTGTGAGAGAAAGCGAGAGCACCCTGCGAGAGCACCCTACATGTCTGCTTGAGGGGCGGGGCTCCAGGCCGTGTCAGTTAATCTGGGAGACGTGTGCAGATCATTCCAGATTTGTATGTCGGTCAGCTCTTCTTCTGTTTCCTCCTCTAGAGGAAAAGCAGTCTTTTGTCGTATTTTTGCGTGATGACTCCTACTAGTGTACTCCGATGTTACGACACACGTCACTGCTGACAGATTTGGTAACATAACATGATACAATATAATATAATATAAGTTTGGTTCAGAATAAATCTGAATCATTTCCTTTTGTGTTTTTCCCTTTGAAGCAAATCCACCTGTCACATGCAGATATTCTCTTCCTGTTGGGCAGTTGGTGTGCGCTCACACACACAGCCCTTCCGCTAACAGTTCCATAAATTGTGAACTAGCTGTAATGCCAAGCTTCTTAGTCTCCACTTCACAGAGTTTACACGAAGTCATCCTTCAGAGTTGCAGATTTTGCTGATTGCGTACATCTCGCCACAGCGCAGCGACGCGGGTCTTACTGAATTCCAGTGAACGCTGCAGAATCTCGCCGAACATCCTGTCAGCTAATTTAAGTAACGTTGCACCGCGGTGTCAATTTGGCTGACTGGGCGACGGCGCCAAATCATCGCTACGCTGAAAAGAAAACTGATCGTATTTACTTTATTTTCAAAGCCGTGGACTAAAATCCAACCCCAATCACACATTTCCATTCAGTTCACATCAGTTGAGTTTAATACTGTAGTCACGTCTTCCTGTCAGAGCTAACGTCCTCGCCAGATTTCATAACACGATTGGGTCACGTTGATAATATCAAGTTAATACTACGTGAATTGATCGCGCTACACGGTTTAAACTTAACATAAAACCTAAACATAAAACCCTGTTTAAATAAAATGTTCTATAAGCAATGAACACGAATTCAACATGGATTTCTCTCATGATGTCCCAGAATTCCCAGGATTACGGTCCGCTCACCGTGACTCTTGGTTTCAGTATTTTTAGCCCAGAGGGTAAACGTGTAAACGATTTAGTGCTGCAGAAGAAGAGCTTTTTTTTTTTTCCCTCTTCATGTCTGACAACTTCTTGTACAGTGGTACTTGTGATCACCTGCGTGACTCATTGTGCGGGAAATTATTCGCCTCGTAAGTTAGATCACCGCCTCGGAAAATATTTAAAAAGAAATGTGGAAGTGGAATGTTCTTACGCAATCGTCAGGGGAATAATCCATATCACACGAGCCTGACGTCAGGTCAGATCTTACCCAGCGCGTCGTTCATGACCGTCAGCAACGAGACATTCAGACGCAATAAAAACAACGAAACGCACTTTACTCTCGGCAAACGCGTTTACTGTTCCTGCGTTCGTATGGTAATGACGCTCATTTTACACCAACATGAGGAAAATAAACATAAACCTGCCGGTTATTTAGTGTCCCTCTGCCTCACGAGACGCTTTTCGCTCCGAGAGCTCTGCTTCTTCTGGCTTTCGGGCTCTTTACAGAGAACGCGTCGAATAAGCGCCGCTTCCATGACGGGTCAAAAACGTTTGAGTGACTGGCGAGGGTTCACTTCCTTTCTCCGTCTTTCAGAGCGAAAGAGAGCTAAACAAATTCGCCCCAACAAACTGAGATCTGAACGCCGCAGTTGCCTAAACAGATTTAACACGCCTCTTGCAGCTTGGCCTCGAACGCAGCAAACGTCTCCGAGGTGGAAACGGGAAGCAGCCGTACCTCAGACGGTGTCTCTGTGTTTAGCGTGCAGGGGTCTCGACGAACCCTGCGGTGGTGCGGCATGGGTACGACACATCGCACGCTCGACAGAGGCCACACATCGCAGCCTCATGGGGCCACTCCGGGCCGTCCTCGTGTCCTCCGTATGAAGAGCCGACCGTGCGGAAATAAACAGCCGCTCGCTGAACGCTCCACCTCGTCGGTGGCGCCTCTTCATAGGGCGGGACGTGCGGAGCCCGAGTCATCCCGAGACGACTTTAGAACCTTTTAGCGCTTGCTTTCGGAGAAGCAGCTCAGCTGAAGGACGCGACAGGAAACCCGTCCAAGGTACAGATGCGCGCGAGACCTCCAGAGCTGTAAGTCTGCGGTGCGACGCACGTTAGCCCAACTTTTTCCTTTCTTTCTTTTCTGTAAAACTTTTTTAAATCTTAACTTTCTGAATGCTCAGAAGTAGTTGAAGGAAATGTTTGAGATTGTTGCATCATGAATATTCGTGAGGAACAGGCCACGAGCAACAGCTGTTGTTTTGTTTTGATATATGCAGAGTTTTGGCGGTAATGAGGACGCGGTGATTGGCAGGAATGTGTGGTATTAGCTGTCAAGCTTTTGCTTCTCCAGATCCACCGAAAAAAAAAAAAGAAAAGAAAAAAACAGAAACCTGTGTGATAAGGTGATCTGCGGAAGTGGAGGCTCGGGTTCAGCTAAGGATAGTCGCGGGTCCGAGCGGACCCGTAGCGAACCTGTCGGCGTGTTTTAAATTCGATTTGATTTAGAAGTCTGAGAAAGCCAACGCGAGCTCTAATTCTCCTGTCAGAGTTACAGATTAAAATTGTTTTCTCTTTTTTATAGAAACGCCGATTTTCTTCACAGTCACGTGCGAACATCGTGTAACGCTGACACGGCTCATATTTGCACGTAGCGACGCCCACCAAACTCCATAAAAGGTGAAGAGCACAGACAGCTGAGAGCACGGAATGAACAGTCAGGGTGAAGGGATGCCAGATTTCTCGTACGAACAGTTTACGAATAAATCTGCGAGGCCACCTGTAAGAAAGTGTTCCGTCTCGTAGCAATAATTAGCGGATTCGATGTTTCTCCTTTCTTTTTGATCGGGTCTCTAGCAGGAACGACGCTTGAATGATTCCCGCCCATTTCCCCAAAGCTCCGCCCCCGGGACGCCACAGAGCGCCTATGAAATGAGCCGGTTTTCCAAAATTCGGCAGTAAAAAAGGTTGAAGGTTCTAAAAAGCAAAAAGCTTTTCCCGAGCAGGTGTTAACGTGAGGCGCTCATGCCTGGGCCGTGGTTTCTTATCTAAGTTATGTTCTTCCAGGGTGTTTGTACGAGTAAGGAATAAAAAATTATCCTCGCGCCTTTAAATCAGCCTGATTAGCTGAAATGATTCAATCCAGCGCTGTAATTAACGTGTGAAATAACCGCAACACGAGCCGATACGCTGCAGCGTTGTGCGCCTGACGACAGATTTACTGTACCCGGAGCTGTGACTGAACAATCACGTGTCACGGTTACCCCGCTAAGGTTTATGTAAGCCGCGGCTCCGCGTTGTTTAAATCCGTGGTTAAGACAAAAGCACCAGTTTCTCTAATGGAGTATCTGCATCGGAGGCGTTCGGGGACGAACACATCAAACAGTGAGCCGCTGTCTCGTCCGGCGTAATTACCCAAAACCCGCTCGGCCTCTCCGCTATAAAGCACCTGCTGGCTTGACGGCAGCCCAACAAAAGCCTCTGGTCAAGCCCGATTCATTACGCGCCGCTCGAGAGGTGGCCTACAATGGGAAGACGGTGAGATGGCCGCGTTCTATTGCTCCCGTGCCAAGTCATTGAGCGCGAGCGAGCGAGCGAGAGCCTCACAGCTGCACGCACTTCAGCCTCCTGCCCCATGAAAGCGACTCAAGAGCAGGCGCATTTAAATTGGGGGCACACACACACGCACACACACACTCTCAAACACACACTCTCACACAGGGGTCTGCAGGAGCAGGTCGTCCTGATTGCTTTTTAAAAGGAAAGCAGTGGAGAAACTGGAGGCGGAACTGAAGCGAGGCGTCTCGAGGGACAGACAGTAAAAGGTGGTGAGGATTCGGGAATAATGGCACGAACCGAGCCACTCCTGGGCACGTGTGCGCTTATAAATCACACGCGAGAGGCAGTTTGCGGCCGAGCCGTTTCCTTCTGCTGGGAAATAATCATCACTCTATAAAAACCGAAAGAGAAAAATGTACAGAAGGTCTGCGCTGACTGCTCAACGGCCCGAGAAGGGGACGCCAGTCTGCGCCTCTCGCACCACCTCAGCACTTTTTAATCCTCCTCTCACCGTCCATCAGGAAAACAGCCGGACGCTTGTGCTGCCGGATTTCAAGCCTCCCTTCAATGGTCAAGCTTGCAAAAAAGTACCGTGAAAAAGAAAACTTCTTATTAACACGGTATCGAATCACAGAGCGGCAAAATACATCACAGCGAGAGTTTTCCGGCCCGATCTCGAGCTGCGCTCACGCCCCGACGCCTCACGCGGCCTTTTAACACGGTTATGCATGTTACTGACTTTCCATGTTGATGAAGCTCTAGAAGGGAGCAGAACCTGTCCAGCAGAACCAAGATCGTGTAGACCGACCTGCACCCAGTGGTCACTTTCTCAGTCACGTCGCTCTCAGCCACAGTGTGTTCGATGGAATAAAAGTGAAGGCCCGCGTGCTCGTGCTCGTCTTTAGTTAGCAGCTACCCAGCCGGAAAACTGGCTACGTTTACACGCACGAAACATTCCGGTTTCTATCCCACGCATCTTAAGTGGAAAACGCTAGCTTTGGAATAAGGCCAGATCCGGAGTATCCAAAAATATTCACGGCAATTCGGGATATCCGTAACGGATTCCGATTACTGTTGTGTTCGGTGTCCGTGCTGCGGATTTAACACGTGAACACGTCCGTGTGTTGGCTGATCTAAGGTAAATAATATAATCTGTGCGGTATTTGGCGTAACCGTGTAGAGGATGAGTGGTTTAGAGCGGCTTCGTTTCCTGTTGATGCTGCGATTGATTGGGCTCGGGATGGAGGAGGCCGTCCTTTACACGTCGATTAACTCGCACCTACTGTTGAAATGTTTTTTGTTGCAAATTTTTCTCTGTGTTTTCTGCTCAGGAAGTTACGCAAAAGTAAAGCAGCTGACGCACGGAGACAAAAGCAGAAGCGCCGAAGTTCTGTTCCGTTCTTTTCAATAGCAAGAGCTTTCATACTGTTAATAAATCTGGCCGTGTCTCCGGAAGCGGTTCGATCCGGTCGCGTGCGCCGTGCCGCACCGCGCCTATGGGGCTTCACTAATAAACCTTCGATTCGAGTGTTGATTTATGTACAGGAGTGATGAGAGGTGTAATTGCCTGCTTTATTTTGTTGTTTTTGTTAGCACACCCTTTCAGGTTTTGGATTTAAATAAACGAATGTTTCTCTCTCTCTCTCTTGTTTATTTGTGACCGTAGTCTCCAGTCAAAGAGCGTGAACCTGACTAACTGTACTCGAAGAGGAAAAGCTCGTGTTCCTGTTTTTCTCTCAGACGCTTGAAGTCTCCTCTGATCAGAAGTTCTTGTGAAATCCGCACGCGCCGTTTCCGCGCTCACTCGCTCCTGGTTTAGAATAACGTCCGGCATCAGTACGGGATCTCACGTCTGCACACGTCTCGAAGAGACCGCCGCGTGTCCACACGAGCAAAGTTTGTCCTCCGCGACGTCTCGCAGTCTTCGGACTCTCCAGAAAACAAAAAACAGGCAACCCGGAGAACACAGGCGCTACAAACGGGAATAAACAATGCCGGAGACACTTTGTCTCGTCCTGGAGCTGCCACTCAAAGCCCCGGGTCTGAGTCTTCGGCTTAATTAGCATTATTAACCTTCACCAGAAATCAGGCAGGTTTTATTTTGCCGTGGTGACAGCTTGGGCTGTGTGGCTCCGTTCTCCAGCACGAAGCATTTTAATTGGCTCCAGCTTCATGCTCTCCACACTCCTGACGACATGGCGGGGGCGGATGCGCTCTGAGGTGAGCGACATGCAAATGGCCTTTTTTTTTTTTATGAAGTGGGGGGGGGGTTCCTTTCTCTTCATATCTCCACGCTATGGCAGGGCACTGAGCTTCGCCGTGCCGTGCAACACACTCATGTGACAACTGACGGATCATTAAAATTTTTGATGGCTGCCATGTACAGGCCTATCTGCAGCCGCTCGCGAGCACACCGCCGCCTTTTGTATTTGTTCTGTCACCAAGTGAAGTTAATTTATTCCCTTTTGCCGAGCTGCTTTAACCATTTCCAACGTACGTGTGTATTCTTTTCTCGGATTTAAACCTGGTAATAAACGCTCCCGTGGCCTCCGCGTAGATCCTCTCCTCTCGTTCGAAGCAGCTCGGAGAAGAAAAACAGCAGATATTTAACAAACCAAGAAAATCAACGGCCCGCGACGATTCAAAAAACTTTGTATATAGGTGTAAATCTATACATACGTTTGTGTACACGATCGTGCTTGTGCGTGACAGAGTTCACGTGTAGGGGTAAAGGGTCTTCGTTTTGTTTTTTTTTTCCTTTTCCCCCTTTTTCTTTTCGCAGACAAGATTTTTAGGATTAAAATGGCACGCTTGCCGCTCGGCGGCTCCATGACAGGTCTCATTATCACAGTAGGTGTCGTGTTCTCACTGGCTAGGGTTCTGCGACAAGGTGACGCCAGACAGCCATTTCCTTGGAAGCATGTGATTGCCAGAGTGCAGCTCGCTGCTCTAATTCTATTACCAGATTCACAGGCGTAGCTGGAGCATAGTGAGAGCACCGAAATGGTGAGAAGTGCTACTTGTTCATGTGATTTATTGGTGTGTTTCTTTTTCTGACAGGGGTGTAAGGCACTGAGCGCCTGTCAGCATGGACGCCCAACTACAAGGCCAGCAGCCAGTGTTTCAGCCACAGGTAGGTGCACGTGCACTCCCACCCACGTGACGTGTATTAGGACTAGTTTTCAAGTCGACGATTAAAAGCGGTTGGGGATTTTTAGGACCTGAAAGGGTGCCGTGTGCCCCCGGGTCGTTAAAACGTAGTCCTGAACGACGAAGCGTCTGCATGCACAGTTACTGTTACTGTTACAGGTGTTACACTTGATCCTGGAGTAGGATCTCAGGCCAGCGCGCTAATTCGCTTCGTCACAAGGCCAAAAGCGCTGCAGCATCCACAGACGGCGTCGCGCGTTCTCACTAACCACGTTTAAGATTTAATAATTGCGTGTTCAGCGTCAGAGTCATTCGTATCCCGATTGGCGGATGTACGGCTCTCCTACGACACACGATGGAATGCGCACACATGTTGCATTCAGCATTTCTTGATGACACAAAAAAGGATTCATTTATAAATCATCGGCGCTAATTAATCCTCCATCTGCTATATTGTCTCGTTACCGAGATCATGCACCCGTGATTAGTGTTATCGACACCGAATAAGTGAGACACTCACTCACACACACACACACACACACGTAATCTTTTTTTTTTCTTCCCTTCCCTTTCCATTTGTCATCTTTATTTCTTTTGTTCTTCCAATTCTACCAACCTTTGCCATAGCCGGCGTGCGTTGCCTGTCGCCCCCTTTCCCACATCTGCCCGCGCCGAATCTCTCCAACTGTCAATCTCCCCGCCGTGAGACAGGCGGTGGTCTGCTCACACCGTCTCTCCTCTCTGGCTCCTCCTGCGTGCTGGATGAGAAGTGATAATGAGATTCTGCTCTCTGCACAAGCAGCGCTTCCTGCACACAAAAGCTATCATGTGTTTTCTCCCTTGCATTGCCGGAGACGGAGAGGTGTTGAAGCTCAGCTGCTCGCAGTCTCTCTCTCTCTCTCTCTCTCTCTCTCTCTCTCTCCTGTGGTGTATTTCTTTCCCCCTCTTTCTCTCTTTGTTCCTCTTTCTCAGTCGGTGTCGTTTTCTTTTACTCGCCTCTCTTTATGTGTGGATCTGTTATGTTTCTCCCCCCCCCCAAATCTCACTAGCAATTAATGCGCTGGTTGATTACCAGTAGATCGCATTTTTACACCACGTAATCTATAGAACGAACTGATCAAATTTTAACTGCTGAGCTCGGACTTTAGCTCCACGGTAGGTGTTCCAGGGGGCCGAGCATCGCCTTCCATTGCGGTTTTCTGTTCTAAGAGCAGAAGGCTGTTCAAATAACCTGGTCCGGATTCCATGATTATGATTACATGTTCGCCCGCAATACAGCGGTGTTGCGATAAAAACACTAATAATAATAACGATCTAGGCATCATGGGAACAAGATATGGCCGCCGATCCCAGTTTACAGCCAGACTCGTACTAACGGCCGACTTTCACGTGCCTTTGACTCAAACGTCTGAGAGCCGCGGCCTTGAATAAGGTAGAGGAGAGAATTTCCATGCAGTCGCGTATTTCATATCGCTGGCGTTATCATAATCGTAAGACCCGAAGGTATAATGCATATGCATTAGGTATAGTAGATGAGCTGGTACGACTTGCATATTTAATGGCGCGTTTGCCCGCCGAGCGAGTGGGAGGGTGAGATTTTCAGCTGCGATTTTGATCGTCACCTCGGATTTTTTGACAGAGCAAAAAATCCCGACATAAAGCGAGGAGGGCTCTAAACACTGAAACAGAATGCAGAGAAGCAGAACCACTGTCGGGGGGTAAAGAAAGCATAAATATTGCATGGGCCAGGCTGATGAAAAGGATGGGAACTGGATCTCCCGCATGTTGCCTCCCGCCTCGCTTCTCCTTGCCCTGTCACTCCCACCAAACCGCTATTCCTCCCACCAACACCAGCACCAACCCCGGCTCGCTGCTCTCGCACCTCTTCACTGCTTGTGTTGTCCTCTCCCTGGCAGCTTCTGGCAGTGTTGTGCTGTCATCTCACACCTAGTCCTCCATGCTGCTACCACCCCATCCTCCATCTCTACCCCCACCATCGCCCGTGTTCCTGTCACTGTGCTGCATGCTTGCGTTTCTCTTTCTTATACCAGTGTCAGCGCTGGTCAACCCTCAGCACGCCGCCTTTCTAGGAGTGGAACGATACGGTTTATCGTGTCGCCTAACACAGTAATCAAGCTGGCACTCCCCCCTCTACCCGTTCTCTCAAATCAGGAGAGGCTACAGAACACACATGCAGCGCTAGCGCACTCGTGGCGTGTTTGATTGGGAAAAGCAGCCATGGTTACGGTCAGCAGCAAGCAGGAACCGGAACGTTCCCCCGGATCTTGGAAGCAGTTTGGCTTCCCGGGACGTCAGGACGGTGGCGATGGACGACTGGTGACAATTCCGCAGACGTGACCGATATCACCCTTGAGACCTAGACAAACACATGATTGCAACACACACTCTGTGTCTGCCGTAATCAGGCAGCCTTTCTTCACTGATTTAATCCTGGTTAAAGAAACCGCCCCAGGTTCATTGGTGGAAAATGCAGGATTCAGAGAGCTGCGTGACTCGGACAGGACAACTCTTCAGTGTTTGTGAGAGGAGTGTGTAAAAACATGACCAAATTTCCAGCACTTACACCATCATCCACCAGTTTTCCTTCTAGTTCCTCCTCAGTCCTTCATTGGCCGTGCAAGCACAGTGCTTCGAGGCTGTGGATTCTTTGATATGAGCTTAATGTACACTACATGGCCAATAGTGTGTGGACGCCGAGCCTTCACACTCGTGTTCTGGTTGAACAAACTTGGTTCCCCGTGTTCTGTCACAATGACCTCCGCTCTTCTGGGAAGGCTTTCCTCTAGATGTCGGAGCTCACTCAGCTCCGTGCAGGACACTCCTCTCCAACCTTGGAATGTCTTCATGAGCTTGGCTAGTGCGCAGGGCAGGGCTCCAGACTGCGACCCGGACGGCCACGTTTCTGCTTCATTGAAGCTAAATAAAAAAGGCGCCACCGTATTGCCTGTACATCATTTTCTAACCAGTGAAACACAAATGAAATCGAACACCAACGAGTGTGCGGATTGGTTGTTTCGTTTACATTACATGCCAGGCTTCGTGTTAGCTATTAGCATATTAGCAGCACGAGTTTACTGTGTGTTACACACACTCAGCAGAGTCACTGGTGTCTAGAGGTGTTGACATGTCCTGTTTAATCTCAGGGGGGCTCTGCTTGTGTTGGTTTTTTTGGCTACTCATTAAGGCATCCTTGTGTTTGAGAAATATAAAATGTATGATTATGGTTATTAGCAATCTCTGCTACTTCCTTCTGAGCTTTAAGTTTCTGCATAAGGGCTCTGTACACGTTTACTGAGCTGTAATATAGGACACTAAGAATGAGCCACGTTTTTAAGTTTTCCTTCTTTTTTCCCCAAGTCAAGTAGTTCATAGGAACTCAGGGAGGAACTAAACTTCCTAAAGGGAAACGAATAATATTGTAGCGCGCGCGTGGCGTAAAATCGGGCCAGCGATCCGTTTGGCTTTGTTGTTCCACGGTGTTCATAGTTTGCATAAAATCTCACCATCTCTTTCACAAATCACAGATCTGTGCTGCGCATGAACATGGAAAATCCTGCTCCGTCGCTCAGCGGTGTGAACACAGCGTTACAGTGGAACAGAACACGTGCCGGTTATAGGAGAATAATACACACTGTGCGTTACTGTTGTTGTAGAACAGCACAGTCTGCGGAGGGATTCGCTTAAACCACGGCCATTTGCCAGTGATGACGAACAGAATGCGTAACCGGGCCGGACCGCACTCACAACACAGGTCAGGTGTCCACATACTCTCGGCCATATTTTCTTTACCTTAAAAGTGTGTTACAGTGGTATTTATTCCTGCGAGACCTTTGTTTAGTTACCGTTCCGCACAAGCGTCAGACTCGTATAGCTTTAAATGTGGATGATGACAAGCTTCCATTTCACAGCGCTACTTAGTTGTGTAACCTGGTTAAAGTCCCTCGATGACCAAACTGAACGAGAGACGCAGGCACACCCGGGCTTTGCTGTGAGGGAATATCATTAAGATCCGATTGTGGCTTTAACTGTGACTTTAAAGTGACCAGCTCGTGGTGACCGTGGGGTCAGCGTCTCCGCTGAGCTCCACCTGCCTACACCCCACTGCTTATTTTTGTTTTGTCCCTCTCCCGCTGAGGAAAACGAGCCCTTTGTGCCTCTCCACCCTTCTGCAAGCTGTGATCTGTACAAATTGTGCCACGTCTGTGGCGTGCGACCCCGGCGGCCACGGAGCCTTTTCTTCCGCTGCACTTCATCCCTTCTCGGCCCGGCGCTCTAAATTGTGTGACAGAGCAGAGCTCGGATGAGACGGCCTGTCAGTCAGCGCGCCCCGCTGCCCTTTGAAGGCGAGGCCAGGGGACGAAAAGGTGCGGCAAATGGCCTGTGAAGTTTACATACACTGCCCACTGCTAAACAGATTACCACTAATGAAGTGTCTGGAGCTCGGGTGGCGTCAGGCCTAATCCTGGCTGGCAGCACGTCCCTTCGGCTGCCAAAAAAGCCGCCACCCTCTGGCCCTCTTCCGCCTCCCGGGCACAGGGAGGTGCCCGTCGTTAATCAGTCCGGATAGTGCGCAAGCTGACATGCAAATGTAGGTCATTGCATATGTAAATGTGTGATTAGCGAGCTGCATGCCAGGACACATTAGCACAACTTTGCTCTCAGCATGCACTTGTCACGCCGCTTTAGAGGCTCATGCTAACATTTGTCAAGCGACCGCGCGAGGAGTGAAAGCAATGCCTCGGCCCTTTGCAAACCCCTCCCCTTTTCTGGATCACGTGACCTCCCAACCCTGCAGAAAGCCCTTTTCCCTTCATCTTATTCTGATTATACTGCTACCTGAAGTTGGAGCCGGTAAGGTTTTCTTCTTTTGATGATGATGATAAAAAAAATGCCCGACTAGTGTTTTTGGCGTTGCTGTATTCCCCCCTGCGTGTTCCAGGATCGGTATTGCAGTCGATTTACTGCACACGGTGTTTGATTTGTGTCATACGAGGGGGGGAAAAGTGGCATCTTTAGGGCAGAAAAATAAAGCCGCTTAATAAAACAAAGGAAAAGAACTTCAAAATTGCCCTAATCATGATGTTAATGTGTTATAATAAAAAACAACCCCCAACCCCCCCCCCCCCCATACCCCAAAAAAAAACCTGTAGGAATTTTTTTCTGTGGCACCAGATGTGTTCCTGGAATAAGTCTGTGTGGTGTCACGAAGAAAAACAAGCTGCTTCAGTGTGTTAATTGGATAGGGCAATTCTTCAGCTCTCGCCTTTTTTTTTTTCTTCTCCCCCTTAAAGCTGTCAAACCAAAACAATGAAATGCTTAAATTGGCTGCCCCCTGATCTATATCCATCCTTCTATCAGCCAGCCGGTCGGGCGCTTATCTACATGCGCGCTTCCTCTGAGCCCTGCCGCTTCACATAGTCGTACACTGTAGTTTTCAGATTCCGCACGACGGCATGTATGGCTCAGCGCGACGTATAAAAGTGTTTTGCACTTTAGTTGCAGCGATCACCACGAGCTCTTAGGAAGCGCGCCAGCTTTTGTCGCAAACTCCGGAACACCAGGAGGCACGGATATAAAGTGAAATATAAATATATATATATTCGAGTCACGCGGTTTAAAATAAAATACATGCCTGTTTCCGATGGAGGAAACGGCTAGATTGGGTTATTTGCTAGTTATTAACTAGAACGGATCCGAGCAGATCGGAAGGATGTTCTTGCTTCTCCACGTGCAGCGTTAAGTGCCTTTAAGGTTATCCTGTGGTCATCCTGGCTAATCCGCCCGCCACATCCCTTGTACTTTTGCGTCACTCCTCCTTCCTGGAGTCTTCATAGGACGACACACGAAACAGTAAAGGTCAACGTAGTTCAGTTTCCTCCTCAGCATAGCCCGAAGGCTAATCGTATCTGTTAGCGTTCCCATTTTGCAGCAGCCAAGTGCTAAACACTCGGGGCGAGTTCGTTACCAAGCGTAAAGAAATCAGATCATCACCCAAAACCATTTCATTCTTCTGGCGAGGTGTGAGTAAATCCGGGTTATTTTGCTCCTCTGAAGTCCCAGCCGAGAATGTGTCCGGATGTACCTTTTCATCATTCTTTGTTTTGTTTTATAACAGAAGCCGCTACAGCCGGAAATGTTCTACAACAGCTTAGCCAATTATTACATCGAGAAGAAGATCGGACGAGGGCAGTTTAGCGAGGTCTATCGGGCGAAGTACTTGATAGACAGCACTCCAGTAGCTTTGAAAAAAGTGCAGGTAAGTCGTCACTTCCTGTTTACCCTCTACGGCGACCTAAAACATTACAGGATTAATGGATATATTAGAGAGGAGGCGAGCGTTGATGCTTGAACTTCACAGCAACACACACACACACACACACACACACACACACACACACACGTCCCTTCAGAAGCTCCGCCCCCAGATTCAGCGGAAACCCGCCTAC
This sequence comes from Notoglanidium macrostoma, assembly GCA_030068235.1. NCBI lineage: Eukaryota > Metazoa > Chordata > Actinopteri > Siluriformes > Auchenoglanididae > Notoglanidium > Notoglanidium macrostoma. The sequence continues at coordinate 1,843,904 of JAQQZR010000007.1, forward strand.
TCTAGCATGGCGCATTGTTATTCATGAAAAGATTTCAGCCGGTGTCGGTTTACATGTTCTCATCACATGAGTTTTAGACACGTATTCATGGAAAAATCCCAAGTTCTCAGAGGTGCGTAAACCTTTCCATCACAGCGCAGACCTGCCGGACCAGCTTCTGATTGGTCAGAAGGTGTGTGTAAGTTTTGTATAACTGTAGTTCTGGCTGTAACATGAACGATAGGTTAGTATTCACGAGCTTGTTCGAATAAATCACCGTTTCTATAGTAACCGCTCGTACACAGGGACCTGTATGGCGGACGCTTGACGTAACCTAAGACGCATAATAAACAGAACTTGTTTAACATCGTGTAACGTATTATCGTTGACGCGATGACGTGTTTTGTCAAGAGATGTTTGCTTAACAAGGAGTCTCGGGTGTCGGACTGCTTTGTAACGGTCACGGCGCTTTGCAGTTTCCAAGCGCATGAAGCGTTCCCGTTTCAGGAGCGAGAGCGCGCGAGAGAGAGAGAACAAATGTTTATCACTGCTAAAACCTTCATGAGAACAGGAACTAGCTCTTGGACGCTCCACGACGTCACAGCACGACGTCCACACATCATAATAGATCACTGTTAATGCATTTCAGAGTGGGAACTATTCACATCGCAGATTATTTTCTCATAATCTTTATAAATAAATGAATCCATAGGGGTGATTTCTGCCAGCATGCGTATGCATTCTACACAAGGACGACAACAATCACACACACACCCTGTTACACTTCAAGGTATTTATTCTTTAACCAAAGGCAGGTTCTGTTTGTTTATACACTGCTGTACTGAATCATCCTTCACTGTGGTAGATGCTCTTCCACCCAGTGTTTCCTGTTTCCTCCACAATGACACACGGATAAGGAATCTTGTTATGTCGTCATTTCAGTCACTCTTAATATATTCACCGGAGTAGTCAGCAGTTACAGCTCTATTTATGTTTGCATAATTAATAAAGGTGTAACAATCCCAAAAATGAAACTTCCGTACGATCCACCGGTGCCTCGATACAGTGAGAAGTATACGTCGTCTGAATACGTGCCCTAGGTTAATAACTTAATCCTGGCTTAGCCTAACGTGATAATGGCCGAGGGTTTGTCTGGTCCATTCAGCCTCTTAGCAACACACAATGCAGCTAAAGCCGTGCATTCGAATGGAAGAAAATCAGACGTGGCTAATTAAGCGTCTCTGGCCGGGCTTTCATTCATGCCCTGGGTTGCCAGGTCTCAGAAGAATTCTCACCCCAGTTACATCTCAGAAAGGCCCGAAATTCGTCCCGAAATCTTGTGAAATCATGAAATGGAGAGGCGATTCTCACCTCACGTGACACGGGCGCTTTTTTATGCTGTTCTTATTCGGTTCAGTTGAAGCTCCGGGTGTTCTGTGTTCTTTATGCTAGACGTAGGCACACCCGTGTCTTCATCTGTGCAATTATAATGAACCTTTGCGTGACCTTCTACTTGAATTCCATAGCCATTATTACGAGTATCGACTACTGATGCATAAGCCATAGAGCTGTAGATGATTCTGAAATTTGGTGCACCGATTCAAGACCTTCTGAGTCGAATATGTTTTGATTATTCAGTGTGACCGATTATCTGTACATTAGATGTAGACTTCTGTTGCAAAGGAGGCTTTTCTTTTTCCCGCATCACAACGGAGATGTTGTGTCCACGCTGCTCTGAGCTGCCTGTTGATTGGCTGAAGCAGGCGTTTTGGGTGGTCACGTCGGCGTGCTTCTCCGGCGCCATGGCGTGACTCAGCACCACCTTTACCCATGCCACCGTTTACCACTCTGCCACATCGGTGCTTATTTTTATTTTTTATTTTTTTTTGTTTATCTCTCCGTTTTTTTTCTCTCCCGAATGCCATTAATGCCCTCCCTGTTTCTCTCTTTCCCTCTTACCCTTTTGATCTTTTGATAGATATTCGATCTGATGGATGCCAAAGCCCGGCAAGATTGCATCAAAGAGATAGATCTCCTGAAGGTAAGAAACCAGAGGAGGGAAGAGAGCGATGCCATGTGCTGCTATTACGCTTTTCTAAAGACGCCTCTGCTGAGACCTTATAACAGAGGAACGGCTAGACATAGAAGGAAAGAAAACAATTGATCTGCACCACCAGACGCACCGCTCTCTGTCTCTCGCTCTCTCTGTCTCTCTCTCTCTTGCTCTCGCTCTCGCACGCTCTTTCACTCTCACCATTCTTTCCTTTTCTCTCTCCTCGTGTAAGGCAAGTACAGATCACGGGCTTCTTCATGTCATTCCTCCAGGCTGAGATTGACTTTTTTTTTTTTCTCAATGCCAAAGCTATAATATTTTCCTCTTTTTTTTTTTCTTTTCTTTTTTTTTTCCTGTAATGTTTAGCAAGGGGGGGGCATCAGAGCAACAGTGTGGAAATTTTGCGCACTCCCTCATGTGTCCTTTGATGTTGCACATCCTCTGCCTCACATCTTCTCCCATGTTTTTAACGCAGTGTTTGCCTTCATCAAACCGCCTCAGACAGGCTGCGGCTCGTGCCGGCACGAACGCTAACTAGCACGTTAATGACAGGTCCAATAAGTGTGAGCGTCCGGGTGATCAGAGGCGTCTCGCTACACTGTTTTGTCTCACCATCTCATCAGATCAGCTCACACAGACACGCGGTCGCCGTTCAGACGCCGCAGGTTCTCTGGGTCGTCCAGACCTACAGCCATCGAGATACCGTCCACTTCGTGTCGATTTCATTTTTTTTTTTTTTAAATGTGCCTCCTTTGTTAATGTGTCTTATTCGTATTATTAATACATGTATTGATAAGGGAGGAAATGGAAGTCTAAGCCGTGATGTTCTTGAGCTGTTCCGAGTCTCCGTGGCAACTCGGTAACTCGGAGGTTGGAATCGGCAGGAGTATCTGAAAGCATCTGTCCAGAAAATCCTGTCATTGAGTACGTCCAGAGATTTCTGATAGCAAGCTCTCTGGCTAATCGTAGCCAAGCCAGACCATTGTACCATTTCATCTGTATTTATATATATATATATATATATATATAT
>JAQQZR010000007.1:1847569-1859338 GCA_030068235.1 Notoglanidium macrostoma
TGATCTGTATTTATATATATATATATATATATATATATATATATATATATATATATATATATATATATATTTTACAGGTTTTAGCAGGAAACAATGGATAACCGTGGCTTTTTGCATCTTTTCTGCTCTCATGAAAACAAGTGATACATTCCTTTTGAGGGATTACTACAGCAGCAGTTGATACAATCTTTTCATTCAGTGCATTGAAGCGATCGTACGTTTCCTTACTATTATTCTATATGCATGAAATTTGGTACACTGCTTCAGCATTGTCCCAACAGTCTCATGAGTCCTTAAAACCATGAGGATGTAGTGCAGAAATTGGCGTACTTGGAGTTAAATTGTATCTGTTGTGCAGATTTGCCATACTTTACAAATTCTCTAAAACAAGGGCTGTAATGAAGATTTTTTTTTTGGCCTCACCATTCAGAGTTTCGGAGCACCATCCAGAGCATGACTCTGTGTCCAAGGCGCTCCCATGTTAATCAGCATGGGACATGGGCCAGTCCCACAAGTAACAGCCATCCACTCCTTTAGTTGGCTCTCACACGATCCCAGTCCCGAGGAAGTCATTCTAACCAGCTTAGATTCAATAAGTCATTCACCGAAAAACAGAAGTGGCTAAACCGACCCAGCTTCCTTTTTCAGTCGGTCTTTCCTCCAAGCAACATTTGCTGCTTTAATGATGTATGATTCTTGGGCGGCGATCTCTTCCGAAGACGTTATAATTATTTTTACTATTATTATTATGCTGGTGATTATCATCGTCATCATCATCATACAGTGTTATCAACATAGTGGAATTTCTGGGAGCGTGGGATCTTAAAATATCTTATCGCTTTGCCATGATTTATCCGTATCACCATAAACACCAGATCGTAAACAAGACGTTTGTGAAATCACAGCGCTCAGCATGATTAAAGGAAACCTAGCGCTGCAGGACGATGCTCAAGCTGCTCCCGTGCCCTCCATAAATACGTCTAATAAATGTACCGTGATGCAAATGTGCGTATATATATCATCTTTGAGCATGAAGATTTTTTTAATAGCGCTGTGTGCCGCCTCAGCGGTCTGGCTCGCTCTCCGTAGCTCTCAAACGGGCTGTGCTTTCTCTTCCCTTTCTTGGCCTTTTTTAATAAAAAAAATAAAAATAAAAAAAAGTCTTTCTTTATGCTTCCTGTCTGTTTCTGTCATTCTCGCCGTTGCTTCTGCTTATTGACCAACCAACAGGAAAAAGAAGTGGAGGATGGAGATTACGCTATGCTCCGCTGCTGCCTGGCGAGCCACGTTAGCATCAGCCATGCATTGCTAGCTTGTTTATTTCTTTCATCCTTTGAAACGTCACGCTTTTCCGCTCTCGTTCCGCTGGCTCGTAGCGAACTAGTTTGAAATCCTTTCGCTTCTTTTCTTCGAATTTGCATCTTCATTTAATATCTCCGCGTTTTCTGCTGCGAATGAATTCTGTTGGCTTTGACACTAGTTTGGTTAATATTTAAAGGTCACTGATTTCATGTTCTCTCTCTCTCTCGCCCTGCTCCTCCGTCTTCACAGCAACTCAACCACCCCAACGTAATTAAATATCACGCATCATTCATCGAGGAGAACGAGCTAAATATAGTGCTGGAGCTGGCCGACGCCGGGGACCTCTCACGTATGATAAAGGTACGGCAATGCGTCAGCATTATTTCCTCCCCGAATGTTTCCATTCTCAGCCCTAGAGCATGAAAGGAATGAGTGAACGTAGTAGACGGCTCAAAACGGTGAGCAAAACAGCCCATTTCCTTCACGCGGGCACATATCTGGGTTGAATAGGGAATAGAGAAGTGTGCTCATGCTGGAAGGAGCTTAATGTAAGTGTGTGGGATATAAATTTACATCACTGGGCCGTCAACAGCATTCAGCCTGTGTGGATTGGACCTGGGTGCTTTCCCTCGCTCGGGGCGTTAAGTGCATATTTCTGACCAGGAAATGTTTTCAGCCTTGTAAAGCCTGTCTCAACCTATCCCCCCCCACACACACACACACATCTCTCAGCTAATGATTTTTTTTTTTTTTTTTTTTTTTTTTTTTTTTGCCTTTTAGGTTGATTTAATTATATTCAGTGTAAAAGCAAACCATTGCAACGGAAGCCGCCGTATCAACTTCACTTTAGATTCAGACTTTGCAGACAGTGTGAAAAGTGACACACAAACTGCTAAACTGACTCCCGACACAGTAAAAGCAGCCAACGTATAACGTATCTCCTGTTTCATTTCATTCATCTATCTTAGAAATGCATATTAGAAATATCAAAGACTGGGGCTCGCATTCAGACAAGCCCCTTTAAAATTTATCAAAGACTAATAAAACCGGCGGATAGTGTCTCAATCTTCATTTTACAATCCTTCAGACCTGTTTTGCGTTCCAGTCTTCTGGATTCTCTAGATCGGTAAATACTTTTGAATGTGGGCTCAGGGTTTTCAGTTCCGAGACGCAGTTCATGACGACAGTCAAGACGACAGCGGAACGTTTTAAGAGAGCCCGAGCTGGCCGGTGGGTTTCACATCGCCGTGTATAAAACCGCCGAACATCTTGCAGCTCGCCGATGTTAAGGCTCCGATGTGTCCTGCAAATGTGGCTGTTAAATCTTACAGACCTGCACTGCTCGTGACTGCACACTGGCATTCATTCTTTTCATACATCAACACAGGACTTCTCAGTAGACTGGTGAGTCAGTGCAAGGTTTTTGGTCATTTTCGTTACACAGACACACACTTATGTTACATATGATAAATAATACAATGTGCAAATGTTACGGTAGTCTGATGTTCTAAATCCGGACTTAAAAAACCCAAAACAGAATGTGGGGTGGTCCAGCTTGGTGTCGCAGATCATTTATAATGTCTGCTTTGGGTTGTTTGCCCAAAAAAAAAAAAAAAGTTTGTGAGCCCCGGGTCCGATTGCTACTTTTTCTAAACCGAGCATACTGGAATATACTCAGCACTTCCGATCCTGACAACCCCGAATTCCCAGCACAGCGCTTCCGAACGAACGGTCCACATGTCAGAGATGCCCTTCATCCGGCACCGCACGCGAGTTCCTCTGCAGGGAATGACTTGACTCGGAGAGACAGGAGCGCTTAAATGAGGAAAGACAGGATTAGGAATACGAGGGCTCGAACATATTGACCTCACGAAAGCAGTCGCGAGGCTTCACGAGCCGTCATTGCGCACCAGCGCGCTTCCTTTCAGAGCAAGTCAGCTTCTGTGCACCGCTCGCAAATTGTTTTCTCCCTGTCTCCATTCCATTCCATTCAGGAATATTATTTGTTTAGTAAATAAGATCAGGGGCATTCGACTCGCTCTCCCGTGCACTGTGAAATAAATATGACCGAACAACGTGCCGCATGTTAAACAGATGCTCCAGATATATGTCTATATATAAAGAATGACCATTTTTTATTCTTTTTGAATCCACTTCCGAATTCAAATGAAATCAAATGACCCCTTTATTTGCATGCGCTTACGGAATATTGCATGTGCCGCGTTTGCTTGTTAAAGGCGCGACGGGGCCGCCATATTCCCCATTAACATCAAACAAGCCTCTGATATGCAAATATGAAGGACCGGAGAAGAATAGATCCACCTGCTTTGTTTGGGTCGCGGTATCCTGCGCTCACGACTGCCTTTCAGTCATTTACGCAAAAGGCAAAGCAAGTCATTTCCATGATGGGAATAATGAAATACGGAACGCGAATAACCTGTACAGCTACATATCCGGATCATATTCCTTGTCCCGTTTAGCTGTGAGGACGAGGAGGCTCACCTCACATGACGGTGCCTTCAGCCAGCACACAAGAGGTCCGGTAATTACAGCATTGTTCCGCTTAAATAAGCTTCATTCGTGCTTAATTGGGTAACATTGAATTCATTGAGCATTTGTCGCTGGGTTCTTGACCACTTCACCTGCTGTATCCTTGTAGTGCAGTGGTGCCAAAAGCATGAGAAATGAGTGGCACAGTGTTAATGGGTCCATCAGAAGCCTTGCCAAACAAAAAGGACATCCAGAAAAACCTGCTTAAAGCCGCAGTACGTAACTTTGCTGCGTTCAGAGACCTCGCTGGTGTTAATACGATCCGGAAAACGTCGAACAGAGTAATGTCAGGGCAATACATCCCGATGAAATTGTTACGAGATGTGAACCAATAAGTCAGCGCTTTTAATGACCTCCGCCAAGGGGGTTTCGCTTTTGATTGCGCAGCCTGATTTCCATGAAACTTGGTGTAGCATGGGCCGACGGAGAACCCGTTCCATCCCGGACTGGATCGGATTCATGGGCCGGCTGCGCAGATTTAGTTTTACGTTCTCTAACTGCGGCATCAGTGCGTACCTCTTACAATCCAGCAGACGGTGGGAAAGTTCAGTAGCGACGAAACGTAGCCAATGTAGAAGTACGAAAACTCCATTGGAAATATATACAGACATACAAAGTGGTTGCAGATGACAGAAGAGTCGCCAGTTGCCTTTGGCAGAAGTCCCGTCTTATCATTAATCTGAGTTATTATTAGCTACTCGAGCCACCGGCGTTCAGGCACGCAAGGCGCTACTAACGGTAACGCGTTACACATCACACATATGGGAGTGACGGTCAGCTGTCCACGAACTTTTGACCATGTCGTGTATATGTTTTACAATTATACCTTTTTATGGCATCGTTTTTGAGGCTTCTCCGTTCCACATGCTTTTTGACATGAAGCCTAAATGAGTGCTTGTCTTTTTATTTCTTCCTTTTGCAGCATTTTAAGAAACAGAGGAGGCTGATCCCTGAAAAGACCGTATGGAAATACTTTGTTCAGCTGTGCAGCGCGCTGGAGCACATGCACTCCCGACGTGTCATGCACAGAGGTATGCCTACACACACCGCACAATAAACAGTGTTTCCGTCCATTTGAAACGGAAAAGCCTAAATACCACAAAACACTTTTTTTTTTTTTTTTTTTTACTTTTTGAGAAAGTAGGTATGTTGACAGAGGTCCCCCATGCAGTCTCTGCTGTGATCAGTCAGTCTACATCCTACCAAGAGCATCTCTGGATCTGAGTGGGAGAAACTGGCAGTATTTACAGGCAGCGATTTTCCCCAATTCCGAGCGAATTCGTTTAAATCGCAGATTCCGAGTGAACCGTTTGTACATGTCCTTCACAGTATTTTTTTATTTAACGGCACGTTGCGCGTAATCCGATCTGAAGTCCTGTGCATGCCTGGAGCGAGGTTTAGCGCCAACGCTGCCATAAAAATGAAAAGTGTGTGAGTCTGGTGAGCACGTTCAGCTTTTTTATTCGCGTTGTTAACGAGTTCTTAATGATTTCCGTCTCAGAAAAACGCCGTCCAAGTGTAATTTTGAAACGGGCGGTGAGAAGAAGAAGAGTCCGTGGATGTAGTAAAGTCGCTCAGCAGTTTAAAAAAAAAAAACGTTTCTTAATAACGTAGCATCGTAACATAGTACATTTTCACGGTCGTGCTGAGGCCAGGTTTAAAGTATGTTTAAGATTGTTTTACACATATATTCCAGGTCATTTGTTAAAGTAAGGAATTAGAAATTGACTATTTTTTTTGGAATTAACACGAAAAATAAAGGATTCGACCTATATCGTACAACAAGCGCGTTCAGCATCCTCACCGAGTTTCTGGCGAATAGTAAACGCTGAACTTTCCTGGGGTTAATCAACATCCTGCATTTGCCTCTAAATATTTGGTGTCGAATTTAGCGCCCGCCCGACCTCGCCGTATTCAAAACATGAGATTTCTGACGTTCTGCCGATTAACTCTACTCCGATTAAGGTGTTTACATGACCTTTCAGGAACAGTCCGATTATTAACAGCTGATGATTACATATTTATACGTGATATACCCTAACTTTATTTACCTATTTAATGACGACGTCGAGGATTCGAAAGAATACACATCGTGTTGCGGAGCCTTATCCTCCGGGTTTGTTTTCTCTTCACCGCACGTTTCTGTTTAGACAATATTTGGGGAAGTCGCAGAGACGCTGTATGCTCGGGAAACCTGCACGGCGATCCTGCCCTCTGCCCCGTCATTCACCACCTGTAGACGCAACCCATTTCACACACCTGAGCCGCTCTCTGAGTTCACGTCTCGTTCTCCAACTCGCACCTCCGCATCTGAACACATGTCCGCGCGTTTGTTATTGCCGCCATGCCTCGTGTCCTGAGGTGTTAAACTTGAAACGGTACAGTGTGCCTACAAGCATATGGTTCTGATAATGTGACACACACACAGGCACACACACACACACACACACACACACACACACACACACAGCCCTTAAAATGAGATGTCTAACACTGCTCTCCTAGTCTAGTAAAGGTGATTTATATCCAGTGCCCGCTTCCTTTTCCTGATTTAGTTTTGTATAGGCCGTGTTTCTTTTCCCTGCCGCTCCGTAAGCTGTTCCATTTATCCTTGTTTATTTTTAAAGATATCAAACCGGCCAACGTCTTCATCACTGCTACCGGAGTGGTGAAACTAGGCGACCTGGGTCTGGGCCGCTTCTTCAGCTCCAAAACCACCGCCGCGCACTCTCTAGGTGAGCACTCCTTCTCTTTCTATCTGCTCCCTATTTTTAGTGCAAACTCTCTTTCTGTCTCTCTCTCTCTCTCTCTCTCTCTCTCTCTCTCTCTCTCTCTCTCTCTCTTCCTGACTTACAACAAGAAGAAAGAGTGCAGCGAAGCCCTGCTTTCTCTCTGAAAGCTCCGAGACGAGCTCAGGTACAGTGGAACGGCTCCAGAGCAGGTTGGTATGTTTCATTAGGCCTGGCTGCGAGCAGAACCATGTGTCTGTTATAAAGCGCCACCACTTCCCGCCTGCCCCCAGGGCCAGTTGGGAGCAAAGCGTTTCAGGATCTGTATCCATTTCATTGAGCACTTAGGGCCTTCCTGTTGCCTTGACCCCTGTGACACATCTCCTCACGCATGAGTTCTAGCCAGAGCCAGTGCTCGCGAGTGCAAAGAAGTGTAAATGAGTGGGAGAGGGAGGGGAGAGTGGAAAAGAATTAGCCTTTTGACGCCAGACACGCCGTCTAGGGCACCACGTGTTGGGAAGCCGTGACATCTGTCTGTACACGAGGACGTTCATGGACGATCGTCCCGTCCCTGCTTGTAGATAAAAGAGGCTGAGGGATGTGATGCGGACATCCAAGAATATCTATTTAGAAAAAGTTCTAATATAGCAACACTGGTATAGAGATGTATTTCCGTATCCTTTTCTGAAAGTCCAGTTTACTCTCACCACATCCACGTTTGAGTTTTTCCTCTTTGTAATGCTAGCGTTCAGCGTAAGCACGTACAGCTTATAAGAGACACATCTTCCCTTTCCTCACATCTTTTCTCGACAAACTGGGTTTGTCTCGCCGCTTTTTTTTACAACAAAACAGGCGACTCAGAAATGGCAGGTAAATGAAAAAGAATCCAGAAATCTGATCCAGGTCCACAGCACCCTCTGCAGATCACACGCGTGAAGTCCTCTCTCAGGCACAGGCTGCTCAGAGCGCCTGGTCCCGGGTGTCGCCCCGGCCCGTTCCTTCCTTCGTCAAGTTAAAGCTGTCTTACGAGTCTCAGTTCATCAATTCAGCCACTCATTCTGTCACTCTTACACAGATTACATCATTTGGATTAACAAAGCTCTTACAGGTACATTTATTTTTGCATTTAACAGCAAGTCCTCTTTCTTTACAGCGTAATGTCTTCACAAGGCAAAATAAGCAGCTGTTTTTCACAAGGTTTGATTTGCAGTTGTATTTAACTGAACTGTGTGTGTGTGTGTGTGTGTGTGTGTGTGTGTGATCTCATCTCAGTACTCCCCTGCTGATAAGAGTCACACTGAGCTTGGTGTGTGTGTGTGTGTGCGCGCGTGTGTGTGTGTGTGTAGGCTGAGTATGAATTTCGTGAGGTTAAATTCACCCAGAGGCATGGAGACCTGGCTCTGTGTCTCCCTCTGGGTACGCTAACGTCCCCCCTGTGTTCTCTCTCTCTCTCTCTCTCTCTCTTTCTCTCTCTATATATATATATATCTGTCTACCTATTTATGACTCTCTCTCTTTCTCTATTGCTCTATCTATCTGTATCTCTCTATATCTCTGTCTCCCTATTTATGACTCTCTCTCTCTCTCTCTCTCTCTCTCTCTCTCTCTCTCTTTCTCTCGCTCTCTCTTTCTCTCGCTCTCTCGTTGCATGGGGGGTGGGGAGGGTGCCAGAGGAATAGTGGCTTGACAGTTCAGGCTGTAATGAGACAAACCACCGTGATAGAACACTGCGATGCGCACTGGATGGAGCTCCGGATGGGCCTGTCAATTCTCTCCCTCAGAAGTCGAGCCGCATCCTTTTAACTCCGTCTCCGAGCAGCTCCGCAGCCCACAGATCCAAACAAAGCCAAAGAGAGGAGCGAAATAGTGGGAGAAAAAAAAAAAATCACTCTTTTCTTTGCATTTTCTGCCAGAGGCTCCTTCCCCTTTAAATTACAAGAGGTGGGGGTGCAGTGCAAAGGAAGACTTTCAGAGGAATAACAATGCTAGAGGTGATGGTTAAAAAAAGGAAGCCCGTGTATTTTTGTAATTAACAGTGGAAACGGTCAGATTAATTACGCTTCAGCTCCTCGTTCTCACACACACACACACACACACGTTCGCATAGCGCTATTTTTTTTTTTTTTACATGCGTGCTCTTGTGTAAAGGTGTTTAGATTACTAAATTTGTCGTTGATCAATTTTATATTTTCTTGTAAGTACTGTGATGGTTATTAGCATCCACCCCCACAGCAAAAAAAAAAAAAAATGTTTCAGGCCCTTCACAACCAATATATCCTCCTGTCATAACAATTCATAATAATAAAATCAATCCCAACATGATTTTCAGTTCATTTGCATAAATAAGTGCTCTTGCCAGAATGCCTTTTTTTTTTTTTTTTTTTTTTTTTTATTAACTATTAGCATAAGAAAAGATTCATTTTTTAATCATCTAACAATGGATGATAGAAGCCGTGGTTCAAACGGCGCTGGGAGACAGCAGTGTTTGCAGAACCTCAATCGTTAGCTCCAGTTAAAAGATCTCTTTAATGATGCAGTCAATAGGGAGGTTAATTGCTCCTGGATTATTATTATTATTATTATAATAAAATTTTCCATTGTGAATGCGCACACGTTTCATTTTTGTCTCCGCGACCACTTCCTGAATGCCGCGATCAGTTGCTGGGACCGATGCTCAGGTTCGTGGAGAATCCTCTCCAGTATTCCCGAGAGGCCTCTGGCTGCAGCCTGCGGGAAAACAGGGCTGGACATCCAACCCAGCTCGCATCCGAGCATGTAAGGACAACTATAGATTACACCCGAACCCAACCTCTAACCCTAACCATAACCCAGCCTCCGTATATGGCGAGTGCGTGACCTCTCTCTCCGCCCACATCCAGTCCCGCAGGCTGCAGCCAGACATACTAGGACTTGCCTGTGACCTGTAGGAGGGATGGACGGAATACTCTGTCTCTCCTGTCAATCACGGCGATGCTAGCCGCGGGCGCCTGTGAGCTCGTCTACGCAGAAGAGCGCAGGTAGCGCATGGAGCCATTTTAAAGGTCCACTATGTAGGATTCAGAGGGATGCGTTAGCAGAAATGGAATGTAGTATTCGTAAGTGTTTTACACGTCGTCGTGTTTTCGTAAGCTTAGAACGAGGCCTTTATATCTACACAGGGAGCCGATCCTCTTCCACGGAGCCGCCATGTCGCACCGCTACGGTAGCCCAGAACGGACAAACCTCTAGAGAGCGCCTTCCACGTTTCATGTTTTCACGAATGGCAGCGTGAATCTGGAAGGAAGACGAAGAAGCCGGGACAAGGACGAGGAAAGGAGAGGAATCAGTGTTTGCTAGGTTTGCAGATTTTGAAGGATCATAGTTATTATTATTTAGCACGGAAAAGGCAAGCGAGTGTGAATGTAAGTACCGGAGGTGCTCTCCAGGCACCCGACGGCCACCGTACACGCTATATTCCCCTTGGGAGGGGTCAGAGAGGGGTGTTCAGGTGGGTGAATGTTAAAGATCTGACTGTTTTTTTTTTTTTTCTTTTTCAGTGTAATTTATACAGTTCTATATTTATATAACACCAAATAAAAGCGTAATTAAAAACTATGTGATGATATATATCGTGTGCCATGGAAATGTCTTGAATGATCATGATTCGATATTTACGTCCTGTCACCCACCCCTACATCCTGATAGCTTGTAGTCATCGCCATTAACTGCTGGACTCTTCATTAGATTTTAATTCTGGAAGGCCGCCGCATTTCTGGGCCGCATCTGTGCTCCTGAGATAAAACCTGTCCTGTTCGGATGTCAGCGTGAGACAGCTGTCGTCTAACGTACCATGTTTTGGCTGAGCCGGAATGCAGCTTCGCATGAATCATATCTGGATGACCTCACCTCAACATGCATGAGGATGAACAACATGGAGGAAAAAACCAGAAACATTATGAAGAAGAAATAACTGCGGTGGGAAAGTCTGACATCAGGCCGCGGCAGTGCGCCTCGTTCATCAACGCATACGAGTACATTTTGTAGTGAATTGATCATGCAAGACATTTGGTATCCATGAACATGTTGGAATTTTGGGAAAAACTCCCACATCAGAAGACTGACTGACGCAAACCTCGAATCATACAAATGACAATTTTAAACAGTTTACACAGCTTGTGTATTTTTGGTTACACGCAAATGAAACGAACGAAACCCAGGCGTTTAAGTTCCCCGACACCTCGCTGTGGAACCTGACTCGCTCACCAAGTGATGTTTATTTATTTATTTGATTTTTATTTATATGTGATTTTTTTTTTTAAGGTTTCTTTTTTCCCCCCAGCTGATTAATAGAGAAGTCAATTTGGATTTAGTTCCCACCCGTTTTCCGGCTTCTTTAGTCAGGTTTTTGCTTCCAGTTAAATTATGTTTATGTATCTTTTCTACAAGCTTCGTTGATATTTTATTTGGCCCTACTCACTCTAAATGTGTAATTAAGAAAAGATTAGAGTTCAGTGGATTAGAGGTCAAAGACCTAAGATAAAGAACACTAAGAAGTCAGAGGTTTCCTGTTGGTCTCTGTGTAGCGCATATTAACTTGTTACAGAAGGTTCACGTGTCCTTACCTACAGCTCGTCGTGTCCCTGAATAATAAGAACACTTCCTCAGCACGCGTGTGCAACTCTCACTTCCTGTCGTACATACGTAAGGCTTCGAACTTTCTAATGATGGGTTTTTCATTTGATAAAAAGTCACGGCAGAATCGGACAGGTTACCACGCAAAGCGTATTCTTTCAGAATATTAGGTATGGGCTATACGTTACAGTGCTTCTTTTTTCATCGCGTCATTCTCAGGCATGCCGATTCAGCCAAAAGCGACGAGACTGATGATTACGTCAGCGCATCAGTCCCATAGTACATTACGTGGTGTTCTCAGGAAAAGAGCAAAGGCTGTTTCCTGTACATCTGTCTGTTCCGCCAAGCAGATTGAGAGCATCAGCTAAACTCCTTCGCTAACATTCAGGAATAATCCAGATCAGTTTTTTAACCATGCGAACTCATCACTATCGTTTTAACGAACACGGCTATCTTGGGATCTGAGTTCGTCTCTGTCGCTCCTCTCCGTGAGTCAGGATCCCGTTCATCTGCTCTCTCTCTCTCTCTCTCTCTCTCTCTCTCTCTCTCTCTCTCTCTCTCTCTCTCTCTCTCTCTC
>JAQQZR010000007.1:1874936-1885044 GCA_030068235.1 Notoglanidium macrostoma
ACATGCAAAGAATCGCAAAAATAATAACATTTAGCGCCGAGGACCAAATATCAAAAACTCATAACCAAAAAAAAAAAGAATTAGAGCTTTAGGATTTTGCAAGGTCCCATGGATTTAAAGAAGTTTAAAAAAAAAATTTTTTTTGTTTTATTTTGTTGTTGAGAAAATCCATGACATGAACTGGAAAAACCGGGTAGGTACGATTGGCCCAAAATTACGACCTAATATAATCTGCACAAAATAGCAGCTCCTGTTTGGTGAATGAAATATGTTTAACAGTTTAAGTTATAGCACCTTAAAGAGCTTGATACTTTAGTTTTTTCATGCTGCAGTCAAATATTGTTTGACTAAACGTTGTAGTTCAGGCTTGCTCAATCTTTATAATTTTATATACTTCTGTGAAGCTGCGTTGTGACGATGTCCATTGTTAAAAGCTCGATACAAATATCATTGAATTGAATTGAGATGTGCCGGTTACGTAAAATTTTTCATCTTTACCCAGTTTGATTTTGGCCGTCTCTATCGAAGCCATGAATTTTAGTTTTGTGTGTGTTCGTTTAAGGCGAGTTTCGAATTTTTTCGTGATGTAAACCGGTTGCTATTAGAAACAAAGAATTCGCTCTAGAAGAGGAAGTCAGTAAAAGTTGTTCCTTTCAGTTTGACTCAAAATTAGAGGGGAAAAAAAATAACAAAAAGGCTTTTAAGAAAAAAAAAATGGTTACTGTTTACATCTGCTTTAATTTATATGGGAATTAATGGATTGTCAATTCAATCATTTCAATAATCGAAAATATTCAGTGGGGCCTGATTTTTGCACTGTATTGTAAAGCTAAATTGTCTAAATGTGTTACTGTAATGTCGAGGAGGATCAGTTTAGGATGAGTGACAAAAGGTTTTTCCTCAGACATTAAGGCTAGGTGAGCTCTTACCTTGCTTTGCGGTACACTGAAAATGTAACATGGTTTAGACCTATGTGCTGAATGTTCAGGCTTCGCGCCGCAGCAGGTCCCTCTGAGCTCATTTGGAAGCCCAGCTGATGGAGCATCACACTGTATGTTTCTAAATCTCCACCCGCCATCATCAGCACCATTAGCTTGTGTCATCATTCTCCATTCCCGATCTCAGCCCAGCACTGCTGAACCCCCCCCCCCCCCCCCCCCAAAAAAAATGCGCCCTCCAGCATAGACAGAGGGCCCGCATCCATCTCTGTCTGCGTTTAAACAATGCTCCTGAAGGCGAACGGCAAAAAACTGTCAGACGCTCGTCTTTGGTGTGTCATTTACCATCTCCTGACAGACAACCCCTTTCCCTCATCAGAAAATCTGCGACTCTCACCTCTTTGTTTTTTCTTTAAACAAGGTATATGAATATTTTACATATCTGCATCCTGATTCATCCCCCCCCACTCCCAAAGCCACCCTTTTTTTTCCTTGTTGTTTTTCTTTTTTTTATTTTTATTTTTTTTTATACCCTTTCCCCCTCCACTAATTCTGCGCCGGGCTGGATTTGCATTTCACATGCCGCGCTGATTAGGAGACAGCAGCAGCAGCAGCCAGGCCTGCGCTAGAAAGAGCCGGTTGCCATGGTGATTAGGTATTTGGGGAGAGGGGTATTTTTTTTTCCCTTTCTTTTTCTTCTTTTAATGATGCTGTTGTCGGGGCCGAGGTCGCTTCTCTGTCTCTCAGTAGCACGCGGGTGTGAATTTTGGGGACTTGAGTGTGTGAGGCAGCGAGCATGTAGAAAGCTTTAGCCTTATTTCAAGTCTTTTTCCTGGTTTCTAGCGGAAACGTGACTTCAGAAACGGATTTCAAGGGAGGAAATAAAAAGATGTTTGTTGGGAACGAATAAATGCTGGTGTATTTGTGCATTCTTCAGGTGTAATTAAATCAGTCACGTGAGGGCAGGCAACTGAAAAAGAACCCCCACTGAATACGTCATCATTGACTCATATGATTTCTGTTCTTTTCTTTTTTCCGACCCAGCTGAGAAAGCTGGTGGATATGTGCATCAATCCGGATCCGGAGAAGCGGCCTGACATCACCTACGTGTACGAAATCGCCAAGCACATGCACGGTCTGACTCTGGCCAACTGAATCCATCGTCCGTCTGCTTCTCCCGTCTCTAGCCCACTTCTGGATGATGTTTGCCAGCCATTTATTTGTATTTTAATATTTCTTTAGATCTCCTGTGGCTCATGTTACAATCAAACGATTGCTTCTTTACTACAAGAAGCTTTAATCCAAACTTGCGCAGGGTTGTTTTAACAAGTCATCACATAATTATTGACTGTTAATTCTACTAGTGTGTGGTGTGTAACGCTGAAGCTGAGTCACAGTGTGCTTACCACACACACACACACACACACACACACACACTTGTGCATGCACAACTTACAACCAAAGATTACATAGATTACAGTATAGAAGGTAGAGTATAAACGTTAAAAATGCACAAAATGGTTATAAACCTTTTTTTTTTTCTGCACACAAAGGAATACTGAAGCCTTAAAGTGTCTTGCTGTTATGCGTTTTTGGATATTGGTACAGATGCTGCAACACCCCTGATCGTTGAATGTAAACGGCTTTTTTCTTCCATAAGAAACGAAACTAAATGTCCCCCAACACTCCTTCAGAACCCCTATAAAAGGCTGAAAGTCTCCCTTGTTATCTATAAAAAGAATCTCGCGTTCCCTGATTGAGCAGCTTAAATTGTGTTTTGTAGTTCTATTAAAAGAGAATGAAGTCATCATGTTCGTCTTGCAGGTTGCGCGCGCTTCCTATCTAATCCAGTGCCTTCAGCGTGCACGTCTGCATTTTTCGTTATGTAAAGAAACGAGGGAACAAACTCTAGGTGTGATTTGTCATTTTTCGCATACTTCCCAAGACTGGCTATTTTTAAAGCACTTGAACCTGAAGCCCCAAACATGCATCGGTTTGAAAAGAACACAAGCCTTTTCTACAATTTTAGAATAAAACATCTGTCTCACTGAAGAATATTTTTGCTGTAAGTATGGACCAGGACTGATGAAGGAACATGAATAAAAATCAGCTCGGCGATCTTCATGTGAATAATCACAACGCAAATGCGCATCGCATCACGCCAGCTTGTTGTTGTCGGGTTTTATTTTTTGTCGTGTTTTTTTTTTTTTTTTTTTTAAATAATTGATACATTGATCTCACGCACGTATGACAGACACCGTGTTGTCAGTGTAAACCTCCACACAATAAACCGTGCTAAGTGCCTTTTCTCACCTACACCAAATCCCGAGCCTTGTGCGGTCTGCTTGCCCGGCAAAACCCAATAAGGCGAGATCTGCTTTCAGCCTAATTAGTCGACTGTTGGGATTTTTTTTTTTTTTTTTGAGGCGTTTTATTTTATTATTTTTTTATTTCTTTCTTTCTTCGGCAGGGGTTTGTTTGGGCTCGTTTCTAAGCAGCAGGTTTTTCCGTCTTGAAAGACGTTCGGCTCACAGATTTGCACATCTTGGTTAGCAGATACCGTTTCCATTGTAGTGTTCCATTTCAATGACGTCCCATTAGTCTGCATTCAACACAAACGCGATCAATTCATGCACTTTCCCCCCGAGTGGCTTTTGACCTTCCGATCCTCCACGACGGGATCCACAAGCCTAAAAGAAGAGTTTCTTTTACAGTTATAGCAGCTTTTGTGTACCGAAACCTTTCGCATCTTATCGATTTGCTGTGATAGTATCCATGTAAAATGTGTTCAAGAGTAGTCGAGAGCATTTTTAAGTGTTTACTTTTTGTTTGTTATTATTTAGCTATAATCAGTTTATAACTGTTTTTTTTTTTTTTTGTTTGTTTGTTTGTTTTGTTTTGTTTTTCTCCTTATAACGTTAACACAATAACTGTTGCCTCCTAGGAGCGTATTTATCTTGATATTAAACTCCGAGACAGAGGGTCAGGGTGAAGAATCGTCACACAGAAGTGCTGAGGCTTGTATTCGGCGCTTTTTAGCTCTGTATGGTTTTAGTCACAGTGTCTATTGGTGATGTGTTTACATATGAAGCCTCTGCAAAAACTTGACAAAGAGGGTGCTGTGGATCATTTCACTAGTTGCTGGGTCGTGTTCACTAGTGCACTGTGTTGGGGATATATTCATGATACACAGGCCAAGTCGAAATTCCACTCCGAGTATGCAAGTGAACGTTTCACAACGCTCGGCGCTGCTGAACATGAATCAGTGCATCACTCTCTTTGCTTACACCCAGAAACATTTGGGGGGTGGGTGGGGTATTTGGGGGGGTTATTAGAAAACCCGCCTGTTATTTATTTATCTTCTCTTGTTTTGTTGTTTTTGTTCTTGATGTCTAACTCAAGATTAATACTTTCCATGTTAACTGAAAGCTGAAATAAAAATGGAACTTCTTTTATCGCGCCATAGCTGGATTATTTGCCGTTATTACGATCCCTTGTGTAAACCCGAAGTCAAGTAACAAGGTCACAGTCGCACACGGAAATTAAAAGGTGACGTATTTTTCACGCCTCTCACTTCAAGGCGCTGCGCCGACGCTCATTCCCCAGTCAGGTGTGTTTATTTGTATCCTTTTGGCAAGCGCCTCCTGCTAGCCCCAAAGCACTATCTATCCTGGGCCCTTTGCAGCGTGCCACGCCCGCGGGAGGTCGTTTTGGATAATTCCCCCTTTGGCCTGACAGAGGCGTGAGACCCCCAGCTCTCTTATTCTAATGAATTCCAGGAGGAGTACAGTTCAATTTCATCACGGGAAATTGCTCCCTTGGAACAGCGCATACTCTGAAAACAAACAAAAGTAAGTGGAGGAATTGATATGGGGCTCGTCTGGGCTGTGGCAGGTTATTTATTCCCTCCTAACAGGCTGGAAGTGAATATTGGCTGTATACAAAGGTGGGTTGGCAAAGTTTCAGCAGACGTATTGTGCATTACAGAGGAAATTTCATCCAGGCCTTTCCGTCTCAGATGTACTTGGACGAGTTACACACACCCATCTAGTGGTAATAAGTGAAGGTGCACTGGCGTGTTCCTGTAAACGTGATTCTGGTTGATTACTGCAATCTCAGTATTGCTGACATGACTTAATCACAAGTATGGAAGTTTAGCAACATTTACAACCTACATAATGTAGTTATTGCATTACAGTAAATGCAGCTTTCTATAATTTCTTGTGAAGTAATGTAAATATGTATGGAAGGAGAAATTTTAAGTGTAATAAAATGCATTAAAAGGGCAATAAAATAAAACTAAAAAGGCAATCTATATATATATATATATATATATATATATATGTGTGTGTGTGTATATATATATATATATATAAAAATATAGACATAATTGAATAATTTTATGAAATATAGCAAATAATAACTAAAAAATAATGTTAAATAATTACATTTTGTATGCAAAGGAAAATCTTACAAATCACTGACATTTGTTAAAGTAAAAGCATAAGTTAAAGCATATTACAGTTACCATGAAATCAATCAGTCTTCATAGTTTCTATTTTTTAAAAAATGCAATCACAATGTTCAAGCACAATCAAAATATTTTGTGATCCAAGTGCTATATCATAATGATACAGTATAACAAGTTTGTATTTTTGTAACATTCAGCACCTAACTACTGAACAAGTGCTGATTTGTCAGTATATTCCGTCTCTGTACATGCTAAACTCAGTCTGATATTTATCTCTCGCACCAAGCCCGAATATTTTCTATTTTAATCTGTGTCCATATCTGCCAGAGTCACCACTTTTTCTTTTCTTTTTTTTTTTCTTTTTCTTTTTTTTTTTAAACTCCTTTTTCTCCTGGCAGAGGAATCAGCTGCTGGAAGCATTTTCACTTTTTCAGTTCTCCAGACCTTTCTGTTCCACCATGTTCTACCATCATGTCAAGCACTTGAAATCGTCAGAAAGTTTGTCACTTTATTGACTTGGGCTGTTGTCAGCAGAGCTGAGCATGCATCATTCAAGCCAAAAAAAAAAAGTTTGGAGCACTGAGGGCAGAAGAGATGCTATGCAGGAAGAAGACATAAAGAATAGCCAGTAAACATGGTGCAGCTTGCTTTTGGATGCTCCCAGTGGACAGGAAGAGAGAAAAACAGCTAGTTCCTTACTAGAATTGTTATCTATTGAAGGTTTGTTTTCTGAAGTGTGAAAAAAAAGTGTGTAGATTTGGAATAGCTGGTAGCACACACTTGGCAAAGAAATTAAGTCTCCAAACATTCACACTTTTTTTTTTTTTTTTAAACATATAAATACATACAGCTTGCTTTCGACTTAATATAGCATGGATGTTTTCCAGTAAATTTTGCATGGAAAAAAAAAATTTGGAAAATGCCTTCTGAGTACAGGAAGTATGATATCACATTGCATTGCATTGTATTGTATGATTGACTTGCTGTTCGCTTAACGAAGACATAATCTGTCCGGGACTTTTTGCACACTTAACGGCAGTGCTGGCACTCCAGTCATTTGGCATCGCGTGGCAAGCTAAGCTGATGTTGCTCGAACCAGCGGAACATCATGCAAACATTACAGCCTTTTCCCATACTGTAACTATTGGAACCAAATGCTTGGGCAGCGTTTCAAAAGAGCTCCGATGCGGAGAGTGGCTTTACAGGTGGGCGTTACTCGCAGCTGCTTCGAGTTCTGGAGTGGCCCAATCCCAAATGTCACGTTCATTTCTGTCGCCCCTTACTCCATCAGCCTCCTGAAGAGGAAACAGAGGTCCAGAGCATGCAAGAAGATGAGGAAGAAGTTGGCTTGGATTTTGGTTTGCTTTGCACATCTGAAATCAAAGAGTAATAATTAACACATGGAGGGAAAAAATGGACTAATGAGAAGCATGAGCTAATATTCATAAATATGAGATGCCTTAATAATAGATCTGAGCTCAATTTCCGAGGCTCTGTAAAACCTTTGAAATCTGTAAATCCTTTAACTCATTTAAATGTTTATTCTTATTTATAGCACATTTCCTCTACTGGTAAGTTGTGTTAAATGTGTATCACCCAACTCTGACCTCACCACTGACAGGTATAATCGCACGTTTTTTATTTTTACAACTGTATTTTAAGTGTTATATTTAAGATATACGGTCAACTTCTAAAAGGATTTCACTGTCACTTCCCATAGTATGTCAGTCTAGTGAAATAAAGCACCCTGGTCATAAAGTTGCCATTGAGCTGTCCCCAAATAACCACAACTGTCCCCTTCATTTAGTCATGTACTAAAGATGCACTTTTAAGACGTGTAGCTCTTTAAGTCCCAGCGAGAGCCGACATATGATCACCAACAGTGCATTTCGTGTTCGATGACACAATTACATTGATTACAGGATGTTGTACTAATTTCTGTATACATGCATGCTTATTATTCATAGCCATGCCATATTTTGATTTATAGCGAATGTTTATTTGACCAATAGGTTTCTTTTGCATGGAAATGACAAATATGTGGCAAAAGATGGTAAAACATTTTGCTAGAGATATAAAGAAAAAAAATTTACCTTTTTATGGTTTTTTAATTACGTTTTTTATGAAAAATGCCATGTCCAAAATGATTCATGCCATTTATTAGTAATCAATGACAAAGCCTTTATTTGGTATCACAGCAATTAAGTGGTTCTTATCATTGTTAACTAGTGTGTAGCACCGGGATTTTGGACAACTCCTTTTTTGCGACAATCTCCAGGTCATTGGGGTTGGAAGTCTTCCTTGCCATAACTCTGGTCTTCACTTCCGTTTAAAGATTCTGGATGGGCTTCAGGTCTGGTCTCCGGTTGGGCCACTCCAAAATGTTGACATTGTTTTCTGTTAACCGTTTCTTCGAGTATTGTTGCCTCACAGCAACCAGTTGGTCAACCAGGAACCTTTCTGTGTGGAGTTTGCATGTTTTTCCTACGTCTGTGTGGGTTTCCTCTGGGTGCTCCAGTCTCCTCCCACATCCAAACAGATGTGGATTAGGTCAACGGGCCACTGTAAATTGCTCATAGGTGTGAAAGTGCGTATGAATGGCTCTGGTCTGTCTCTCTGTTATCCCTGTAACTGAATGGCGACCTGTTCGGGGTGTACCCCGCATCTCGCCCCACGCTTGCTCGGATCAGCTCCAGCCTGCTTTTGCCCCACTCCCAGCAATGGATAAGCCGTATAGAAAATGAATGAATGCATGAATTTCTTGACCACTTAAGCTGTATGTTTCATATCATTGTATTGTTGGAAGGTCCAGTCCTACCCAATACCAAGTTTTCCTGCAAACTGCCTGATGTCTTCCTCCAGAATTTTTCCTTATGGTGCGGTTTACTTTGACAAGGTTGCCCATTGGCTGAAGAACACCCCCAAAGCATTACATTCCCACCACCATGCACTGACCATAGGGATGGTGTTCTTCAGGTTGAAATCTTCTCCTTTCATTTGCCAAATAAAGGCCAACTCTATTTTTGTCTCATCCAACCACTGAATTGATGACCAACAGCTTTCTTCTTTCTCCAGGTGAGCTTTTGCAAAGGCTAAATAAATGATTGAATGCCTGTCCTGCAGAAATGGAGTCCTCCTTGGTCGGTGTCCATGGAGGCCAACCTTGCAGTGCAGTGTATACTGAGGTGTCTGCCTTGAGATGCTGGTACCAGAAAGCTCAGATTCATCAGGATGGCCTTGCTGGTGATCCTTGGATTCTTCTTGACCTCTCACACTACCATTCTTATCAGCACATGGGAGATTTTTCACAGTGTGGAACTGTTGTGGATACTGGCACTTGAAAACATTTGGATATGGCTTTATAGCCTTTCCCCCTCTTGTGAGCAGCCAAAGTGTGCAACCAGAGGTCCTCACTAAGCTCTTTGGTTTTAGCCATGACTTGACTAGTCTCTGACTAGAGAACTACGGCATCAGCTTCATAGTTGCTCTGGAACATGGCAGAAATGACCAGGACTATTTGGAATGGTATAGAAACCCTGGTTTAAAAAAAAACCCAATTCTGACAATTTCAATGGATATGAATTGTCATACAATTCATACATTGTCATACCATCTTTTGTCACTTGTTTGTCATTTCCAGCCACGTGAAACCTAGTAATCATATAAAAATTTACTATAAATCAAAATTTGGCATGGGTATGAATAATTTTGGGCTGAAGTCTATACATGGTGTCCCATAGAATGGGAAAAAAATGTGCTCTCGGTGATTTTGACCGTCGAATGGTTATTAGTGCCAGACAGTCTGGTTTGAGTATTTCAGATATTCTTCACCTGTCCACTTTGGGTGAGCCTGTGTCTACCGTAGCCTCGGATTCCTGTTCTTGGCTGACAGGAGTGAAACCTGATGTGTTCTAATGTGCAACCCCATCCACCTTAAGTTTTATTGTGTTCTGCGTTCATGATTGCTTTCCTGCTCACCACAGTTGTAAAGAGTGCTTATTTTCGAAACCATACCCTTCCCTTCAGCTCGAACCGCAGTTTTTTTGCAACATTCTGTGTAAACTCTAGAGACTGCTCTATGTGAAAATCCCAGGAGATTTATGAAATACTCGAACCAGATTGTCTGGCACCAACAACCACCCCATTCTGATGTGAACATTAAGCTCTTGAACTGTATCTGCATGATCGTATGCATCACGCTGTTGCCACATGTTCCGTTGTACCTCATGAATAAGCAGGGGTACAGGTGTTCCTATTAAAGTGGCCAGTGACTGTACAGACACACACATTACTGTCTGTGGACAGGCATTACATTTATTTTTAATGTGGCCTCTAATATAGTTTTAAAGGCTCACCAACCTCCGCTTTCTCATATCCTGTGGAATGACGAGGCGCTCCTGGAGGTCGCTGTTTTTGCGGATCTCCCCTGCACGTTTTAGTCAGTGTGGCTTTGTATTTTGGACTGGGTTTTTCCAGCGCTGTAATATTGTACAGGTCCCCAATAAATCAAAACCATTAGCAGATGCTGTGTGAGCCCGGAGCTTTAGGAAGCGTGAATCGTTTTCGGGGAGCTTGATTTACGCAGCCAGCTTGCGACCACAGACATTCTTTCGTAAAAAGCAGCTCAGACGTGTGTGTGTGTGTGTGTGTGTGTGTGTGTGTGTGTGTGTGTGTGTGTGTGTGTGTGTGTGTGTGTGTG
>JAQQZR010000007.1:1885523-1902963 GCA_030068235.1 Notoglanidium macrostoma
TGTGTGTGTGTGTGTGTGTGTGTGTGTGTGTGTGTGTGTGTGTGTGTGTGTGTGTGTGTGTGTGTGTGTCTGAACATTCCCACGCTTTCCTTTCTTCTGGAACTCTCTAGCATGCACTATTCATCAAGCCAACTTTATTCTCAAATCTTTAAAATGTTTATTAGCATGTAGTAATACAGAATATATATATCATATACATGATATAGATTCATGTTTTGCTTAACTTTTTTTCTCCTTATTATTATTATTACTGTTTGTCCAAAATATAATACATGACAAACAGGAAGTTCAGTTCGCATAATCCCAGTATTAAGAAGTTGAGATTTCTTTTTCTTGACCTTGACTAAAGAGTAAGTTGTTCTCAAGTTAAACAAATCAAGAAACTTTCATGAGAGTACATCCTGCACGGAAGTGAAGAACTTTTCAGCCAGTAGTGGATGGTATTTGAGAACTTCGTGTATATCAGGGTGTGTGTGTGTGTGTGTTTTTGTGTGTCACTTAAAATGTGTGAAACACTATATTTGTAGGTGAAACACCTGTCTTGGCGAAGTTCCTTTTCCTGAGGAGAAGGCTGAGAGCGAGCAGTTGCTGACACGCATACCTGTCTCTTTTATGTTTCCGAGTGGTTTTAAAAGCGGTTTGCTCTGGCAGGAGTGCAACAACAAAATGGCATGACCTGCAGAATCAGAGAAAACATCTCCTTCTCCTCCTTCTTCTTGTTCTTTTCTCTTTAGTGACACTGCAACCCTGACAGTAGTGTCAGTTGCCGAGGAAGCAGGTCATGACATCGTTTCGAATTGAAATAAGTCGTAACCATGGTTACGTGACCATGGGTACAAAACGAAGAACTCAATATTGGTTCATGATTCTAGTAACACAGATTAAAATGAAACACCTTGTATTGGGTTCACGGTTTAGAGATGTTCTGTCGTACTTCGCAGTGATCTTTTTATAGTGAGAGGAAAACAGAAAGAACGTCCTTTTTCCGTCACCTGGTAAGTGTTTGCAGCGTTTCTCCCTCCTTTCAGACACCTTTTATACTGCTTTTAGTCCTGCTGCAAACTTGGCTTCTGCCCTTAATCTGAGTTCAATTCTGTATTTATTATACACTAGATTTTTTTTTTTGTATGTTTGTTTTAAAGGAAGTCTTCATGTACATATGACTGAGTTAAAACGTCTTGTTAATAG
The DNA here is from genome assembly GCA_030068235.1 of Notoglanidium macrostoma. Taxonomy (NCBI): domain Eukaryota; kingdom Metazoa; phylum Chordata; class Actinopteri; order Siluriformes; family Auchenoglanididae; genus Notoglanidium; species Notoglanidium macrostoma. The sequence continues at coordinate 1,886,712 of JAQQZR010000007.1, forward strand.
TTTTATAGGCTCTAGACACCACAGTTATTCCTCAGGCAATTCCATCGATAAGTTTTCCATCTATCAAGTATTGCTCAGCGCTTTGCTACAAATTGGTGGAAATTTCTGCAGGGGAAAAAAAGACAATCGGTTCTTGAGCTGTATCAAGGAAACACGCTTGTTTTCTTATTAGGTTCTTGAAAAATCTAATCAACAAACTGGAATTAAACCCGATATTCGTATCACTCATTATGACATTCTGAGGAGTTGGGTGTGAAACGCATGTAATATGCATTTATGCAAATGTCTGAATGGGAATTATTCCTTGAATACATTTAAAGGCCAACATTTGCATACAGAGTCATAATTAACTGTTTACAACTCGGCTCCCCTTGAGCTTACCCAAACAGGTTTTTCTTTCCTCTTTTTTTTAATGCCGTAGAAGTCAGTCAAAACTTGCCTTTCCAATTAACCGTGCCACGGAAGTTCGTTTTTCTGTAGACACAACTTCAGACGTTTCCGACTTATTTGAACTAGAGCTGGTCCGGGGAGCAGGGAAGTTCTCGAGAAAAGCGACAGTCGCCGTCTAACCTTTTCCTCCGTCTCCCTGGTGGCAAGGGCTGGTGGAAGTTACCCTGATTAGTTTACAGTCGAGTCACAAATCAGCATAATAAAGATTGCGACATGAGAACGGGATCTAACGTTTCCCGAGCTAGTTTACGCTCGCTCGCCTCCGCTCGGACCCCGAGGCACCGAGTCACTCTGCGCCTTCAAAACCTCTAGAAACCTCTAAAACCTTGCTCTCCTGGCAGCATCCAGCTGTGCCACAGCTCCTGCTCGAGACACAGTACATCGTAGCCCCCTCCGGGTGAACTCTCCTCCTGGCTAGGGCTGTAAGTGTTTAAAAAAAATAAAAAAAGAATTGAGGAATTTTAATCCTACAGCCCAATATCATAGTTTTCAGTCTAACCATGTGTCTACTTTCAACTGTGGGTTCAAACATGGTGAGAACAGAAATGTTTTAAATGGGCTTGTTAAGCCTTTAGTTAGTAGTATCAGAACAACTTTCTCAATTTCATATATACAATCAGAATTATTGGCACCCTTGGTAAGTCTGGATTTAAAAAAAGGTTTTTGTAATTAATTATCTTCAACTCACACAGACAATATTAGATAAATCCAACCTATAATCAATGGAAATTTATTCTAAAATAAATAAATAAATAAATAAATATATTAGATATACAACTGAAAATATAAATGTTCGCTGTTCAGACAGTAATTAACCCGGTAAGGCCCACTGTTGTAAAGTTACCACATTACTTTTAGCTCTCCTGAAAATACATGTGTAAAAAAAAAAAAATAATAATAATAATAATTTTTTTTTTAAAGACCACATTTACATAGTCAGTTGGTCCTATTGTTTAGCCTTGCAATGCTATCGGGTATTAAATGTGTATATATGACTGGTCATCTGCTGATGAATTCATTCTACCTACAAATGATTTGGATTTTACTTTTTGGAGTTAAGAAGCATAAAACAACTTGAACGTGCTTGGAAAAGGACGCAAATGCATTTCGCCTCCATGCAGAGTGAAACCTGGAGAAATTTCTCCGACTGTGAAATTTGCAGAACATTATTGCATTTTGGGGTCACCAAATCTCCCAATCCACAATTACGCCCCACTTCCATGCCTGCAAAAGATTAGGAATGTGTGCCAGAAGAAAGCCTTTTCTTTCATCTAACCACAAACATAAGCATGTGGAGTTCACTTGACGATACTGGAACTGAGCTGTAGAGTCAGATGAGACTGAAAGAAAAAAGCTTTTGGCCCACGAAGGTGGGTCTGTCATAAGAAAGAAAAAAGGTGATACTGATGTTGTGCTGTTTTTCCTCCAAAGACTCGAGGAATGTTGGTAGGATACACAGCACCGTGGACTCCATGGAGTATATTTTAAATGAAAGTCTGGCTGCCTCTGCCAAGAAGCTACATGTTTAATGAATCACAGAATCACATGACCAGCCCAGTCCCCTGACCCTGACCTCCAGTGGAAACCTGTGAGCTTTGCTGAAGAGCAGAGTCCACAAAGTGAGGACACAGGACCCTGGAGGATCTGAAGAGATTCTGTAATGAGCACCGTCTCAGATGCCTCGCTCCGTATTCTCCGATCTCGTCAAGCATTATAGGAGAAGACTCTGTGCTTCTTTGCTATTTTGGCAAAAGGAGGAAGCACAAAGAGGTGCCAACGTGCTGCATAACGGGCGCCAATACTTTTGCACATTACAATCGGAACGCCATTGTGAGCCCTTTTTTTATTACAGTATACTGTTACACAAAGTACCTAGAAGGTGTCATATCTATAGGATTTTTCCTGACTCTGACTAGGTGTGGATAATTATGGACTTCATGTCCATTAGGCTAATCGGCGACGTGGAAATCTGCGGGTTGTTTAAGGGCCGGATTGTAAAGCTTTTCATCGTAAAGCTGAAAATGACTTTATTTTCCAGTCTTCAGTAGCTCAAGTAGACTCATGCTGACCCATAACAGATGGCGAGACCAAGAAATTTCAGAATGTATACGTTTATCGTAGCGTATTGGACTTGCTTTGGGGACTGACCTATGATCCGAGGAAGGAGGGAGTCCCTCTGTCTCATGATCAGAAGAGGCGTGCGTTCTCCAACGCATTGCTGAAGGCACACTCGAAAAAATCTGGCTGATTAGACCCTAGCTTCGCCGAGCTGTTAGCTGGAAACCACCTTTGTTGTTTCTTCTGTTTGTTTGTTTCTTGCGTTCTCGCTTTGCCGCTTGTCATACTCAGATGGTGACGGAAGACGAGCTCTCTGTGGTGTTTGTAATTATCCAAAACTTCTCTGAGCCCTGCCATGTGAGAAAGTGCAGGAGCTCAGAAAAGGCACGCTTGTTTGTTTGACTTGTCTCTTTTTCTCCTTCCTCTATGAACGAATCTTCCTTTTTTTGTGCATATCAAAGTGGTTCACAGAGTACAACATATAACTTTTAGCTGATTTTGTTTGTAAGGGCTGCTGCTAGTTAAAAAAAAAATATGGACTTTTTTTTTTGTTGGTGATCTGATTTCTGTACACCGAAAATGTTACAATTAACGAAGTACGGGGAAAAAAAAAAAAAAAGCAAAGCTCTTTTTTTTTTTTTTTTTTTTTTTAGCCCAGCATTAACACTGTTTTTAATCAGATGATATGTAGTCAGTCTTGATAAGACCCATCACATGCCTGTAAGAAACAGTTTGTTGGCTTTTGTGTAAACCTGAATGTTTGTTTAAGAGGCATGAAATCACATTAACCGCTTTAACAAGAACGCCTCAAATTGTTGAATAGTGTGCAAATTCTTCCCACGTCTGCAGTGTGGACTGACATAGCCGGTGTCAGCTCGGAGAGCTCAAACTGGGCTAGCTTCTCAGTGTGAATCCGCGAGCAGAGCAAGACCACTGTCTCCCAGCACACAGGAAGTCTTCTACTGCTGCTCTCTGGCCCCATTAGTACACGGGCACGGTAGGTGAAGCTCCAAAACCACATTCATTATTCATGTGCGCCCAGGCAAAGGCCCTGATAAATTCTCACTTTAAGTGACAATGAGTGACAGATCCTGTCTCTCTCTCTCTCTCTCTCTCTCGCTCTCTCTCTTTCTCTCTCTCTCTTTTTAACCGACCCTCTCTCCACGATGTACTGGCCAAAGGTCTTGCCCGGTCCTCGGCTAATGACCAGCATGATGTATGTTCGATGGAGCGGCGATCCGGCTTCTTTTGGAAGCTTCCATCGCAAACTCCTCATTAGCTTGGACACACAGGGTTAAAGCTGGAGGAGAGTGGGCGGGAGAGAAGGTGGCTTTGCCAGGTGATGGAGCAAACTGAGGGAGGAAGAAATATTTGATAATGCAGAAAATATGATAGCTTTCATTCATCCTCCTTCTGGAAAGACAGCCAGCCAGCCAGCCAGCCAGACCACCAGCAAAGGGAATTTCAGCTGAAGGCTTTCATTTTGAATTGAAATCCAAAACCACAATTGTATCTGGCTTTAACTCGCGTGTATTGTTCAATTATTTATGTTCAAGTTTATTATTCACTAACTATTATGAATTATTCAGTAACTACAGTGAAACCTAGGGCAGGTTATCTAGTTAGGGATGTAAGTCTAGTCCCCTGGAAGGGTTTACAGAGTTTATAGAGTTTCTTATCATTATTATTATATTATTATTATTATATTACTAGTATTGCTACTATTTTTCTCAAAAGTATTACAAATTAAGATGACTATGAGTATACTGTAGTATTAACCATGCCGTGCTGTACTATACAAGTTAAATAATGACCCCCCCCAAACACACACAATGCTGCATTGCTCTGTATTGCTGCAAAGACTGAAATTAATAACATGGACGTGATTGTATTTTCTCACTGTACGTCTGAAACCATGTGCAGTGACGTACTGAAGACTCCTAATGATTTGATTCGCTTTCAGACTCCCAGCAGGGAAAGAGAAGGAGCTGCCAGACGGTGAGATTGCTGTTCCTTCGTCACTTTTGTGAGCTGAACATGACTGCAGAACTGTGCGCTAGATGAAGGCGCCCAGTGTGTGGCCAGCTTTGAGAACCACGTCTCTTGGGGTGCAACCAAAAATCCACATTTGCAACCTCTCTAGGGAACACAAAAGGAAATCAAAAGTGCTTCTTTAACCCTGCTTATTGTCACGTGCTAAATACGGCTAAATCTTTCTGCTTTATTCGGAGAGCATGTGCTTTGTGCAGCGTCAGCTCTCCTTGTATAGCTGACGGTATTTGTCCTGATCTGATAACGTTAATAAGACGTTAATAAATGCTGCGCATTATGCCACCGTGCTGTTGAGATCTGCTTTCTGATCCTATCCTGGCTGCATGGAAGAGCTGGACAGCTTATTGTGATTATACTACAACACACTGCGAGTGTGATATAACTTGCAATATGTGAAAGCAATCTGCTGAACCTGTGATGTGTCAGGTGTAAACACCAGCTTGCATTAATTTGAGCAGAATTCATTCATTTTTTGGGATCACGCCAAAGCTACGCTTCCCTGACACCCACGGGAACCTGCGAAATGGGTCCGAGCGTTCACGGTGTACGTGTCGGGCTCATTTAAATATTCTGCACTATAAAGGACAATATGCTGAGTAACCAACAATAAAACGTGCAGCATCTCTTCTTCAATGCACTGATTCATTGCCTGTGAATATTGTTATATATTCCCTACGTGCACATTGTACTGCAAGAAAATATTGTGCTGGTGCGATGTTTATGGTCTTTCTACTTTAAAAAGCAAAGTGTATTAGAAATGCTGGAAGCCAGCCATTCACATTGCAGGGTCTGTTATAACGTGAAATATGGAGCCATGGGCCATTATAGGCGTTATAAAGGGCACACATATCCATCCAGAAAATGTGTGTGGGGGAAAAAAAAGGCTATAGATCCTCATTAGGCTGCTGAGTCTCCTTGCTCTACTACATCACTTGATGCGCAGGCTCTTCCCAGATCCCCGAGGACAGTCTGGGGAGCTTACGTAGCCACCCTGAACAATAGCACCTCCTCTTTAAATTGCTCCGTTTGTCTGCTGTGGTGGAGGCAGCGCAGGCCAAGACGTTGCCTCAAATGTTTTACAGCAAAGATTTAAAAAGATGTTGATTGTTTCAGTCTGTTTGAACACCACTATTAATGTACCCCAGTTAAAATCTAGCCGTTTGGAATTACCGAGCTGACGGGGTTGACGGCTGACTGGCCTCACTGACCCTGGCAATCTTACAGCGAATAAATAAAAGCTGTTTTCATATACCGTAGTGTAGGAATCGTGCGTTTTAAGTTGCTCCAAAGCTACAAATATAAAATATAGAATATAAGAAATATCAAATATGAAAGACATATGAAATATTTGTCATGACCAGCACGCCACGTGAAGACGACGGAAAGAAGTGCAGGATGGATGGATGATGGATGTGTGTCTCGACGGAGCATGCTACAGTACCCTTGGTTTGCTCGTTGGCTGGCAAAATTATAATAAAACCCTGGGAAAGGAGTGTAAGGAGTGTGTGCATTGTTAAAATGAGATATCTAAATCAAACTGCATGCTTTATGATGGCTGGCCCCCCTCATCGTTCTCTCTCATTATGTATGTGTCTCGTCCATTGTTCTCCCTCCACCTCTGCAGCGTTATTGACAGTAGGACACCTGGCAGCGGTCAGCTCTGTTCAAGAGGTATGTTCAGCGTGAGCTCCACATGAAACGGACCTGGTCTGGTTGCTGTCAAATGAATGGCTCGCATCCTTGTATCCCTTGATCTGGAATTTTAATTGCAAGCTGTAGTTTTTGTCGCACGCCGCAGAGAGGATATATTTCAAAGCAAAGCTTTTGAACAGGTGTCCTTGGTTTCCAGGTTCTGGCAGACTGCTATGCTGCTTCGTTCCCCCATTCTGCTAGTACACAATGACGCGTGTTTGTTACGTTAATTCAATACCAGTCTGTAAGCCAGTGTCATGGAAACCTTCACTGCTACTCCAAGTCGGTGGTAGGAAGTGGAATGCACGAGATCGAGTTCTTAGTCATGGAAACCTTTCATAGGTTATATAATCTGAAGTTATACAATTCCTCGTCTCTAATATTACACATAATGATGCTTAATGCCAAAGAGTTTCAGCTGAATTCAGTGTCATGTTGATCCATCATGACGAAACGTGCATAAACACCATTGCATTGTGCTCTATTCATATTAAATATATATTTTATTCTTTATCTTTTGGTATTTAAGTATGACAAAGTGTACGAGGACACTGTAGGATATTTTAATAAAGCTAAACGTCATGTTTGGCGACTATTTCATGTCCGTCTCACGTAGGTGTGTATTACTCAGGAATTTATTTCTCCATTCCAAAGCATACGTTTTTTTGACTCACACGCCAGAAAAAAGGGAGCAGAAATGCAAACCCCTTGGAGTTGGAGAAGGTTAAGTGTAGAAATGGTTGCAGACTGCCATCCAGTGGTGAAGTGCACCATTTTTCCCCAATCTCAACTTCTGAACAAAGCTGAATGAAGGGATTAGGGTGTAATGAAGCGTTTTCAGAAGCTTGAAAGCAAGCAGAACGTAGCTGAAGCATTTTGCACCGTCTATCTCCATCCCGCTAGTAATTATGAGTTGAAGAATGTAATGAGGTTAATGAGGATAACGGGGATAAACATGTTTTTTGTTTTGTTTGTGCATCAGATTTGAACGCACGTTCTTCTAGTCATTTCGACTTGATGCTTCAGGCCTCCAACAGGTCGTCTAACAAACTTCACTAGAGCTAATAAGATATTAGACTGACGTCTGGTGATTCCCACATGAAAACTGGAAAGGGAACAGTGACAAGGGTGTGTTGGAAACAGAAATGGAACACCGCTCATTCCCAGTTGTAACTCATTCCTGGTTCTGGTTCCGTCTCAATCTTGGGAAGAAAAAAAAAAGATATAAACCTCACTCGTTAGAAACGCCATGTGCTGTTAATGTAGGACTTGTAGTTGTGAGCATGCACACAGAGAAATGAACGTTGTTCTCTTACAGAGCTGGAGAAGGAAGCGAAACTCTCACCTCAGCCTATGATGTCACTGTTTCTCTTCTTGATAATGATGGCTGTCTCCAGAAGCTGCAGCAGCACACAAAAGACACCGCATGCAAACGCTGCTCAGGCAGGGTGGGGTTCCTGTCACATGACCCAAGTTACTGTAAAGCAGAAGAGAGGGCAAAAATGAGAAGTTTTATTTTCTGAAATTTCCAAGTTAAAATCAGTACAGCCTGCGATCTGCTTCGTTCTCGGAATATGCTGTTTCATATCTTTTTTTTTTTCCCCTTTTACATTCTAAATTTGTCTCATGTAAATATATTGGCAGTTGCATGCTAACCCATGCTGAATATGTTACCATTTCTCACACAACATGCCAGCAGGCTTTGGTATTTATGTTGTATGCTAGATTTATGTTTTTTTTCACAATGAAAGTGACTCTCAGAAATACAGGAAGTGCACGCAAAGATGGGAAACGGTCTCAAAATGCATTTTACAGTTGGGTGGTTTATAGGTGCGCGTGTTCATTAGGTGTAGATCAAAGACTCATCTTCTTAAAGATGTTCTGATAAGGGCTTGTGCTTGAAACGCTAAACAGTTTCCCACATCTAAATATGTTTCTGTTTCAAAAAGTAGTTTTAACTCAAAACAAGTCGTTTTACTTACGATTTCGAAGTTAAGGACAGCCGCGAGGAGCTCTGCTTATTTGGGAAGTTTAGTAAAAGCCACCAACTTGAGTTTAGGGTTCCACCAAAAGTGACACGGAGGTGACTATTTTAAGCTTGCCTTACCTGCGTGTGTTCAGAGATGACGTTAGTTTAACCAAAGCAGCTGTGTGAACTAAGTGTTATTGTGTGACATAGCGAGCATCAGGCTCTAGCTGTCAGGGAAACGCACTTACACAATGTATGTTAGTTGAAAAAAAAAAAAAAAAAGCTGTAAAGGCTTAAAATGACCCACTGAAACTACAGTGATGTGTCAACAGTGTCGAGTGCAAGGTGACACCTCTCTCTCACATCGTGAGACTGATGTGCATGATGAAATGATCCACAAAATTACCTAAGTTCATGTTGTAAACTTCTTATTCTTTGATCAAGTGTCACTAATGTTGCTGATTTGACATAAGGTCTGTTGTCTGCTTGCTATCAGCTCATGGTGATATTAGCCTAAATCAGATTAAGATAACAATATTTAAATGTGTGTCCTTTTTTTTTTTTTAAATAAAAATAAATTATTGACATTAATATTATTAAACATGGAACAGCTGCTTAATGGGCGGGGCCTCTGAATAGCCTGTGGGAATAAAGACAGGCAGGTTTACTACATTTCATAGATATTTCATTCATCTAAGTTAATTAACATGTTTGTGTCTTTCACCGGAGTCAGAATGGAATTTGAAATGCCACCACAAACACATACACACACACACACACACACACACATGGCTATGTGTAATTTTATTGTGTTAATGTCTTCGTTCATTTTTCTAACATCCTAAAAAAATGATTTGCAGGTTTGTCCAAACTTTTGTCTGGTACTTCAAGAAACACACACAGAAGGTGGGCAAATGCACACACTAACAAGGGGCAATGAGAAATAGGTGGGACTAATTAACCATCATGACCACGTAAGTAAAGTCAAGGGGACAACACGGCAGGCTGTGTACAGATTATGCAGGGTAACAAAGGACAGAATTAGGGCAGATGTGACCGAGCCCTCTTAAGACATGGCGACACTTGCTGGAAGCCTGGAGTTCTGGGAACATCTGTGTAAATTTAGTTATGAAATAAACTCTTCCTTGGCCTTCACTCATTTCATTAGACTTGGGTCAGGTTTAAATCTTTTTGTAAGTAAATAAGCAGTGTCTCAGGACATTTCTGCTCCTTTCCGGTTCTCGTGCCTTGATCGTATCTTCCTTAGTTAAGGAACCCCTTTTTCCACAAGTTCCCTGAGGAACTTCTTAATGAAATGTCCATGACATGCTTTGGTCAAAATACCACAAGAATAAAGCACCACAGCTCCCTTCTCACCCTGTCTAAACAGCTCTGCTCAGAACGGCCAGTTTGAGTGAATGTTCCTTTAAATTATGGTGATATACTGCTCAGCCCACTCCCTCCTCCACCAGCCAATCAGGCAGCACTTCCCTAATGAATATTCATTTACAGCATTTGGCTGTAAATGATGACTTTCTGACTATTCATGACTTTTCCCTGCATACCAAGCCGTGAGTGGAGATACTCAAATGGAGGTGGTATAATTCTAATGAGTTCCCTTTGTGACATAGCAAGGGGAGTCAAATCTGAATGGCTTGATGATGAAGCACATGTTTTCTGAAACAGGCAGCCCAAAAGAAACTGACTGGGTTGCCTTATATCAGAGTTTGTGGGTTGGTACGAGCTCAGGATACCCAAACGTACTGTATGTGCACAAGCACTCACAAAAGTGCGTTTTACATAGTAAGTTCCCACTAAGACAAACTAACTCTCTCTTTCTCCCGTTATGCTACATTTTTAAGTGTTTTACATTTTTAAATTAGTCTTTCTTGTTTTGTTGTTTTTGTTGCTTTTATTCCCGCCCATGTTCATGAAGCTCCGTCCCCAGGATCTACGGTGGCCCACAGTGTGTATAAAATGACTCACAGGAGGCATCCAAACACAAACAAGCATTCTGGACCAGAAGCCAGTTTTCCAAGCAGGTTTTCTCAGAAACTTAATACACTTCTGCTAAGGCATTGTTTTTTTTTAAATTATATTCATAAAATTAAGGAATAAAAAAATCGACTATTGCACTTTTAATGCGTCTGTAATAAAATATTCACATACACATCTTGGATCAGAGCTGGAAACAGTGCATTACAAGACTGTGGCATCACCACTGGAACTGAGACAGGTATTTATACAACATATATGTTGCTTATTAACTTATATGCACCCAAAGTATAACTATGTTTGCTTCAGAAGTGGGAAAGCTGAGTTCCTACACACAAGTTTGAGCTCCTGATGGCTTCTTGATGCTGGCTGAAGCTCGAGACATCGGCTCAGACACAAGAACAGCTAGGACCGAAGGCCGAAATATAGCATCCAAGCACCTTCTGCCATATGGAAATCTGGATAGATCAAATCCTGCATGTAAAGGCTAATACACTTACCAAAAAAAAAAAAAGAATCTATGAACCAATAAACAAACACACCCTTTTACATATCCAGTCCTGTTTGTCCATTTAATGAGCAGGTCTATTTCTGCACTTCATGGTAAAGCTAGATCTGTGTGAGCATGATCACTGAAATAAGGATGTGTGATGAATGTGAACCAAGCTGTCATATGGCAGATGTGCTCAGTGGGCATGACGGGGAAATTCCATTGAGTGAGAAGCATGGGTCAACCCAGTGGGCTGGACCTGGCTTTTTTTTTTATTGCTGGTTGTAGTCGGTTTTGCAAAGCTTGCAGGTGGTATAATGATAGCTTGGAAATCACATGCTGCCATTGTCCCCCAAACCGCCCCAACCGCTGTGCTGTAGTATTCTGTAAAATCAAAATTGTTTATGAAGGGAAATATAAAAGAAAGCCCATGACTGGGGTCTAAATGAAAAGCACAACACTCAGCAGGTACACATACAGCACTTTGGTAAACACTCAGGGTTACACAAGGGCTAATGAAAAACGGGTGATGTTAATTAACTAAGGAAACAAAAACAGGAAACGCAGACCAAATATGGAAAGTGGATAGGGAAAAAAAAACAGGGCACAGAATAAGTGAAGGAGTGAAATCTGGTGGATGTTCCATACACACTTTAGCATTAACCAGTCACATGACTGTAAGGGTGGGTATAAAATTACTTTTATCTGCTAATAAAGTTGCTCACTGTTATAAATAACAGTCTCGTATTGTCATGTCTCACTTACAACTTCACTATCACCATGTATCAAGCAGACAAGCATATAGGTACGTACATATACAAATACATATAATCTTGACAGGATATCATATGAGCTGCAATGACGTGTGTGTGTGTGAGAGAGAGAGAATGTGAGACATGCTATGCTGTTGATAAATACAACACCTGTGCAGTCTAAGAGGAACTTGCATCTACAAAGCTGTCCCATGTCTACTGTCGTGTTACTTGCTTCTCCTCATCGTAGCACTATAAAGATGATCACTTCCTGCAACTTTTTGCATTCTGTAGAATGAAAGCAGTTTGCCGAAGCAAGCACGGCAGCGCAGTCGACACGCTCTCTCAGTGTAGGCAGGGGTTATTGACACATTTATATGGGGTTGAATTGTGTCTAGCAACGCATCGCAGCTTTCTTTTGTTTGTGACATTGCTTGTCTTTAGAAAGGAAGGGCTTTTAAGTGTATTTTGTTGAGCTGATTTGCTTGATATGTACTGTATGATAATGTATGATAATATACAGTAGCTCCACTAGATATTCAAGTTTTTTTTTTTTTTATATCAGCCATATTAATGTTTAGATTCTTTCTAGGTGCTAAAATCAGGTAGAATAGTATTTACTGCTAACTGTGCATTATTACAAAAAAAAAAAAAAAAAGAGTCCATCTAACACTGTAAAAATGTTCTTTGGTTCAGTGGATCCTGTCAATATTCCATGTAGAACCTTAGAAGCGAGGCGTCAGACTCAAAACGTTGGCGTGCAACTTATTTGCAGCACCTTCTGCATGTCCTCGCAGCAGATTGTGTTTGCAGAGACGTTTCGGAGCCCAGTAAGTCTAATCATATGTCATGTACAGTGTGAGTGACAGCTGAGAATTTTTCTGCAGAAGCTGAACTTGTTCTCTCTCTCTCTCGTTTAATAAGTTGGAGGAGATTACGGAGAAGATGGTTAGGGTGATGCATGTCCTTTATCAGTTTTACTCTCGCCTGCTTCCTCCGTGTCTGTAAGTCTGGGAGATGTAGTGGGATTACTTGAAACCTTGTCATTATTTTGTTATTTTTATTTCTCTGTGCAGCCCTCAAGCGGTGCGTTTCCATGCTCTAGATACGGGCTAATCAGAATATCGTATACATGAACAAAGACATTTAACAGGGACCCCATTTCTAGCCATAAGAGTAAAGAAGTGCAGTCACTTTTTCACAACATTAGTCTCACTTGATCATCCAGGAAGCCCAAATATTTGCTATCGGCATAATGTTTCCATCAAGGATTAAATGAGATGGTTAGGGAGGGTCTTTAGAAAAGTACACTCTCATCTCAACCGACTTCTTAGCGTTGAGATTCATGTTGTTGGCTGCAGGATATTGTTGATTTTACATCGAGGTGTCATGTCCAGTGTCTGAGAGCTTGAAAGCATGCAGTAACGGAACGACACATCAAGCGACATACAAGGCCCTCTGTGAAAATAAGCAAAGTTGTATTTGTTTTTTCTCAAGCACCATAACCATCGGTTCCTGCCCTTGAGAGATCAGCACTGATTCTCTTGTAGAGGCATTTTGGTCCTCTCCTTCATACAGGTTTTACATTTTAATATCCTTTATTTCATTTTTTTTTTTTTTTTTTTGTGCACGTAAACCTCAAAGGTTCAAAGCTGAAAAGTGAGATTTTTGTTTGTTTCTTTAACCATTTCTATGGAAGTTAAAAGCCAAAGCAAAGTCTGACCTTCCTGGCAGACGCAAACAGGCTTTGATTTCACTTATTCTGGTATTTAAAAGAACTCGTGATGCCATTAACCATAAACCGCCAGGCAAAAACAGCCCCAAAGCCTCACCGATCCACCTCCGTAATTTACAGTGGGTTATCAGGTTAGGTGCAGTCTCCTTTACTGTGCATGAGCAAAACAGCTCGAATTTGTTTCATCCGACCACAAAGCATCACACCAATTATAGTTCTAATGACACTTGGTAAAGTTCACATGCTGCATTGTGTGAGGTGTTCACAGGAAGGGCGTCTTACTTGCAGCACAATCAGCTTGTTATTATGAAAGTGACATTTAAAAGATGATTTTTGATCCGTTTTTTCTTTCCCCCTCTTCACTGTGTGGGTTTGGATTTGGATTTGCTTTTTTTTGTTGGTTTTTTTTAAAACTGTTGTAAGTTACTCATGAAACAGCATGTTGCAACGTGGCTTGTGCTGCTTTCTTCGCCACTGCGCAGATTAACCTGATTGTTGTGAGAAGCAAGTAAGAAAACTTCCTCGGCTGCGTCTCAAACCACATTCTATTAATGAATAATTTGCACACTATTATTTAGTGTGGCTTAGGACATGGCCCAGATTTTTAAGACACGGGGAATGTAATCAGTTTTGTAAATGTCTTATAAGAATAAAACAATGTTTTGCTGTATGTAATGTAGCTGGCTAGAATGATCACGGGGTGTTTTTGGACTTATTTCTAGGAAATGTTCATGGTGTGAATAAACCAGTATGTTAACAAACAGTAATACCTCTTACTTTGCATTAACATGTTATATTTGTTCAGCAAAAACTCACCGTGTTTGAAAAATATTGCAGTAATTTTTTGGTGATATTACTATCCTAGTGTACACTATATGACCAAAAGTATGTGGACACCTGAGCATCACAGCCATATGTGCTTGATGAACAGATTGAGTCCCCTCTTTCGTCTTACAATAATCTCCAGTCTTCTGGGAAGGCTTTCCACTAGGTGTTGGAGCGTGGCTGTGGGGATTTGCGTTGTGTTCATTCACACAACAGCATTAGTGATGTTATGGCTCTGATGTTGGGTGAAGAGGTTCATCCCAAACGTGTTTAGTGGGGTTGACTGTGCAGGACACTCGAGATCTTCCACTCCAACCTTGGCAAACCATGGAGCTCGTTTTCTGCACCGGGGCATTGTCATGCTGGAACAGGTTTGGGTCTCGTAGTTCCTGTGAATGGAAATTGTAATGCTACAGCATACAAAGAAATCCTAGATTACTGTGTGATTCTAACATTGTGGTAACAGTCTGGCGAAGAACCACATGTGAGTGTGAGGGTCAGGGGTCGGATATAAGTGACCATATAGTGAAGCGTAATGGTATAATTCTTTTCTTAGACTACAATATCAAAATACCATAACAATTTTATTTCAGATTGTACTCAAGCAAAGAGCTAAAACAAACAAACAAAAAAAGCCAAATCATTTTTTTAGCATGTCTTCTACATGTATAGAAGGTGTTGGTTTGCATCATTGACTGATTTATATCCCTACAGTTCAACAGTTTCTATTCCAGAAATCCATCAACAAGGCATCAGAGGTCATTAGATTCAACAATCACACCATCAGAACAGGTTCATTAAACATCAAACTGGCTAGAACGGCACAGTGTGACACGACACCAATATCTACCACCAATATCTCTTCTCTAGTCACTATTTAAACAAGGCCTCATGGCAGAAATGGATTAAAAAATGTGTGTAATTGTTGATATACTGGTAAGGAGACGTTTATTTAGTGTTGTTGGAGGGAGTTACCGCCGTCGGTGCTTTGTAGGAAAATTGCTGTAGCTTTTGTAAAGTTGTAAACATGGAAAAGTCTTCAAAACTTCAAGAGAGAGAAGAAAGGGGCTGGTAAGGAAATGATTGTATAGCTGATATATGTGATAACAGGAAGTAACTTGTTTCTTTATTACTATAAACATACAAAAAGTGCATTGTTTTGTTCTTTAATTTAAAAAAAGGCAAAAAAATACATTGGGACATGCTGTTATTGGAAAATAATCAACGTTAGGCCACATCACAGCACACCACGGTTATTATCCTAGAATAACGTGACCTGCTGTGCTCTTTCTTTTTTAGATGTCCACTCACTGTGTATTTAGCTCATATTTTTAAAAAGCAATTCCAGAGATTATTGACAAATTCACACAATTACTTGTTAATCACAGCAGATGTTAATAATGATGCGTGAGAGATTGTAGTTAATAAAAGAACAGGAACCGTTTCACAACCTGGAGCCTGTTTAAAACGATGAGGTCATATGTCATCCTGCTCTGCAAATAACTACTAAAGCTGAGACATCTGAGAGCTGCAGACGTTAAAACCGACAACTATACGATCTTATACGGCATTATAATCAGTGCGGAAAATAACTGACCGAGTTTAAGAGACGGAAATTCTGAAGTTGCGACTGTGAAGCTAAGAAGCTTTAGTTCTAAGTTCTCATATGAATCTGACTCTTTTTGTAACTTCCTCAAACATGGCGGGAAACCAAAAAGAGAGGAGAAAAAAAACAAGTGAGGAAGTGGTATCTTGCAGCATACTTTACAAGGGACTAGATAATGAGCTGTGTTCATAGGACCTGTGTACAGTTCTTTAAAAAGGACTGAATTTGAAATCCTGCAGCATTCAAACCAAGGAATCATGAATAGACGTTTAATACATTTGGACAAATCTGAATAATGTGAATAATATTACATTATGCATTACACCACATGATGTTATAGTGCCAGGTAGATATTTATAAAACAATGCACATTCGGTTAATGTGACTACACACTGCTGTGTGCTGTGTAAAACCCAACATACAAGGATCCGGTCACTGGTTTTTTACACTTATGTCTAAGTTGTTCTGTCAATTTCTGATTAGTTTTCACCTAAATATGAAGTCTGAATACATTTAATGATTTTTTGGAAGCTTGCTTTTGCATTTCTGAAACACATTCGTTGTCTGTTTGACAAAAATATTTACTGTTTGCATTATACTAAGCCGGGTTATATGTAGGTGCATGTGC
>JAQQZR010000007.1:1916545-1933753 GCA_030068235.1 Notoglanidium macrostoma
CTGACATGCACTGTCAACTGTGGGACCTTATATAGACAGGTGTGTGCCTTTCCAAATCATGTCCAATCAACTGAATTGACCACAGGTGGACTCCAATTAAGCTGCAGAAACATCTCAAGGATGATCAGTGGAAACAGGATGCACCTGAGATCAATTTTGAGCTTCATGGCAAAGGCTGTGAATACTTATGTACATGTGCTTTCTCAGTTTTATTATTTTTAATAAATTTGCAAAAATCTGAAGTAAACCCTTTACATTGTCATTATGGGGTGTTGTGTGTAGAATTCTGAGGAAAAAAATTTATTTAATCCATTTTGGAATACCAATACCAATACATAACAAAATGTGGAAAAAGTGATGCGCTGTGAATACTTTCTGGATGCACCGTATGTATGCAGAGGTGGTGAGAATCGTCCCAATATTTTTATGTGTTTTTTGTATGTGTACAAACACATGCCAAGATATTCCAATAAAAAGGTATTTTTGCATAAATACTAGTCACACAGCCATCAGTCACTGGAACCTACACACCGAGCTCTGCTGCATTGAAACTGATTACAGATAACATGGAACATTAGTGCTTATCCGTGGTTCACCACTGCCACATACGTAACTAGTTCTACTTCTAGATAATTATCAACTCAGTGATGTTTGCCACCATGTTATAATTGCTCTACTGATGCCCCTGCAAAACTACATTTAGTAATATTCAGTAATGATCATTACCAAATGCATGTTTAATTATAAGTAATAAATATGATTTAGTACTGTAACTAGATCTGACCCAAATTCAAACAGTGTTTTAATTCCCTGATTTAATGGCAGGGTAGGTATTTTGTTTTAGAATAATTTTTTTTATAGTTCTTGAAATTCTCTTTCACTCAGACACTAAGAAGACAAAAATCTGTCCTCTGTGACAGTTGCAGGGCTGCAAGAAGCCCGTCCAACCAAATCATTTATATTATATTGCTAAAGCTAGTGAGCTAGTGTATAGCTGTGAGTACTAACAATCATAAGCCATGTTCATTGTTTACACTTATTATGATAATGTTCAGTTTCATTACATATAAATGAGACGTGAGGTAGTTGGATATGACAACATGCTATATTCTTCCCCCAGCGCTCTCTCTCTGTCATGGACTTGTCCTCCAGCAGTAGTCAGGCTGTGTGTGTTCATGTGTTTTGGGAAGTGGTTTTGGAGGGAAGGCTGAAGAGAGATGGTGGGATTTTTTGGTGGGATACTTTCAAAATCTAGCTTACTCTTGCTGGTTTCTCCAAAAATATCCCTACCCTACCTTTAATTATCTCTTGTATAAATATCAACAGCTACATTCGCAAACTCTCACTTTGGAAAATGTAGTTTTCACTCTTTTTTTTTTTTTTTATCAGTAATGGGACTCTAGTCTCGGTATTACTTGGTGCTGGATCAGAAAGAAAATCTCTAATAACCAAATATAGTGCTGAAGCATGTGACTCATCTTCTGTTTCTCCTTTTTCACTGCAGCCAAACGTACAAACCTTTTGCTACGTGTATATTTAGGTGCTTCAGTTTTTTTTTGTTTTTTTTTGCAAAGTCCCTGCTGTTCTGAGCCGAGTCATTGTTAAATGGTAGAGTGAGTATCGCATAGTACTGTCTCTCTCTCCCAGTTAAAATCATCTTAACTTTGCGATGAATTTGAGAAATTCAGCCGTGGTCTTAATGCAGAGCAATTCAGAAATGTGTAAAAAAAAGTGCCGTCCTGAATGCAATTTTTGTACAAACAATGTCGATGTTGATTTATCAAGATCAACTTTAGTCTTTAAATTAGAAACTGTAATAACATAGAGTATTTTCAGTAAGTAGTATGGTTTAAAACTGGTTGTAACTATGGTTATAACTGTGCTATACCCTAGAGCAGAAATGATTTTGATCTAATTTGAAAACTTGATTAATTTTCTTTGCTTGTTTGCATTCCATAGAGTGTCCCACGTATTTTCTCCAATTACACAGTCCGAGAGGCCAAAAAACCAGAAAACCAATCAAAGAATCGCTATGTTGACATTCTTCCCTGTAAGCTTATCATGAAGCAAATACAAACCAAAATATAAACATTCATTCAATCAAATCATTTGATTATTTTTCCCCTGTACTTTAACCCCTGACTGCATGTCTACTTTCAGATGACTATAATCGTGTTCCTCTCTCGCACGGAGGAACAGGTGACTACATCAACGCCAGTTTTATTGAGGTCGGTGTAGTTAATCTGAAAGTTTCAACGTCTGTTGCTCATTATTCACTTCTCTATATATGATAAAGTCCATGACCTTTACATTTCTTCATTCAGGGATACAAGGAATCCAACAAATACATCGCAGCCCAAGGTAAATGCTGCTTTTTACAACCCAAAACACCATCAGAAATAATCTTTCCTGCTTTTGCTAATACAGATTTTATTACTTTTTTCAAGGACCCAAGGATGAGACCACTGCAGATTTCTGGACAATGATCTGGGAGCAAAAGTCTTCGATTATCGTCATGGTAACCCGTTGTGAAGAAGGAAACAAGGTATAGCTAATCATGATGTATTAATATATTAGTAAATCTGCGATCTTCCATATTGATAAGTCATTTCTATAAATGGCGAGCCTTCAGTCCGGAACTTTGTCAAATGAAGCGTTAAACAGAAAATTGTCTGCCATTGTGCTAGTAAACGTCATGCTTGATGCTGGCATTCAGTTCATTTCAGTTGAATTCATTTGTATAGGGCTTTTAAAAACTCACACAGCGTACAAATTACAGATTTAAATTTAATATTTATTCCTAATGAGGCAACGGTGGCAAGGAAAAACTCCCTGCGACCACATGAGGAAGAAGCTTTGAGAGGAACCAGATGCAAAAGGGAACCAGTCTTCATCTGGCTGACACCGGATAGTGCCATTATAGATCATTTCCTTTCTGTAACTGTATACTGTTTAGCCAAAAAGTGCAGTTGTGTAAACGGGAACGTATGAGCTTATTAGCAACTTCTGAGTGTAACATCAGAGTCATTTCTGAATTCATTATAGTTTTATCTGAAAGTCTGTTGTATCGAACTGAAGCTATTAATTGTTCAATGATGGAGACTTGATGGAGTGTAAAACAGTTCTTAGCAATCGCAGTCCTAAAGATATCCCAAGAAGAACATCCACCCTGGTATAAATTCATTCATCCATTTTCCTCCTACTTTAGCTGGTGGTAGTTTTGGTTGGTTTAGAAGGTCAGTTCAGACGTCTCTATTCCCAGCTACAGATTCCAGCTCTTCCTGAGAGAGCCCCACATGTTCTAACTGTAAGATCCTATAGGATGTGCCTGATACATGTTTAGTGGGAGCGATCCAGGCGTAAGGAATTAAAACTCAATTGGCTCCTCTCAAAGCTCTCTACTCCAATTGTCAAGCTCCTAAACCTGTCACAGGAAATAAGGATAGCAACCTTATTTCTGCCACTCGTACTCATAACCTTTTTCTTTCAGTCACTACTCATAGCTTTTGTGACCGTAAGTGAGTACAGGGACGTAGACGACAGGTAAACACGTCCTCGTCTACAAACTGAGCTCCTGTTTCACCTTCACAGACCAAAGCAGTGGCAGGAACACTTCTGTCACTGATCTGATCTGTTTATGGTTGTGCTCTATTTTTCTTCCCTGTGAATAAAATCCCAACATAAATCTCCTCCACCGGGGCAAAGTCTCTGGAGTTCAGGGTTGAACTGGAACAGAGGAGCTGTGAGGTGGTATTACTAGTCCCTGCACCACTGTGCCACTTAGATTAGAATCACGCTGTGCTTTATTTATATCTAAAAACTTTCATCAACCCTCTTTTGCTTCTCAGAACAAATGTGCTCAGTACTGGCCATCCCTGGATAGAGAAACAGAGATTTTTGACGATTTGGTTGTGAAAATCAAAGGAGAGGAAAACTGCCCGGATTACATAATTCGCCACCTGACCCTGATGAACGTGAGTAAATCCCGACTTGTTTTAATTTACAGTCATTTCTAATATTAATCAATGAAGCTTAGTCCATGTTAAACCCAAATTCAATGAGTTCACTACTGTGACTTATTTAGAAATCTTCTATATGATTCTGGCATACTAAAAGTTATTACATAGTTTTGAATAGTATTTCGTCCTCCTTTTTAGCGGAAAGAGAAGTCAGCGGAACGAGAAGTCACTCACATCCAGTTCACCAGCTGGCCTGACCACGGCGTCCCCTCTGACCCTGGCCTGCTCCTTAAACTCCGCCGCAGAGTCAATTCCTTCAAAAACTTCTTCAGCGGACCTATTGTCGTGCACTGCAGGTACTATAGGAGCTGAATTTGGAAAGCAGTCACATTATTTTATCACATTATTCTGGCAAACTTTTGTTAGTTATGAAAAAATCCCAGTCTGCAGTTTTCATTCAAAAGCTGGACACAAATGGGTCTTTGTTCTGTGCAGCGCTGGAGTTGGACGCACAGGGACCTACGCCAGTATCGATGCCATGATTGAGAGTCTGGAGGCAGAAGGACGGGTGGACATTTATGGATATGTGGTTAAACTTCGCCGCCAAAGATGCCTCATGGTCCAAGTGGAGGTGAGACACGGCGCATCCTGCCACATTCTGGCTTCATGTTCTTCTTTATTATCAAGTAGCTTTAAAATGCAGGTACATGAATAGGCATTAATACATTAGTGAGTAATACATAATAATAGTCTATTAATCATTAATTCATTTATACTTAGTTAACTAAGTGAACATTATCTGTATTACTGATTTTATTACTGATAAGGGTGTATAAATACACATTAATTAACACAATATTTAGCTTTAGTAAACAATTCAAAATTGATTATAATGATAACTAGTGTTGTCGTTCTATACTAATTAAAGGCCCAGTATGTGCTCATCCACACGGCGCTGATCGAGTACAGTCAGTTTGGTGAAACGGAAATGTCGCTGTCAGATTTCCACTCGGAGGTCAACACACTCCGACAGAAGGACGAAAATGAGCAGTCTATAATGGAGTTGGAGTTTCAGGTGGGTGTTTCCTCTTTTTTTATCCTACTGTCTTCTAATAATGTCCAACTTGCTACTGTTGTGAGTCTAAATCTCAGCGCTCACAGAAAGCCACTGCTGGTTAAACACATTATAACCTGCTCGGCTCTATCACTCTACTGTATTCTTCCTTACTTTAAGTGGCTTTGGGCAGCTATTTGGTTGAATAAATGAATGTAAATGCAGAACTTCTTGATTTAAATGCAATGAGTAATAATGGGACAATAAAAATAGCTGACTTATTTTGTGTCCAAGGTCACTCTTCATTTACACAATATGACATACAATACAATATATATTGTTTTTCATGTGAAGTGACACTTCTCAATCCCTAGCACCTTATAACATTTTACTGTGATGGGTTTTTGCAGAAACTTCCAAAATTCAAAAACTACAGGTCGTCCAACACGGCGCGCACCGAGGAGAACAAGAAGAAAAACCGCTCCTCTATCGTACCATGTGAGCATCAAGCTTTGCTTTTACACACTTTTACTGAGAAATTCTGTGAAATCAGATTTAGTCATGTTATTTATACTTTATCACTGATCTGTACACAATGAGCCTGAGTTTTGTTGTACAAAGCAAAACGTTTTTACCCCCATACTGTAGAGTATCTACATAAAAAAGCTAATTTCAGAATGTCTTTGGTCATCAATACTTACTTTTCTCTTTCAGATGACTTTAACAGAGTGTCTATTAAAGTGGATGATGAAGCCAGCCATGACAGCGAGGCTGAGGATGAGGAGGAATACTCCTCCGACGAAGAGGATGAAGTCCCCACCAAATATATCAACGCATCCTTTGTGGATGTAAATGTTTTCCTATATACAAAGCTGAAAAAGCATAAAAGCTGTCCAACATTCTCAGTTAAATAAACATTGGATTTAACGATGCTCGCTCATTTTGATGTATTACGTCTGCCTTCCTTTAGGGATACTGGCACCCGAGCAGCATCATTGTCACTCAGGGACCTTTGGCTGACACGGTTGCTGACTTTCTGCACATGCTTTACCAGAAGAAGGTTAAAACCGTGTTCATGCTCTCTGATTGCACTGAGAATGACAAGGTGAGACTCTCCAAATGTAAGCAGGTTCATCAGGTAGGTCTCAGAAAGATGCCATTCTCATGACTTCTTGTTGTGTCGATCTGTCAGGAGTTCTGCACTCAGTATTGGGATGATGAGAAGAAAACATTTGAGGAGATTGTAGTGGAGGTCAAAGAGACGGAAAACACCCCCACATACGTCAGACGGTGCCTGGAAATACAGCACACCAAGGTCTGCAGCTTTTCTGTTGATGATCCTATTGACTCTTAGACTCATAATTCAAATGCTCATATATATTTCAATACAGTGCAACTATGTATGTAAGATATAGCCATGCACTCAGACTTACTCATCACTCCTGCAGAGGAAAGACAGCCACACGTTGCAGCAGTACCAGTTCCTGAAATGGGCGGGTCACGAGCTCCCAGAAAACCCTCTCGACTTGATTGACATGATGAAGACTGTCAGACAGAGCAATGACAGCAGCAAAAGCAAGAATTTCCCCATTTTAGCACACTGCAAGTGAGTCTAAACTGCTAAGTACTGCTTGATGATGCTTTAGGATCTGCTACGTTACTGGTCTTCGGGAGTTTGTGTATCATTGAATAGAGCATAAAGAGAAATGAGTATTTAATATACTGTATTTACAAGCACATGGTTGTTTCCTCTCCCAGTGATGGCTCCTCACGCTCTGGAATCTTCTGCGCCTTGTGGAAGCTTCTGGACAGTGCGGACACAGAGAAACTGGTGGACATCTTCCAGGTGGCCAAGGACCTGCGCAAAGCTCGTCTGGGCATGATCAACAGCCCGGTGAGTCTCTAAACTTCAGCTACAGGGAAAAAACTTCACAGAAAAGGAAAATATAGATTCAGACAAATATTTGGACTGATATAAGTCAAATCAGAACATCAGAGTATAAAAGAATACAACTATGCACTTTTACGTTATTTATAACAATCTGTTAGATTAAACGGATTCTGGTCAATTTTAGTCATAAATATTCTTAAACCATGTCAGTAATTTGAGCAACAGATTACCTTTAGGTGTGTCCATAACAAGAGATGACATTCAGCAGGTTTTCAGAAATTTTCCGAAAGGTATTTAGTTATTTATAGGTTGAAATATTAAATTAAAATGCAAATTTTAAAATTACATACAGAAAGCGTTTTTAAATCTGAAAAATTTCAAACTCTCCCCAGTAGTAATAGCTATAGAATAGTTTTACAAAAGAATATGTCTACAGAATGTGCACATCAGCTTGGTTTCCATGTTTTGTAATACTTTGTCCTCCATTAAAACAGGCGCAGTACGAGTTCCTGTATGCTGCCTTGGAGGCGGCGTACCCCGTGCAGAACGGCGAGGTGAAGAAGCCCAGTGAAGCCCCTGCTGACTCTGTGCAGGTTATTAATGAATCAACAGCTCTGATCAGTCCCAGCACAGACGCTGCCACCCAAGAGAGCACCCAAGAGAGCACCCAGGAGAGCACCACTGAAGGCACTGACTCACCAGCACCTGAAGAGGGAGCCACTGAGCCCAGCAGTGAGCCAGAGAAAGGTGTTAGTGAAAGCACCACCAATGGGCCCACTGCTACTGTAGAGGTTTAAAGTGTTAACTCATAATTGTAGCTTGCTTTGTATTTCACTTTTTAAAGAAGCACATTTTTTTATTTAAAGACTGATTATTTGATACACTCTGAATAACTGTAAAAATTTTTAATGGAAATCTCATTTTATTTGACATTGAATTTCAGTTTTGTTGTATTTAATAGTGTAATAATTTAATTAACAGATTAACATGAGAGAAAAAAAGCAAAACATTTCTTCAGTCTACCAAAGACCAGTTCTATTCTGTGAAAACAACAACCCTCTGCGTCAGTGTTATATTTTGTGGGGTTTTTTTTGTACCTTTGCAGTTTTGTATTTTAGTTCAACATGCTAAGAGTTCAGAAAGACCACTTACATGCATTTATTCCACATCTCTTCACATTCTTTATTTAAATTTCGTTATGAATCTGTTTTGAAATTTGAAAAGAATTTGCTTTTAATCCTGTCTTTTTCATCTTTAAATTGCATGCTTGAATGTAATGTAAATGCTAATATTCGTTGTATATCTATATATATCTAGAAATATTTTGTTAAAACATCTAAGTTATGAAGTGTCGAATGTATTCTTAAGCAGAGTTAGGATATGCAAAGATTTCTTTGCACTACACTTGTGTCTTCAAACTATCTAATTGGAAGGATTCTCACTCACAGATCAAATATGATTATGGCTTTTCTATGTTGTTTGTTAATTTGAAAAAAGGAATAAAAGGATTTAAATATGTTGCTACGTAATGCATTGAAAAAAAGTTGGATTCTGATACATCAGGACCGTTAGCATGTAGGTGCCTCGTATGTGGGTTTGTAGGACGCTCCAGATGCAGAGGGTTCGGCTGTGACGACATCCTGTGCAGATGGGAGCAAATAAACAAAGTGTATAGTGAGGCTTTTACTGTAAGCAATATAAATACTGTCAGCGTTTCGTCTTATTTCACTAACAATCACATTTGCTTCATTAATAGTACATTCATAAATAAAGTATCTACCTGTCATCCAGTGGCGCAGACGTCTGTTACTGAAGTACATATCTCTGTGTGTTCTGTTAAATCGGATGATTTGTAGGCTTCCTGTTTAATTCTCATTCTCTCTATATGTAAGTACATCAAAAATTCAAAATAGGTCAACATCATTGTCAGTGTTTAACACTAAAACTAGCTAGCTAAATTTTACTGAAGAAGATAGTGACAGCTTGGCATAAAAGTAAACAAGGAAATTCTGTAACAAACACAAATAATCAAATGCAAATGTATGAATTTATTTACAATATTCTGGCTGGTGATGATATGTTTAAGTTTGAGATGTCAGATGTCATGTTCTTTACATTTCCAGTGATTGGCACTTGGTTACGAAATTTCGTCCCATTGTAAGATCGCCCAATCATCATATAGAGAACCGTGCACACTGTCCAATAAACATTGAGATATTATGAAGCACCCACTGACTCACAGTGATGCCGTGTGTCTGTGCATATTTAAAGCCTGTTGTCCATTAAGCATTAATCTTCGCTCCTGTTAAAGCACAGTATGCTTGAGTCTGCCATAGGATCCCATTGAAGCTGTGTGTCAGTGGGGTTCTATAGGCCGAGTGTCTATGAGGCTTCAAAGGAGATTTTCAAGCAGGCTGTGCTGTCCACCGAAAACAGTTTGCTTCAATAAATTTCAGTGAGCTATCTGATATTCTGATTAGCTGAACTTTTGAATTTCACCAAGAATGTTGAGTAACAGACTCAGTACACTGGTGAGCATTCCATTGCCATGTTTTAATGACATTATGAAGGAGCCATGCTTCTCACCTAGTCTTAAAGTAATCACTTGTACAGCCATCTTACCTTTTAGGGAACACAAGATAGCCATGTGTTAATTAATCATTACATTTTGTATTAGATAACCTTAATCAAGTAATGTACAATGCAGTTTTGAACGGTGAACCTTTTAAATTCATTGGGGCTTCTGTTCTTCTCTCTTGCATGTGAAGACAATGCCAGACTCCCTTAAACTAATATCTATAAAACTCTAATGTCAGCTCATGAATGTTTTACGTAGACCTAATGTACAGCAGGTAACCTTCATATAAAGTGTTTCTCTAGATGCTTAGTGGTGAACCCAGACACCCAGAATTTAAACTCAAGGGATCGCTAAGTGTGAGTGAGGTGAGTCAGAGCAGGATATACCCTACAATTTGTATTATAAGGTAATTAAAAGAGCAGAACTAGAAATAGCCAAACTAGGTTTATCCTATTTCACAGAACAGATGTGTAATACATGTAACATACACTGGGTGGCACAGGAGTACAAGAAAGAGAGAACAGACCATATTGCCTGCGAGTAAAATGGTTGGGCATGTTATGCTTGAATTCCCATTGTCACTAATATTTTGGAATATTTGGTTCTGTAAGAAGATTTCCTGATTATTTTAATTGCCCATAATTGTCTTTTAGAAACTCATCCATCTATCATTGTAAAATATTTCAGAATATCAGTTTTGTAATATGCATATATAGAAATCTCTTTTGCTTTTCAAGGGGCATGGTCTCTGCTCTTACCTGAAATAAGCATCCCACTCTATTCCAGGGAAGAACCATGGCCTTGGATTTCATCCCAGCCCTTCACACTCAACATGTGTTGGAGGGCCACTACAGATGGTGCCAAGAAAACAAAATCATTTGCAAATAACAGGGATGTTACCTTTAGATCCTATAAGAGAAATCTTTCAAACTTTGGCTACATTTGTGCATGAAAACCATGAACAATTGGAGACAAGACACAACTTATTGGAGTCAAACACCCACCCACCCACTCTTTCAAGGTCAGAGTGGAACCCATATTGTTGCTCCTGAATCTGAGCCTCCTGTTCATTACTCTGTCATAGCTTTTTCCCCAGAGGTTGAGGGGTGTGATTCTGTAATTGGAACACACCCTCTGGTCTCCTTTATTTAAAAATAGGGAATTGTGCTAGTCCAAAAGCACTGCCCCAGATCTCCAAAAAAGTTAACCACACAACCTCAAGCTTGTCCAGGGCCTTCAACATCACTGGCCAAATCACATCCGCCCCTGCAGCTTTAAAACTACTAAGGTTTCTAACCAACATAATAATATCAGCCACAGAGATGGACTCCAAAGCACCAGAGGTTTCTGATGCTGCATCCCAGAGAGATTATGTTTATACCGGGTTAAAGAGGTTAAGGAGGCAAAATGAACTTTTCCAGCAGGTCTTGGTGACTTGCACATGGTCCATTTCAGGTGTTTTCTCACCTGAAAGTCCAGATCAATGTCCATGCCAAGCAGAAAAGCATTTTCACACTGTAAACAAACTAAACCGTGGTTCAATTTGATCTGGATGAAGCGCACCTCCTTTGGTCAGGCAAAATTTTGGTCTCTGCTCCAGACCGTGGTCCAAGGCATCTTTCACACCTACTATTTTGGTTAGGACCAAACAGTCCAAAGGTCCAGACCAAACAAGGTAGGTGTGAAAGCACCTTTAGATTCAATATCACAACCTCATTTCACCACTTGGTATAAGGAACTGTCTGTTTTTGGAAGTGGGAAGATAAATACTCTCACCAAAGCTTCTTTATGAAACTCCAAAACAACCAGGAAGCTCTCCTGGGTTTACCAGGTACATCTGGCCAGCACCCTTTTTAGAGGAATTCATCTCCAATTCATTTGACAGCTGTGCCCCTTTCTTACCCTGAGTGTCCAAAACATATGGTCTTAACTCCATTAATGTGATGACACAATCACAAAATCAATCACTTACCTTTGGTCCAAGGTGCTCTAGTACCAATTACATTTAGGAGCATTCTCATGTTTCAAGAAAATGTTTGTTATTGACAATGACATGCACAGAAATCTAACCACGTTACATTGTCTGAATTCAGACCCAGAAGCCCTTTTCTTCTAATCACACTCCTCCCAGTATCTCCATTAGAAGAAATCAGAAGGAGGAACTCACTCAAATACCTTCACCATCTTCTCCAAGAAAGCTGAATACACTGTTCTGCTTTTGATGCAGGTGCACAAGCAACTGTCAGCATTTTCCTTCCTTGTGAGTTTCCCTTTACCCCCAGCTGCAGGAACTATGAAATAAGAGAGAGATACCTCCCTTGATCAAATAGTTTGGTACAGTACAGAACCTGTACTGTGTGTGGATGTGAGGCCAACATCTAGTCCATAACATTCCATCACACACACTAACTCAGGTTCTTTCCTGCCAGTGAAATGATATTCCACACCTCCATTGCAAGGGTATAGTCCATCTATAGCTCTACAGTGCATATAATTATATATGATAAAACATATAGGTACACTGTTTTCTGCTGACATTGTATCTCACTTGCTCCTATCTCAGCAGGTCCTGGCTGTCTGAAAACTGGTGTATTACTTCATATGTTACTAAAATTTGCTTTTGTCGATGGACAAAAGACCACAAACATCTAATAAAATAAAAATCCAGTATGTTCAAATGTACTATAGTGATAATTAAATTTTTTTTCCCCAGTAAAACACTCACTGACATGTGATGTGTACAGACAAGCTTTACCTTTAACAAGATTTCATGATTGGCCTGGTGAATTTTTGGGGGCTCTAGTAGTGACTATTAAAACTCCTGTTGAAAGTACTGTATTATACATTACTAAAGATACAAAACTAAAAAAGAAAATTACACTAGAACGAAAATTTACGCTAAGCTTCTATGGTTTCAGTATCAATGAACAAAGTACGCACTATGCATAAAAATGCCAAAGAAATGTCGGAAATTCCCTTTAATAAATCAAATGTAATTCTGTGGAATGTCTGTGTCTTCAGAGACCACATTCTACTCCACCCAAGAATACAATTATCATATCATCTTTCTCGCCAGCCTTTGTGTGAGTGGTATTTGCAGTAGGTGTGGCCCAGTTACTCAGATAGAGATACACATATATCAGCACTAATATGCAGCGAGTCACTAAAGACTATAAATGTCCTGCCCTATATATGGCATGAATTCCCACAGCAGCTTTATATAACTACGGTTCCTGCTTTGGGAGGGGTTTAGTCATTACTGAGCAGTGCCAGCTCAACTCTAACTTTAGTAACAGCTAATCTAGGCATACAAATGTTTAAATTCTCAAGATGTAGAATTAATTATATATCAGCATTAAACTATGCATATCCAGTAAGCAAATGCTATCATCTTCCATACATCCATTATCTATACCGCTTTATCCGTCTGGGTCACGGGGGAAAGCTGGAGCCAATCTCAGCAGACTTTTCGGGCAAGAGGCGGGGTGCACACTGGGCAGGTCGCCAGTCCACCACAGGGCTAACACAGACAAACAGCCACACACACTCTCATTTGCATTTGCATTCTCATCTATGGGCAATTTACTGTAGCCAGTTGACCTAATCTGCGTGTTTTTGGACTGTGGGAAGAAACACATGCATGCACAGGGAGAACATGCAAACTCCACACAGAAAGGCACCCTGGGTGATCCGGGGATCGAACCCAGGACCTTCTTGCTGTGAGGTGACAGTGCTCACCTCCATGCCGCAATGCTGCCTGCTATCATCTTCAAAATATAAAAAAATTAGATATTTGAACCACTAACTCTTTGCACGTAAAATGTGTAAACCAGTATTGTCTTGAAAGCATGTGCCTTCATATTCAGTGTACACAGGCAGAGGCAATATTTAATACATGGAACATATGCATATGGAATTTTACACACAATATAACAAACAAAGGGTTAGGGAAACTATAATCAATGCTCTTTATTGTAAGAGACACATGCAAATGAGATGTGAATCGTTCTAGAACATGGCACATTTGATTTGAACCCACCCAATTTTTAAGTGAGCAAAAATGATGGAACATGTGACTGACAGGTATTTCTTCTTGCCCAGGTGTGCCCTGTTAGATTGATTGTTTAAAGAATTAAAAGCTTTGAATATCTACTATTGGATTGAGCCCTGGGTTTCACCTGGGAAGATTACATCAGTTGTTAAAAAGGATAAACCATCACCAAGACCAGAGAGCTGTCTATGGGAGAAAGCAAGCCATTTTGAAGCTGAGAAAAGAGGAAAAATCAATCAGAGACATTGTACAAGCATTGGGTATAGCCAGTGCAACAAGGTGAAGGTGGAATGTTCTGAAAAAAGAAAAACACAAAGAACCAGTGTACTAAGTGTACTAAGAACCAGACATAGAACAGGTTGGCCACGGAAAACAACAGCAGTTGATGGTAGAAACATTGTGAGAGCTTTGAAGAAAAATCCCAAAACAACAGTCAGTGACATCACCAACAGTGTTTAATTTTCTGTTGCTCACCTAAAAATCAGGTGGTCGGCCATCATAGCTGACATGTTCTAAGTGATTTAAAACAGCTATAGGTAAATATCAGGAAATAAAAGCTAAAAATTTGGATTATCTCATATTCATTTTTTTTTTTATCTCAAACCTCGAAAGACAAAAAATGTCTTCACCATATATCAAAAATAAAAGAAATGGCCTTGTCAATCCAATACTTTTGGAGGGCACTGTACATTAAAGAGAATATGTTAAAAAATACAATATAGTATGGCAAACCATGCAGAAAATTACAATACATCATATTTCAGATTTATTTACAGACAAAAAAACCTGACAGGGTCTTGCAACTCTGCTGTGTGGGACATTTTATTCCCAGGATTTTGGTCCACTTATGAGTGTCACTCCAAATAAATACAAAGTTATTCTGATCATCTTTATCCTCACTAAAATATCTGAAGAGTATTGAAATGTTTATCTGAAGAGTATCAAAATGATAAAAACACATGCTTTACACTCAGATTTTGGACTGATGATTTAGACAGCGCCTTCCACCACCGTCAACTGAGAAAAAATCTTTAGAAAGAATATAGTTCAGTACTCTTCAAAAGATGTGTAGAATCTAAAGCCAAGATGCATGTGGCTGTTCTGTTACAACAATTTTTAACTGAAGCACTTCACAGCTAAACTCTTGATTAGTTGATCATCATGATCTGTGGCTAATTCTATAAAAGCAGAACTTTTGGCATTCTGGTGGTCTGGATTGGTGGTATTCAGCACCATGCCATTGAGACATTTGCATTGAACTCACAGAACCAATTTTAGCTACATATCACTCTGGGGAGGGTTAAAAGGGCATATCTAAACAACTGCAAATCCATCGTTCTACACTCAGAAGAATTATTGAGAAATAGAGAACTTTCAAGACCATTGCCAGTCTTCCCAGGAGTTTACATCCCAGGAAATTTATCCCAAGGTCAGACTGTCTGATGGTTTGAAAAATTGACCCTAAGAATAACACTTGGGATCTGCAAGGCTTTAGCTAGGACATTAAATGTTGATGTTCAAGACGCTATTATCAGAAAAAAGACTTAAAAGACTTAAGTATGACTTTTATGGAAGATGAGCAAGAAGAAAGTTTCTTATCTCCAGAGCTCCACTTGGAAGTGAAAAAAAAGTAGAGCTGCTTACTTATAATTATCACACCCACCGTGGATAATTCACCTCCACACCACCAGAAGGCACCATTACCTGAATTTTGAGTTCTTCCTAGATGGCCTTTTCCATTGTTCATGCATTTTGGATCATGGATACTCTTTGTATTAAACCTCCAGCACATGCACACCACTCCGTCCAGTCCTCTTTGTTACAGCAGGCTTCATCTTACAATGTAGGTCCAGCAGAGGTTTTGGATCTGCTCTTTTCTCCCAAGGTCAGCAGAGCACTCCTCTGGGCAACCACTACTTTCAACTGAGTCAAATATAAAGAGTTTCAGAGAGACTTTCAAAAGGTGTTCGACAACATTGAATCAGAGAAGGATGATGGAAAGTTTCTTTGCCTCAAACAAGGTAAACACTCAGTAGCCAACTATGCACTAATGTTTGCACTTTTGCAACGGAGAGTTCATGAAATGAGCCTTAATGTGACAACCATAGACCATCATTTGCCACACCTAAAAATACCAATCTAGCATGCTGTGATAAGTAGCTCACACTCACACTCAATTGCCCACAATTCTGTGTCATTTCATCTCAGCACAAAGACCCCATACCCTGGAGGACACCTTAACCAAGCCTCCTGCCAAAACAAATGACACAAATGCATTGAAATCATTAAAGTTAGTCATTATGCCAAAGAAAAAGAAAGGGTTGTCTGGTTTATGTTTGTATTGTGAAAATAAGGGACACCTTCAAGCCGCAATCACATTCAGACCTGATAATCAATCATGAAACCATGAGAACAGATATAACACCTATGATTAAAAGCAAAAGAATAACCTGCCTGTAAAATTGCCATGGTGTTAAAGTTCAATTTTTTTTCCACTGGTCATTCATTGTAGAGGAGCTGGTAACTTCATGGATGAAACAATGGCTATGATATTGAATATTCTCCTTGTGTCAAGGCACTAGATGGCACACTACTGAGAAGGGGAAAAAATCACAGAATGCACCATTCCCTTTCATACAGAAATTTTCTCTTTTATAATAACCACATCACCCTTAATCCTATTATTCTAGGCTCACTCTGGAAGAAAGGCAAGCTATTGCCCTGGAGCTGTCTGCATTGCCCTGTCATTCAACAAAGATAGATAGTCCTGAGGTAAAAAAAAAAAAAAAAAAAAGAAGAAGTGCAAATACCTGACCCATATCTTGACCTGGCTGCCTTGTTCAGCAAGGAAAAAAATGTTGTGCTAAACTGCCTCCACACAACACCTGGGACTGTGCCATCACCCTCCTGGCTGATTCTGTACCCCCTAGAGGTTTCAGCTATAATCTCTCCCTCTCTGACACAAAAGCTATGCAGGATTACACCAAAGAGGTGCTGGCACAGGGTTACTTTCGGCCATCCACCGTACCCATAGTAGCAAAATTCTTCTTTGTAGGAAAAAAAACATGGTGTCTTTCATCTTTGATTAGATTACTGGGGGTTGAACTCATAGTAATAATCAAGTACTAGTATCCTCTGCCTCTAGTCACATCAGTTCTTGAACAGATAAGAGGAAACCAGATTTTTACCAAGAAGCATGTACAACCTCATTCATTTCAGAGTTAAACTGAGTGTGAATTTCAGTCATGCTCCTGGGTTACACCTTTATAAAAAGGGGTGTGGAAATGGACCAAGGTCGACACAGTCGCTTCCAGGCCACAAGCCTGAATTATCAAAGAACTGCAAAGTTTTGTATGGTCTGCAAATTTTCATTGTCAGATCATTCAAGGTTTCAGCTCAGCGGTTGCCCCCACTATCATTGTTAAAAGAAAAAACCCAGAATAAGCAGAGGAAGCCATTTGAGCTTTCCAGAACCTAAAAGAACATTTTACTAACGTTCCCATGCTTCTACCATCCAGACCCCTGTCAATAACACTTTTTTAGCACAAAAGTGCTTTTTTTTTTAAAGTCTTGCTTCCTGAAAAGTTTTTGCTGCTTCTGACAGGTACCTACTGGGTATGCACAAATATAGTTTTGGTTTTACTGCATCACATAGGAACTCTGAGAAATAGACAT
>JAQQZR010000007.1:1937391-1948909 GCA_030068235.1 Notoglanidium macrostoma
CTGAAACGGTACGTGATGGGTAAATTTTGATGTGATATTCGTGATCAGCTCCCAAAAATCTATAAGAAACACCCAACAGTGTTCAAGAAGTAAAAACTTTGTTGTGCAGTGTAATCAACTGTTTCTTTGGTGCCACTGCCAAAACTGTCATTGAAACCACTGAAATCATATTTAAGGAAGTGTTGATGTACTATAACCTCTGTGAGGACATTGTGTCAGATAAAGGATTTCAGTTAACCTAATGAGTTTGGCATGCATTCTGTTCATTTTTCAACATTAATGTCAGTTGGTTCAGAGACACTCCTCTGATTTCTCTTTGTTAAAGTAATGAACAGCACAATGTATGGTGATAATGAAACATGGCATATCACCACAAAACCACATTCATTCCCACTATCCAACATGGTCATAGGAGGGTGAAGATTTGGACATGTCTTGCAGACACATTTACAGGACACCATAAGGTCATTGAGTCGACATGAACTATTTGTTATACCAAAGCATTATAGAAGCAAATGTGAGGCCATCTGTCCAGCAGATAAAGCTTGGTCATAACTGGGTCATGCAACAGGACTGTAATCCTAAGCATACCAGCAAAAGTACAACTCAATCAAGGCTTTGGAATGGACAAGTCAAAACCCAGACTTCAACCCCACTGAAATGCTTAACCCGTTTAAAAAATGGATTAAAAAATAGGGTAATTTCCTATTTTTTTTATTAGTTCAGGTTAAGTTTTACTGTCCCCAAATTTAAGCACTAAGCACCAATGACTACTCACATAAATTAAAGAACTGACATGTAACAAAATAGATCATTGTTTAAAATGTCCAATTTTGCTAAATAAAATAAAACCCATTTTTGTTTTTTAGCACAAGCTGTATGTTATTTCTGTTTTGAGTGAAACCCTTTTTTGACTGTATTTATTTTGTAATGTCCCAAATTCTTGGGCATGTTACGTTGGAGGTCCGAATGTGACGTACAGTATGTTCAGCTATTGAGTGCTCCACAATAAAAAGACAGAGAAAGCTTAAATTTCATATATGGATAGACAATCTATTACTCTATTTCATCACTATTTTCCATATATCAGAACTCTTTTTCAAAATAGTTAGACTGTACCTGGTAATACAGGAAATTACCTTTAAGATGTTGCTGTTAAAGGTGGTTATGTGAGCTGGTGGTTCTGGATGTAGCAACTTTTCTGCAAAACACTGTTTTTAAAATTATTGGCAACCAGAACTCGAGAGACTGTAATGTCTAACTCTCAAGAGCGCTTCCTTTTACATATACGGTCCCCTCCAAAAGTATTGGAATGACAAGGCAAATTTCTTTGTTTTTGCTATACACTGAGGACATTTAAGGTTTGAGATTAGGATAGGATTAGATTAAAAAAAATTTATATGAGACAATAGAAAGAATAGAACAGTCTTCTTCAAACAGTGGATTGTGATACCTTCATCCCCAACCTGTGAAAGTTGTTGGTTATGTCACTGACTGTTTTGGGCTTCTTCTTCACAGCTCTTACAATAATTCTGTCATCAACTTCTGTTGTTTTCCTTGGCCGACCTGTTCAAGGTCTGGTTCTTAATACACCACTGGTTTGTGTCTTTTCAGGGCATTCCAGATTGTTGTACTGGCTATGCCCAATGCTTGTGCAATGGCCCTGATCACTTTTCCCTCTTTTCTCAGCTTCACAAATGCTTGTTTGTTTCCATACACAGCTCTCTGGTCTTCATGTTGGTTTATCATTTTTAACAACCAATGCACCCAGTGATGAACCCAAGACTAGACATTCAGAGCTATTAATTCTTTACACAATCAATCAATCTAACAGAACACACCTATGCAACAAGAAAGATTTCACATCAACAGGTTATACGTTGTTTAATGCATCTAGATGTAAATGTCAGACAATGAACACTGAAATACTTATCCATCATCTCATATTTATCTTTTGATCTTGAACCCAAAATGAGTTCAGTGTATAGCAAAAACAACATAATTGGCCTTGCTGTTCAAATACTTTCCGAGGGGACTGAATATCTGGTGCCTAGCTTGGGATTAACGAGAACAAGGAATTCTCAAGTGAATATCTCAGATGAAGTATAATTAAAGAATAATTTACACCCTACAGTCAGTAACGCATCAGCCATCTTGGATTTCTAAACACTATTCACTCCCACTCATATATGAAAGCTATATATTCTGTGGGTCCAGTGAAGTAAAAGCCTGGTTATGCCCAGTTATTTCTTTTGAAAACATAGGCTTTAAATGACCTTGTTAAATTCTACAGAACGTGACAGATACTCCCTCTTTCATACACTGAGGCAGTATGTGCGAGTCTGCTGTTTATGAGAGAAAGTGTTCATGTGACTCCTGAGATGCTCCAGTCATGGTATTATCATGCAAAAAGAGTTTTCCCTCCCTAACACAAAGAGGCTACATATCTCATACAAAGATGTCTTCAGCCTGGACAAAACCCACACAGTGCAGCGCCAGACTTCATGCCTCTATACAGTCAAGTATTGTCTGTTCTGGTTCTCACAGATGCGTTTCTCTCTTTCTCTCTCTCACTCTCACCCTCTCTTTTTCACTTCCCTCTTTCATAACCATTCACACACATATCTAATACGTGGCCCACTCATATAGCAGAACTTTCTTTCAAGCCTGGCTTGGTGAAGCCGTGCATGACCTAAAGCCTATAGTCAGACAAATTACTCTGCCTGTATCACCATTTTCTCTTTTGCTTTATAGTGTTGTTTTTAGATTTTACAATTTAAATAGGGTTTATAATTTTATTAAGATCCAGTTTATACCATATATGCTAGCCACAACTACTATTAATAATTACATATAAGAGTTTAATCTTTGTCCCCACACAGGCGATTCGATTCTCTCGAATCGAAATATTGCTTTTATCGTTTGGAAAACAGGCCAGACTCACATTGCTCCAAATGGTTGTTTCAGCATGGCATTGTAATGTGCCAGAATTAAAAAAAAAAAAATCTGAATAACGATTTGCTTATTCTAAAGCACCATTCTTGTGTACAATGGCTTTCTGATTCAGCTGCAGTGAATGGTACATGGTACTAGACTACTTCATGTTTGTGTGTATGGTGAATGAATGTGCCTGGCAGGACGGCTGTCCTAAATAAGTGTGAAGATCTGATCACGTACCCCTCATTATGTGTGTGATCATCCAGCACAGGGACAACTGCTGCCTCCGCTCGCTAAAACACCAATCAGATTCCAGCAAGAGAGAATATAATTCCCCATGTAGGCTCCATTTATGAGGCTTTATGGGAGCACTTTTAAATCTCATTAGATGCTACAGCTGCACTTTGGTACTGCATGCTGATTTTAGTGTTTTATTAATTCTGCCATAACAGAGTCCCCATCACTGGCATGAGACCAGCCTCATTTTGGTGCTTTTAATGAAGCTAATTCTAAACTGAGCCAAAAGCACAGATTGAGATTGTATAATACAGTCTGCAAAGAATAAAATAACACAGATACACAACATCATTTGGAAAGTTACTGTATAACTCATATCTAATACTGTATAAAGCTCTCTATATAAATCAGTTTCACCTAAAATGAAGAAAGCTGGGAAGATAAATATAACACCATTAAAGATATATCCAGCATCTACTTGTCTGATTTTGCTCGCATGAATTTGTCATGTCGAAGCATCTATGAGCAAATTTAAACTGCACAACTATTTTCAAGAAGCAAGTAGAGAAAAGCATTTTTAAATTTTCTATACAGCCTCTTGATAACAGTTTACTATAAGAAATATATTAATATTAGAAATGGCATGATTCAATGTTTTGTTTCTGATCTGGATCATGAGGCTGAACCCTTGAGTATCGAATTCAATGCTCATAATTTGTCTTTAAATTTACTAAGCCTGTAAATGATATTTTTTTATACTAAAGCACTTAAAAATACAGGAAAAAACACACCACAGAAATACATGAACAAAAATCAGCTACATTGCAAGTGTAATAAAGAATAAAATATAAATATTATAAATATTAATTCTAACAAAATATACCATCAGGTATTTTTTAAATGTAATTCATTACAGTTAAAAGAAAATCCCCCAAATTCCCAAATTTCAATTTTCTTTCCATTCGGTACAGGACTGGATCAAATTAATTAATAATTAATAATTAATTTTTTCAATCAATCCATCATTTTTTGCTAGTATCAAGCCATTACTGATCCTGGGTATCACATCGCTGCCATCTCTAGTTAATACTTTCAAAACAGTGAATTAATATAAGCACTAATCGCATACAGAATAAATAGCCATTAATAGTGGTAATACTTAATATAACGTATATTAACATATTATTAACTCAATTTGTTAAATAATATCATGACTTATGAAGTATTAATAAAGATCCTTTACATTAAGAAATCTCTGTTTGGAAATAATATAAATAACTCAAATTATAGGCTATAATATAAACCTGAGATCCTTTTAGATATTTATTTTCCAGCAATCCAATTCTAAACTAAACCCTAAACAAGAGATATTATAAATAATGCATTGTAGATATTGTTCACATCTAAACTTGCATGAAGAATACAGTTTATAATACAGTGCAGTAAAATCACGTCTCTGAATTATGACGTACTTTTATTAGCATATGCTTTTGTCCTTACAGTGTGTTCGAATGGATCTACCGCCTGAGAAATCACAATCATACTCATTTTCATGACATCACACTGATAAAGTGACTAGATTTGACTTTGTAACTTGTTGGTAGCGTTGGCTTCACATTGTGAATTGCAAATTGTCCCAAGTTACTTAAATAGCCTAAAGTTTAGGTTTCATTATGCACAAAAAGACATTATTACCATGATTAATGTCTCTTCCTATATGACTTTCGTTAATGTATGCGTACTCAGTTGGCTGGTAATGTACATACGCTTCATTATTTCCTGATGCACTAAAGATTAGCGCATGTGTTAATTCATCATTATGACAGCATTAGTTAGCATTGTTTAAATGTTACCATGCTGTTTTAACTTTACACTTTACATAATTTTTTCGGAGGAATTACAACAAAACCCACCTGACTTAACCATACTGTACGGTTCCTTTTACCCACACACTGTATTTTCTATCCACAGTGCATCGTGCCGTGCAAATTTACCTAGCGTAATTAATGCTAATGTGTCAGGGAAAAAAAACACTGCTGGCAAACCCTCCGCTGAAGGGGAGGTGAGCACAGAGGGACACTTTGTTCACACCTGATATTTTTGGAATCCAACTTGTGAAGGAAAAAGGAGGAGAGAAAAAAAACTGTCAGTGTTTATGTGGAAACCTAGTTGTGGAAATTTGCCCGGCGTCTGAAGCCACTGCAATTGAAGAACGTGGCAGTGGATATTTTTAAACCCCTGAAAACCTCAAGGCTTGTACTTAGAGGGGGTCATGCAAGGCGAGAGGGAGATGCACCATCTGAAAAACTCCATGTGCCTTCTCCCTTTGCTCTCTACAGAGGACACGTCCCAAACCTACTGCACCTAGGGAGCTGCCTTAAAGTAACCCTTTCCTATTTATCCTGCAGTATTTATTGCTTTACATTTCCAAGATGGTTATGATAGGAGATAAACAGAGGTGTGACTATGTACACTCTAAAATAGGATAAAATCTGAAATGTTGTTAACTTCAGCTAGTGAAATTAAGAGTTGCACAAGGTGGTGTTACAATGAAACATCATTTTTTTTAGTCCTTTAAACACGGTGCTAGATTTTTATAAAAGGATAACCTATTTATGTTGTTATAAGCACATAATTCTTGCACTGCTGTTCAAGTGTTATACCTCATTTAATGTCACTTGCTTTAAAAATGTCACATTCTAAGCTGATATTACACATGTAATATCTTGGATTGTTAGCATGCCATGAATTTTTCACACCATTTCACTTCTAGTGACAGCAATTTTGTTGAAGACATGCCACAGTTTTCATCGGTTTTAATGAGCTCAGATGCTAATGCGTGCAATAACAGCGAGGATCTGTGTGATGAGAGATCGGTTTTAGACGGCAATAGAAAATCACTCTGACTTGTTCGTGGCCATGAAGAAGTCTGATGAAGAGATAAAATGGTAGGGAGTCGGTGTGGTGATGGTAACACCACCCCACCACTTCTCCGCCTTTTATTGCTCCAAAATTGTTCCGCTGAACCAGAGCTAAGCATCTAAAAACGGGAACATCCTGAGGTGTATTTTTTATCTGGCTGCTTTATTCCTGTTCATAAGGATATTTGTAGTTTTTTTTATATTTTTGGGGGGATCTTTTCAAAAACAAGGTGTGAAATAAAGTACTAAGATTTGCTTGCAAATAAAAGTTGCACCACATCAGAAAAGTCACGTCTGGCCATAAATAGTCAGTACAACAGCGGATATAAAAAGTCTACACACCCCTGTTAAAAAAAATTGCAGGGTTTTGAAATAAAAATATTGTGAAGGGATTTCCTGCGCACAGCCGTCTTCAAGTCATTCCACGGGATTTAGATCCGAGCTCTGACTGCGACATTGATCTTTTATTCTTTTGAAGCCTTTCCTTTGTTGACTAGGATTTGTGCTTTGGGCCGTTATCATTTCTTCAGATGGCTACAGGTTCTGTGCCAAAATAGCTGGGTATTTGGAGCTATTCATGATTCCCTCTACCTTGACCAGAGCCATCGTTCCAACTGAATAGAAGCAGCTCCAGAGCATGATGCTGCCACCACCATGCTTCACCATAGGTATGGCGTTCTTTAGGTGATAAGCTACCTTGTTTTTGCACCAAACATACATGTTTCTTATGTATCTCTCAGGATTACTCCTAAAAATTCTATCTAGGTCTCATCAGATCATAACACATGTTCTTACCTGGTTTTGGCTAAGTTTTGGCAGGTTTGGATTTTTGGTTTTTTTTTTCATGAGAAAGAGCTTCTGTCTAGTCACTCTACACCAGACATGTGAAGAATACGAGAGATTGTTATCACCTACAGGGAGTGATCAGATATTCCTGCAGCTTCCTGAGAAGTTTGCATCATGCATCTCTCAGCAGT
This sequence comes from Notoglanidium macrostoma, assembly GCA_030068235.1. NCBI lineage: Eukaryota > Metazoa > Chordata > Actinopteri > Siluriformes > Auchenoglanididae > Notoglanidium > Notoglanidium macrostoma. The sequence goes on from JAQQZR010000007.1 coordinate 1,944,464, forward strand.
TTTAGAGGTAACATCCTGTTCTTGGTAATGTCACTGTGCTGCCGCATTTTCTTCATTTGTTGATGATGGCTTTCATAATGTTCTGTACATTTAATAAATTGGAAATTCTTTTCTACCTTTCTCCTGATTCTTTTCACCAAATGAGATCCTGAATATGTTTCGTAATCTCATTGAGGACCATGGATTCGGCGGTTGGATGAAATCAAGAAAATCCTACAGAAACAGCTGGTCTTTATTTGGGGGTTAATCGGAGTCACTTCATTGTTGGCAGGTGTATGATAATAACTTTTGAACAAGTGTGTGAATGTGATAGGTTAATGCTTAGCACAGTTGCCTACCCTGTTGTAAGATGTACCCTTGTGCAACCAGGTTATTCTAGGTCTTTTTTTTTTTTTTCACTTGAATTGTGTCGCTATGTCACATTAAAGGTGGAAAAAGATCTGACATGATTTATCATGGGTTCATTTTTTCCATCATCAAACCCTGTCATTTTAACAGAGGTGTGTTGACTCTTTAAATGCACTGCATTCTTTTTACTGGGTATTGGACATGATTGAATTTAGTTTCGAAAATGCAATGACCACAATCTAGTGCATGTCGACTATTTAATGTGCAGTGACCTATAAAGAGAGCATCTGAACCACAGCATGACAGATGGCATTCTTTGCCATATGTCATTTCTACCATTCCCTCTGAAAATTGAACATTCATTGAGTTCATATTGTCCTCCATGCTTAAAATTCATTGTGTGCCCAGTGACCTATACGCTAGAGAAAATTAAGATGGCATGTTCTAAAGATTTTTGTATGCTTGTTCAATAAATGTTTTCTCTTGTAAGAAAAAGAAGGAAGCGTTGAAGATTTAAGCACTTGGTTGATGGAATCTAGTGAGAGTTTAGCTTCATTTACCTGCTTGTGTGTAACTATTTTGAAGGGAAAGCCAGTAATGTGAGCATTGGGAAATATCAAAGAAAATTGTGAAATAACTCAAATGTTCTGTTCCAGCAATTCAGCCAAATGAAGTGCTATTGGAACATAATGAAAGAGGCAGTCACATTAAATTAGGAGAACATTTAATAGCTGAAGAACGGGTTCATCCAGCGAGGGATATGTGATTCAGGTAAGCGTTTCCTTTTGTCTCGTCACAGCCTGGAGAGTTGGTGAATCGTGAGTCGTTTAGGCGTACACCTGTGAAAGATACATCTGGTTTCAGAATGAAAAACATCCCTTGTGTCATTCATCTGTAAATCCTATTCTCAACAATTTACTCCTTATTATTTTTTTTAATCTGTTCATGCGAGTTTGCAAATACGATATTGTGTTTGTAGCGTCTCAGGTGCGAGATGATTATATGTATAGGCGGCCATAAAGCCTGGGTAAGGTCTGAATTACGGCCTTGTGTGACACCAAATGTGTGCTGTTTTTAGTGGAAATGGCAGAAGGAACAGAATTAGCCATTGGTTGATAACAGCTATCTTCACCATGCAATCTAATACAGTACTCAGCACTGGGTCGAGCAAACACAGCTGTTTGACGTATTGCCCTGCCAGTAAATCTTTTCTTTTCCCGAAGCCATAAATCCACCTTTTACTCTGGACTTCTCGCTGTTACAGCGAAGCAGATCAAAAAGGTTGGTTGAAGTGAGAAGATGGAAATCAAAAGATACCGCAAACGAAATGTACGTAATTGCGTTCAATAAACTGCAATAGAAGTGTTGGTCTGATGCACTATATGCATTGCAACATCTCTCTCCAGCTCTTCTCGTTCAAACAAACAAGCAACAATTGCGTGCCCTGATGTGATGACAGGTAATTACAGCTTGTGATAATCACAGACGAGTGTGTACATAATAACAGAAATTATCCTCCTTAATACATGCAGATATAAGTGTGTAGTATTGCCAGTGTATAAAAGGAACAAAAGATTTCTCTTCCCATTAGATAAATGAGTGAAAGACTTGTCCTTCTGTATATTTAGAAGAACAGCTTGCCACAAGGAGCTTGAGACACATGTACATTAATAAACATAGCACAATTTAGTCAGTGCCTATATACATTGGTGACATTTTCCGCATGTTTTTAACCCCGTATACTCACCACGTACGGTATATGACCATAAATTATACTGGAATTAAGAGGTGAGGCATGTTTTTTACGAGCACCAGTGATATACATCTGGTCCCTTTGACAGGTCCTGAGAGTTTAATCAAATACAAATCTATCTCGAGCTTCATTGAGCTGTAGTCAACATACTGAATAAATAACCATATTTTCTCAAGCCACATCACGTCACAGACCTCCGTCTTGGGAATGCAAGCCCACCTGCTGCAGTTTGGAACGCCTGGGAGACAAGTATTAACAAGCACACACAGGTTTATAAAGGGATGCTGTGTAGAAAATGTATTTTTGCTCCTCTTGAGAGGAAACGCAAGACACAGCAGGCCCTGTTTAAAAAAAAAAAAAACCCTGAAAAACCTACAAATCCAAATTTGGACGCCGAGAGGGTGCCGAGGTCACGTACGTTAAGCTATGCCCCATTTCTTGCACTTCTCATGCATAACGTTGAAACTCCTTTTTGAGTCAGTTTTTTACATATTCATTTGCCGTATTCTTTCACATACTGCATTTACCAGCTGACACTAAAAAGTAAGAATTATACCAAATACCAAATGTCCAAACAAACAGGAAAACACGTGAAGCCATAGTCATAACTTTACCTTAACAGAGACTGAATGTGCAAACCTGCATATCTGTATAAAACATGCCCATAGTGTTGAAATTGAATAAATTCTAACACAAGGGTTGCTTTTTTCCACTGAACTGTTTGTGAAACTTTAATGTGTCCTCTACCAATAGTTAACATCTGGTCATAGTTCAGTAACTGTACATGTCTCCATGTCTGTTTGGCCTCTCCTCTATCATCTACCAAAATAAAACGCCCCTCTGTAAGAACCATTTTTTAATGTGAATAAAATTTTATATTCTCATTAGCCAAATAAGGATACATTATTTGGAATTAACAGATATAGTGTTAACGATTAGGAGGTTGTTTTTTTTTGTTATTTTTGATTTTTTTTGGTTTTTTTTAAAGATTACATTCATTAACATTAACATGAACGTACAGCAATCCTTAGTACCTGCCTGGTCGGGGTTGAAGTGGTTTACATTTAGGCTACTAGTAGTTGCCTAAAAAGAAGCAACTAAATTCATAGAAAATATTGCAAAAAAAAAAAAAAAAAGCAAAGTTCCACATCTTTTGAGTGACATGTGCTTGTTTCATAATTAATTCAAAAAGACATTAGGTGTAAATGCAGATATGAATATTTGGACACTTTCACGTAAAAAAAAGAAGCTTTATTAAATGCTTGAATGTCAAAAAGCCTTATATTGTATATAACAAGTCAAAATGTAACTGCAGTTTGATGTTTTTTTATGCTTTAAAGTATTAATATGTGTCATGTCATCCTGTTTTTTACAGTAATCTTCTAGAAATGCCACCAGATCTCTGTACACTACAGGTAAATATCCACTGACTGACCTAAATATTCCTGAACATCAGGAATGTAGCTTAAAGGCTGTCAAAAGAAACTAAAGTTGAAGCGGAGCGAGGTTTCATTAAAGTAGGTCACAGGATCAGGATCAGGATAACATGGACGGTTTTGGGATGCTGTCACTACGTCCTCGGCTGCAGTCAGCATGTCTAGGTGATAATGAGTAATTAACATTTACAACAAAAAAAGAGAAAGGTTAGATTTGAATATGTCTTGAAAATCCAGCTGATGTGCTGCAGGCTGCTCTGGAGATCTGTTCAGCGTTATTTATGATTCAGAGGATTAATCAGACTTGGCAAAGGCAGCAGGTTCATGAAGAAGCAGAGAGACGGGTGGGGGGTGTACGGGGACTTATTCAAGACTTATTTAAATCTTCCTCATAGATTAGAGCCCGGTTTGACAAGCTTTTCACCACTTGTGATAGCAGAGGGCTTTTCATGCTATAGAGAAGGAGGTAATCCATTTGGAATTTACGAATGATTCAAAGCAGGGCTACAGACGCACAGCGTCAGAGAATATTTCCATATTAACGTATTATTTTTTCGAACTGAATTATAAATGAGGCCGGCTTTTGAGCTAATGTGCGGACAATTGCCATGTTTTGTCTTTGTTGAAGAGGGATTGATTACGGCTGCTCTGCCTATAAAGCTTTGCAGCACTTTTGATATCGATGGATATTAATTGATTATATTAATGAAACATTATGGAAATACATCATCAATCATTATATAGTGTGCATATATACACGATACAGCCAAGAGAATGTGGACACCTGATTTTTACCTATATGCTCTTGTTGAGCATCACATTCAACATCATCAGTCTCCTTTACTGTTACAATGACCTTCTGGGAAGGCGGTTTGCACTCCATTCTTGGAGGGAAACAGGATATTACAG
>JAQQZR010000007.1:1950597-1961261 GCA_030068235.1 Notoglanidium macrostoma
TGTGTGTGTGTGTGTGTGTGTGTGAGTGCAGATCTCTCACAGACCAAGCAAACCATCCCAACCCTCCAGAGCTCTGATCTGCCCTCTTCCTCTGTTTGCTGTTTCCCTCTTCCATCCTTCCCCTATTTCTTCTCATTCTCTGTCTCTTTTATGTGAGAGTATAGATGTATGTGCTACCAGTCGTGTAATGGTTAAGGTCTGACTGCATGCCAGCATGCCAGGAGTCCGTGTGGCCTTAAAACGTGAGCCTTACATAATGCCCAACTGTCTCTGATCATTAAGGGCAGCCTTTAAAAAAATACATGCTCCTGACGACAGCTTTGCGCTCCTGACTTTGCCCGCCTTTCACATCGGATTTACTTTAGAGATCCTGCTTGTGCTTGGTTATATTTAACGTGGCCACACACACACACACGCGCACACACACACACACACACACACACACACACAAAGGATCTCTCTTTTCTCTGAAAATTCAACAATTAAGGAGTTAAAGGTATTTTATATATAATGGTTTGAAATTAAACCAGGATATTTTTCAGTTTAAATGATTTTTTGTTGGATATGAAAAACTACAGAATCTACAATAAATGACAAATAAATAATATCACGTATCAACTGCTGACTCTTGTGTTGTTTGTCTCTCTTGTCTGAAATGCAGTTGGATTAAAAAGGAAATTAGTGTAGCGGGTAAACCTTTAGAATGTGTTTTTTTTTTTTCTATTTTCCTCCATTATGCATGTAAACTAATTCATTGAAAACAATGCACTGGTTTTTGTGGAAACATGCAAGCCTAAATCCTGAGCTGTGGAGTACTGAGTGATGAACACACACTTTGACAGCCATGTCGCATCCTGTAAGAATGGGGACAGCTTCAACACAGCTGCCCTGCAGACGTCCTCTCTCTCTCACACACACACACGCACACACACGCACGCACACACACACACGCACCCACACACTTCAGAGACACAAACAGGATGTAGCAATGACTGTTATTCTAATTATTAACACAGAAAGCATTTTCTTTCTCCAACTACTTCTGTTCAAAACACTTTGCACCCTTTAGGAATTTACAATTGGACAAAGAATGCAGAAATATATATGTATAAAAAGAAGTAAAAAAGACCTTAAACGTAGCCTATTGCTGTCTTAGAAAAAAAACAGTAGCACGCAATACATTTCTTTCACACAGAAATTAAGATCTCTAGTAATCGTTTTCATGAAATCCATGAAAAAAAAACATCCCGTCTAAATCCCTTCTTATCCACCAATGTTTAGCACTTTAAAAAAAATATGCGTTTATTTTCATTTGTTAATTTATTCAGGAGCCAGCTTTTGACATGGAGATTGTGTCTAATCACTGAGCACAATAATCCTGTTCAGTGGTGATCTCTGCGTGCAGATATGAGCTGAGACGAGGAGGAGAGGTCACACAAGAGGGGCCTCTCGTTCCCAGGGTCAGATCAGATCGTCAGGCCCAGACAAAGGGAGGTGCTCGCCAGGTGGAGGCCTTCAAGCTCTCTGTGTCATCTCCATTCATCACAGGCAGAATGTGGGGGAGGATCAGTGCGGCATGTCCACGGAGCCTGACGAGGCCTCCTGCCGTCTCAACACCATTACTCATGTGGCGTTTCCACTGCTTATTGTCAAGCACACAATAATAATAATAATAATAATAATAATAATAATACTAATAATACATGAAAGCATAGCTAATATGGCATACACAAACACACAAAGAAAACGGTGGAAGTATAGCTAGAGCACTAATAATAATAAAAATAACAATAATAATAATCATTATCATTATAATGCAAACCAAAAAAGATACAAAACGTAAAGCTTTATTAATGTAACAAACTTTGCATGCACACATATGAGTTTCATGAATTATACAAACAAAAACTAATGAATGAATCTAAAAACGTGAAAGTTCATTTCTTGAAAATAACTTTAAAAAAAAAAGGTATGTTTTTAATATATTTAAAATTTTTATTCATTCTTTATGCATGTGTAGTTTTATATACACACTTAAGCACCATATAATGTCAATTTTATAGGGAATTAAATTACAAATAATTGACTATATTTACAGTTGCTATATTTACTAGCCTCTTGATTTACTTTTTTGTAAACATTCATAAAAATCCCCATATAATTTAAAAGGAAACAGCATCATTGCATTTTTCCCAAATAGAACATTTAATATGTTTACTGTGGGCTTTTATTTACCCACAAAATCTGTGTCTATAACTAGAGCAAATATTTGTTGTTAAACACGGCTCTGACCTTACTTAACAGGGTCCAGGCCTCCAGGCCGTCCTGCGCTGTTTTTACACCGGCTGGTCCTACGGAAATGGCCGACTCTGACGACACAGCTTCCGATTCTCATGCAAAGGAGGCACATGAAAATGGTGTCTAATTACGGCCAGAGCATCTTAATGGCAGCATAATTAGAGAACAGCTCCCTGGTGCAAAGTGCAGGCTTGGAGAGATTTTTATGGCAACTGGGTCGTACCACTGTTACCCCCGATGAGCAACAATGGAGCGGCCGACAAAGCAGGCCCTATTATTAAGCTTGTATGTTTGACTAGGCCAGCTCTCTCTCCCTTTCCCTCTCTCTCTCTCAGCGAGGTGAAGTGAGGCATGTAGCACTTACAAAGGCTCTGGGCTTGGGGAAGATAAAGGACTTGGCTGCTTAATCACTGGCCTTAAACTACAGGAAGTTGCTTATTCTCTGAACCCCCTCGGGCAGCAAGGCAAACCTTTAATCAATGCAGGGATGAGCCCAGTCTGGGGCCAAGAGATGGGAGTTAAAAACACTCAGTTGGCAGTAAAAAAAAAAAAAAAGGAAAAAGGAAAAGGAAACAGCAATCGTAGGACGTTCTGATGGAATTTAGCTAAAGTATTACAATTATATTAGAATACATTTTGTACATTTTCACTGGAGTTAATTATAGACAAAAAGGGTTTTTTTTTGTAAAGAAAAAGATGCATTTATTCATACAGCAGAAAGCCAGGGCACAAACAAGATAATATAATTTAAACCCAGGGCAAAAATAAGATTTTAGCTTAAAGATTTTTGCCAGTAGCTCAAAACATTTCAAAATAATTAAAGACAGTAAAAAAAATTAAAAAAAAAGTATACACAGAAAAATACCAGTAATAAAATGAAAAAGAAATATTCTTTAAAACGGTACCTGTAGACAAATGATCAAGTTCACAATGTAAATAAAGTCCATTTATAATAAAATAGTTATTTAAATGTAGAAATATAAAGAAAGTGTAACTGAAAACAAAATAAATTGTAGATAAAAATGTTTGTTAAGTCTATATAGAGAATTGAATTGCCGGTTTATTAGGTACAGCTTTATAATTAAGTACACATTTAATAACTATAGTCCTGGAAACTCAACGTCTCTAAATGTGCACTTGGATACGGTGTATTCTATGTTCTTGTAGATACGGTGTATTCTATATGTCGTTTCCAAACACTAGTTTGTTTTAGTCAGTAGTGTAGTGACAAAGACACCGCCAGTGTTAGTCATTTCTTCACCTAAACTCTTCTGTCTTGCTAATCACTATTGTTTGTGACCCATAAAGTAATTTACCAAAAAAAGCCCTTTTCCCTAATGGCGCAAGGCGGTGCCTTCTGACGGCCAGGAAATGAGAAAATACAACAATGAGAAGTGAAAATGTCTCAGAGAAATGAATGAAATAGTGGCTACACTACCCTTCCGTGCCATATACATTTCTAAGCCCTTTTGACACTGGGCAAATATTTGTCGTGAAAGCACATTTTTCTAGTTTGCTGAGTGAAACAGACTCTTTCTCACTTTGAAAGATTACGAGGGACCGGGGTGTGTAGTTTAAACCCTAAAGCTTTGCTATAAAGGCTATAAATACATTCCATATGTGCTCTGTGGCCAACACGTAAAAGCCTATTTCACATGGCAGAAATGCTGATGAGCTCGAGTTAATGCTTGAGTCACGGTCATTAATGTTTTACTCAACAGCTCTTAATCCGAAGCTCATGTCATACAGTTTGCTTTGGGTTATATGTGTTATTTCTTTCTTGTAGCTCATTAAGACACCATACAGTGTCCCCCATCCACACACACAAGCTTATCAGGTTTTCTAAAAACTCCACACCTGTTTTTTTTCTCTTTACACTTCTCTTGTGCTTATAACCTCCCCCATTTCTATTACAAGTGGTGCGGTCTAGCAGACTGCCCAGGGGCCACTGGGCCCCACAACAGGAAGTGACTTTCAAGACAAGCAGGTCTTTTAAGCCTGAAGTCTCTTCTCAGTGTGAGCGTGCACTCGCTGGAAGGTATATCTGACCACAATGGGAAAGGAAGACAAGTGTGCTACTCTGCTCCTGAGACAAGCAGCTTTTGGCAGAAATTTTCATTAGACTTTTAGGTATAGATTTACTACATGGCAAAAGTATGTGGACGCCTGACCTTCACACCCATATCTGCTTTTTGAACATCCCGTTCCACATTGCTGTTATAATAAGCTCCGCTCCTCTGCAAACGCTTTCCACTAGATGTTGGAGCGTGGCTGTGTGGGTTTGTGATCATTCAGCTACAAGAGCATTAGTGAGAGCAGGCACTGATGTCTGTGAGGGTGCTCCAGTTCATCCCAAAGGTGTTCAGTGGGGTTGAGGTCAGAGCTCTGTGCAGGACACTCCAGTTCTTCCAGTTCAATCTTCACAAACCATGGAGTCATCATGAAGCTTGCTTTGTGCACAGGCTCATTGTCACGCTGGAACAGGTTTGGGCCTTTTAATTCCAGTGAAGGGAAACTGTAACGCTCCAGCATACAAAGTTATTCTAGACAATTATGTGCTTCCAACTTTGTGGCAGGAGTTTGGAGAGCGTATGGGGTCAAGGTCAGGTGTTCACATACTTTTGGTCATGTAGTGTATCTCTTCTCCATGGTAGTCATGATAGAAATAGTATAAAAGTTTTGTGTCTTTTTCCCTTTAAATTTCAGCCCCTATTCTTTGACTTGACATTTGTATAGAACTGCAATAAGAGCAGTAATGTTCCTCTTTAAAATAATGTGCAGTCTTCTAGCCAGATATCTTACAGCAACACAAAGAATTGTGTTCCCATTCTTGGCAGCAGACAGCTGGCTCATCTCCATGATTACAAAGCATGGCATTAATTTCTCTATAAGCGCGTTGCACTACACTGAACTGTTTATGTGTTTGGTGGAACGGCTGTAAGACTGGTCTCATTCTTTAAGAGAACTCCCCGCACTATTTTTAGCTCTTCTCCCTCTGGATAATGTGGCTTAATAAATGAGCACAAACGAAGACGCGAAGATGTGTTTGACTTGAGAATGGGCACAGCGAAAGCGTCATCTGCAACAAACGTAACCATTTAATGATGCTGGCGTCGCCTGGACGGTCAGTAACTACAGTATGAAGTGGTCTTAATGGATAATTACGTAGATTTGATAGTAAAGCATGATGTAGTAGAGATGAAATTTAGTTTCAAACACTTATGTACAATGCATTTTACTCCTGTTAATTTGGCATTGCTGTAGATTGTCGACTCATTTTTAACACATTCAGCAGCTTGTCATTCCAGTGACTCATCACTACAATCCATGATCATTTATGGAAGCATTCCTATGCTTATTCGTGTCGGCCAGGCAGCTGAAAAACAACTGGAAAGCCGTCATTAGAAACCACTGAAGCACAGACTTGTCATATTCAGTGAGACAAGTGGTACCACCGGGGCTACCATTTTTTTCAGCTCATTCACTCGAACAATCTAAATCCTCAAAAACAATCCCAAGCACACAGTTTTAGGTTTTCATTCCTTTAGTTAGAATCACAGATCATAGCTTATTCAGAGCATATGGAGAGTATACACTAATGATAGCAGCCAAGTGCTTCTGGTAATGCGACTATGAGGTCCTCTATCACTGTAAAACAGGATTTAAACTTAAACAAGTGAGTAATCTTGTTGTCTTTGAGTTCATATAGTAAGAAATTTAATTGCCTCACTGTTCCTCAAATTACTTCCAAAATAAGTTCGAACAACAAATCATTTTTTAGCGTTGAATACAAGTGCCATGTAAACCTTGGAGTTTCTAAAAGTTTGCAAATTTAGGGTGGAAAATGTCTTTTAGCCAATAAACATGAAAAAGAAAATCAAAATGAAACATTAATATATATTATATAGAGAGTATGAGTAACAATGTGAGCTAGATAAACAAAAACAGCTATATATCTGTGTTGTAAAGAATAAAACACGATGGATGTGCGATTATAGGAAAATAATCACAATCGCAGAGTGTTTTATTCCACTTATCTCTCAGCGGTTCATTAAATCATTAAAGAATGACATGCTGTTCCTGTTTATCATTACATTTAATGTTGTGGAACACGAACAAAACAAGTTCTTGCTATCTCTTACCTAATAGCAGCTATAAACGGTCATTCCTTTACTTTCTTTTGAAGTTGAAGATACATGTGAAACTGAAAGTAACAGCCTTACCTGCCTGTTACAAACCTTTGCAATTACACTTTAAATTATTTGGAAATTTTTTTAACAATTGTTTCACTTAGATTATATAGAGCATCCACCCAACACCTCCCTGTGAATTAGCTGCTGCTAAGGCATAAGTGCATAAACGTAAACCTGTGGTGCTGTATTCAGTGTTGCTGTTATAGATAATTAATCAGCACCTTCTGAACAGATCAGATTCGAATACGTCCTCCATCGGTTTTTGTTACAGAAGCACGAGGAACAAGGTGGGTGGTGCTACTCATAATGATAAACATTTATGACTAATCCTCACCGAAAAAAGAAAAAAAAAAAAACGTTCTCATGCAATTTATTTGCATCGGCTTCTATATGATGAATATCAACGTCATGTCACAAGCGTATGCTCGTTCAAGCTTTTTTTTTTATAGGATCAATATGTAATAGCTTATTTTATCTAATAAAAAAAAAAACACAGATTGCCCAATTCATGAGTAAATTTGATGATATATGATGAGACTTGAAACACAAATCAGCATGTGGTCACGACGTGTGGAACGTGTGTGTTCTCAGAAACCTAAAGGATTTACAGCCTCAAAACAATCTGTATTTGAAAACACCTGCATTACTGCGACCACCACGTTACAGCAGACGTTTCTGAGCCCGGTCTAATCACGTGTCATGAAAAGCGCAAACTTTCCTCATGAAACGGCCAAAATGTTCCCAAAACAAAAAAGGATGCAAAATGAAAATTTTTGTAATTGGTCATATTCAAATCAGCTTAGTTAAACTGTACTGTAGAACGTGACATACGGAGAACCCGGGTGAAAGTTCGATTCATTGCTTTGCATTATACAATGTGCTCATGCCAGAATGTTGATGGAACATCATCATCAGACGCTGCTGCAAAAACGTTGCATGAGAACCTTTTTTTCTGTGAGACTGGGTTGACTAATCCCACCAAAACAGAAAGAAGCATCAGTCATCAACTTTGTTCAGGGTTCCACCTATTAAATATGAGTGTGTGAGTTTCATGATCAGTGTGCAAACCAGAGAAGCTGAGGTAGCAGATGTACTTTTTAATAACTATGGTGACAAAACACATGTTTTGGAAAATGTAGGAAGTTAATTAATTAATCTTTAACTCTATGCTAGGAACACTCATGGTAGAATCATGAAAACTGAAATGATGTGCTGTAAATAGTTTGATATTTTTTCCCTTAACCAAAAAAAAACCCCCCTCTCTTATACAGAATGGATATAAATTATATAATGTATTAATACCTTTTGTTAATTTTTTCCCCATTGACCTTTTTCTTAGACTGTAAATCATTTCCTCCGAAGCTACAATAGATCCTTGGTGTTTACTGCAGATTAACAGTGCACCATGATAAGATTTAGCCGATGATCGACTCGGTGTAAAAGCCAGATTTACAGAGTGAGGAGCTGAGACGGGAAACCGCGCTAGTGTGATCGAGAGTGCTTGACTGAGCATGTAGGCCAAACAGCACTGATGCACCACATGTCCCTGAGGAGAGCGATGGAGCGTTAGTGTACACGAGTCCAGCGAGCCTTGTTCACATTGGTCTGACATCGCCCAGCTCAAAGCACACAAAGCTCTGGCATCACCGCGTGCAGAAAATAGCTCTCCTTCTATTGCTTCTAATTATGTCACATTTCTCCATCCGTTTAACTGGGATAAGCTTGGAAAAACATAATGAATTCCTCCCGTTCAAATATATTTATACAACTTACTTGGAAAGAGATGTCATTCTGTAACGATCATTTTGATAAAAACAGATAAAACGCTCAGGATCGGTGGCGGATTCTTGTTTCTTCATGGCGTTATTAGCCTAAATCACTAGCTTCCTATCATAAGCTTTGACAAGCTGAAGTAGCTTTGAATATGCCCACGAGGAAGCGCACAACAAATTAGGAAGTGTGATCTTCTCAAGTTGTCAGCGCAAGATGACATCCCGGGCGCTTGAAAAAGCGTGTAGGAGTCAGGGATCAATCACGTTTCAGGATTAAGAGCCGTCTGGTAGTCCCCTGTCGAGAACACGTTTGTTAGAAAATTACCTTCTCAGGGCTTTACTTTTTAATTATCTCCATCATTTGTAATCAGCCTACGTAGATCTCAGGCATCGACTGAGCTTAGACATTTCGGTGCGTCTTCTTATGCAGATGATTAAACCTGAGACGAGGGAGGTGGTAAAGAAACATAATCTGTAATCTTGTTATCATTAGTTAGTTTGCCTTTAGTGCTATCCATGATCATGATGAAGTCACTTTAGCCCTGTTTAATGCGAGTTCATTTAAGACACGCTATTCATTCCGATACTGTTTGTCTTCCTGTCCATTCATATAACAGTGAAGGAAAAAAATATATATTAACCTCACAGCAAGCAGGATTATTTTGTGATTATGTTTTTTTTTTTTTTTCAAGCGTAACTTTAATATTGTGCTGTTTATGCTAGATTTATTTCTCACCAATAAAGAAACACATCGGTGTTTCATGTCTTCTTCCTTCCTCTGTCTCTTTTGTTGTGAGCTCAGAGATGACTCTTTCCTCTACTTAACGACTGTTTCCCATTACTGGCCACACAGTGTTACCTCCTCAACCACGTCTTTAACGGTTTCTAACCACTTCCACCTCCGCTGTGCTCGCTCAGCCCCTCCCTGACTGTTTTTGGATGCACCATGCAGCTGCCATGCTTGATAGCACTGCGCTTGCTATGATCACTGCCAGTGCCTTAGCTGCGCTAGAAAACAGATGGGGTTTAAGCTTAACATGTGAGCCCCGAGATAAGGACGGATGCAGGATGCAAAGCCCAGTGATGCAGAAGTGATGCAAGTTAGTCGAGTGGGTTAAATGCGAACAGGAATAAAAATAATGCTGTCTTAAGTAACTACAACATCTTGTAGAGTTTTGAATTTATTAGCCCATTGTTCGGTGGATGATGTTTCCATCTTATGAAAAAAATGGAAGTGATAGTCTCGTGATGTCAAAAGAGGAAAATCTCCTGAGCAGCTGTGTGGATTAGACCTACAATCAATGCTTAAAAAAAAAAAAGTTAAAATACATAATTAAATAACGTGAGCTAATATTTGGACTGTTTCACATTTCAGAAGAGTTGCTATAAAATAAGTGCACCAATTCCTTTAAATTCATCTTTTTTTTTTTGCAGTTAGCATACTGATGTACAGATTTCCTCGGCAAAGTGAAGCCATTTCAGTCTATATCAGTGAGGGTGAATAGGGCCATGCCTTCATCATTCATTTATAAATGTCCTGCCATTAACTCAGCATCCTCCTGCCAGCATGGAGGATTTACAGCTGTTCAGGAAGTTTCCACTTTGAAGTCTCATTTATTAGGCGAAATCTATGTGTGCTCAAATTATTTTTAGAAGCAAAGCCAGAAATGCTAGGACTATCTCGTTTTTGGTTAAAGCATGGAAATTCTTTTTTTTTCTCTCTTCTGAATGAGAAAAAATGTTCAATCCTGTAATATGATTTTATTAATATATATATATATATATATATATATATATATATACACACACACACACACACACACACAGCTAAGTGGGGAAATGTGATGGCTTTGGTTAAAAACACTGTTTTAACATAAGCTGGTTGCCTTAAAATGTTTAATTTACCGAAACTCATATAGTAAGAGAGTACAATGAGGCAATCGAGTTGCATTGGGCTAACTTGCTACATGAAGTCAAAATTTTAAGGCAACTCACATTTCTAAGTTAAAGGAAATGAAACATTATGATTTTTACAGTGAGTGCTGATAGCCAGCGCGATGTAGAAGGTGCTGTAGCGTAGTTGCGTGTAAACGTTTAGTTTTTTTCCTGTGAGACTGGATTGGGAATAAATATGAAGATATGCAGTTTACTAACTTTGTGTGAGGCTAGAACTGAACATCTCATGGTTCCAGGACTGGAAATATCTAATCTAGAATAAAATGTAATAGTCTGTGACAGACTTAACTGATCCTTCTGAAATGGCATGGGAGCTAAGTCAAAGAGTTTAAAATAAATACATGAACCTTTGAATTACACACTCTCTCTCTCTCTCTATCTGTGTGTGTGTGTGTGTGTGTGTGTGTGTGTGTGTGTGTGTGTGTGTGTGTGTGTGTGTGTGTGT
>JAQQZR010000007.1:1968457-1999096 GCA_030068235.1 Notoglanidium macrostoma
AAGATAATGCCCACAATATCATCAAGCTCAATGGGGGCGACTTTGAAGAATCTAAAATATGAAACATATTTTGTTTGGGTTTTTTTGGTTTTTTTTTTTTTGACACTTTTTTGTTCACTACATAATTCAGTATATGTGTTGCTTCATAGTTTGAGGTATTCAGTATTGTTTCACAATGTAGAAAACAAAAAAAAAGAAAAACCTATGAAAGAGAAGGCGTGTCCAAACTTTTGACTGGTAGTGTATATAGAGTCTGAATATAAACTTATAGATCTATACATTTATTTATATATATATCGCTAATGAGCAAACCTGAGGTGATGGTGGCAAGGAAAAACTCCCTGAGATGAAAAGAGGAAGAAACCTTGAGAGGAATGAACCTTGTGTTCATTCAGCTACAAGATCATTAGTGATCCCAGGCTCTGATGTCAGGTGAGGAGGTCTGGGGTGCAGTCGGGGTTCTAGTTCACCCCGAAGGTGCTCAGTGGGGTTGAGGTCAGGGCTCTGTGCAGGACGCTCGAATTCTTCCACTCCAACCTTAACATACCATGTCTTCATGGCGCTTGTATTGTACACAGGGGCATTGTCATGCTGGAACAGGTTTAAGCCTCTTAGTTCCAGTGAAGGGAAACTGTAACGCTCCAGCATATAAAGACATTCTATACAATTCTGTGCTTCAAACTTTGCGGCAAAAG
This sequence comes from Notoglanidium macrostoma, assembly GCA_030068235.1. NCBI lineage: Eukaryota > Metazoa > Chordata > Actinopteri > Siluriformes > Auchenoglanididae > Notoglanidium > Notoglanidium macrostoma. The sequence continues at coordinate 1,969,153 of JAQQZR010000007.1, forward strand.
TTTGAGGAAGAGTCACATACGGGTTTATGTGTCCACAAACTTTTGAACATATAGTGTACAATGGATTATTTAAATCAATGGATTTTGAAGAATTTACATTTAAAACAGTTACTGGTTATAAGATTTTTTTTTCATTTTGCCTCTCTGGTTTAAAAGAAAATGCTGTTCCAAGGTAATACCAGAAAAACATTGCGTAACGTGGTTGTGCTGCTCTTTTCCTGTGCACACCTTGACAAAGAATTCAACAATGGATGTGAATTAGTGTACTGAAATATTCATGCTGTGCCGTTTTCATGATATGAGATGTGTCAATAACCAAACACAACCACACCCTAACAGACCTGAGCTACATGCACATCGCTACCGCATGACAAAACCTGCTGAAATGAAGTACACATTTATGTTGTTCAGTCATACTGCAAAAAACAGCAATTCAACAAGTATATTTAGCAGTGTGACATGGAAAGTTTATTTGCACGTGTACACAATTAAACGGTAAAAACTGCAGGTTTCAAAATGCAGCTAAACAATGTTAAGCTTTGCTAATCATCATTCATACAAATTAACTGATGTATGAGCTCCTAATCTGGGAAATCTTAAAAGATTGAGAAAGTTTCGCTCACTAGGAAAAAAATAAAAACTTGTGTGGAAAAGTATTGGCCCTTCGTAACTGTACTTGAAGTTCTGTGTATATCTAGGGCTGTTTGATGGGGCTAGCTAGCTACAGTTATTCTTTTATTCTCTACACTACATTTTAGCTAGCTAGCTAATATATAGTGAAGGGAATAAAACTGTAACGCCTTATCATTTCCACTGATTCTTTTTTTACCTCTGTTCCCTGTGTACTACTTGTGTTTTTTGTTCTCCAGCCTGTTAAAAAAAGTTTGGCACAAACCAAGTAGTGTTAGCGTGCTAGATAAAAGCTACACGAGAGCAGAAAAAGAAAACGATGAGGTGAGCAGAAGTCTCGCATCACTCGCTCTCGACCGACTTTGAAACTGGAGTTCTCTAGCTCAACAACTTCTCAGCTGTTACGATACACACCACAATGAGGATAAATCAGCTGACTATTGTCTATCATTCACTGGATTCCCACTAAATTACAGAACAAATGAATACGTACCTGTTTAGAAGGAAAAGATAAAACACAGCCAGTCCTAAATAATTTTTCTATTATAGACTCATCAGAGTTTCTCTTTCTCATTCCTGCTTGTTTACACTCTCATGCTCTCTAACTCTATGTCCTGATAGGCTTCACCTCCTGCCAGGCACCTTGCAGCCAGACTTCGCTCATGGAGTTGGGGAGTAATGACGTTTGATATATCTGAGCTGCTGTACGGTGTGCAAATTTACAGGAAATTTTTTTACTAATTTTTGACGATCGTCTTTTTAACACGCACAAAAAAGAAATCATACACTTTAACTTGATTACACCTGCGTCTGCCAAGTCTGCTGGTGATTGACTCATAAATTTCTGTAAACTATATGGTCAAAATCACTTCACAAAGTGTTTAAGTCTTGGCATGAATGGCTAGCAATCCATTTCTGAATTGCTTTTATTTATTTTTAAATCGACCCTTGGCTGTTCCTCCTGTTGTTGCTTCGTTGTTCTAATGCTTCAGATTAGCCACCTAAAATTGTCAGCTTGTCACAAGCACTATGATCAGTACTAGAGTAAATTAGACGTCGCATGAAGGCGTCAAAATCAAAGTTAAACAGAAATGTTGTGTATCGATACGGCTAACTGTGTTACTAATGCATAGCTATCGGAACTAGTTCTCTGTTATTGCCTGTATATTAGTAGGCTTGGTTACATTAAAAGCAAATCTCATCCCTGCAAGCTTTGCTCTGACATGAGAACTGCAAAAGCCACCTATTATACTTCTTCCTTAAAAGTAGAGTGCAGTCATGCTTGGAAACACTATGACATCTATGAGCTGAAGCACATTCATTTTATCATCACTGGGAGGGCGTTTCAGCTTTAATCCTGCTCTCCATGTCCTAAGACTCAGCACACTTTAAACAGCTTATAGTTGCTCAGAAATCCTCCTCAAATCCGATGACACTGGAGAAGTTTTACAAAGCTGTGAAATATTGCTTATTAGAGCTACCATACTCTTAGCAAAACTGTGGTGTTGGAAAAAAAAACCAAACACAGCATATACTCAGAAACCTGATTTGCCTCCTTATATGGGCCTCTAAGGCAGCTCTCATTATTATTTCTTTGACACTGATGATGCAGACACAACTGAACAAAAGGTTTCGTATTTAATCAGGTGACAACTTGTGCAGCTTCGGGGATTATTAAAGTGTAAAGTAAAGGTGACATGAATATAACATAACCTTTGGATATCTGAAAAAGACTGTAAAGATGAGCAAGGATGAATAAGAACTAACCTCCTGCCACATCATCACATGAACAAGCCAAAGAGGACAAGTATAAATTATTAGCATGTAGTTAAATAAATGAGTAGCAGCTGCATTTTATTACAGGCTCTGTCTGCCGCATCGAAATGCCGTCTATTTCACGACTTCCTCTGCAGATGTGAATAGAATCAAATATTAAAATTATTTAAACCGGCTAGCTATCTAACTAAACAGTCATTAGCTTTAGTTTTATTAATTAAGCATTTTGATAGGACTTATGAACATCAAATAAACACCATGGATTGTGCACATGCACACTGAGGCCTTCAGCCGAGTCACAAAGTGGAACCAATTCACCTTAGGATCAATTGGAAAGGTATTCACAGATGACCATGATTGTGGGGCGATGTCAACACTTTAGGACCTGGGGAAGGTACACAGTGATGCCCAGATGGGAGCGGTGCAGTCTTGCTGAAGTGGCACGCCTGTAATACCCGTAATGAGGAGAATGGTGTGCCATAGTAGGCTCTGGGTGTCCGAGGCCAGGTTGATGATTTCCACCACCCAGTGTGCCGGTCTCTGTTAAGACAGAGGGGCTACCTGTGTCTTTCCTCCGTAACAGATGGACAATTGATATGATTATTGAATCGCTGCCATCCAGTGAAAATAGTACCGTAGGGTACTGGGCATGGCAAGGAATGTTCAGCAGGTTCTCCATCAGCAAGGTCAACAGATTAATAAAAGTGGGTGATACGAGTTGAACCACAAGGTCATTCCGGAGACATTCTAGCCACCAACACATATAAGCTAAGGCATGCAATGCTCCCACTCCATTTTGCTAGCAAAAAGGCAGTCTATACAGAGACCCATTTCAGTTTTGGCAACCTCAGAAAGTGGGTCTTAAGGGACTCCAGTAGAAGAGTGAGATCTCACGCCAGGGTCTTGGAGGAGCGGGGCTGGTGAAGACACCAAGTGACTTGTCCGAGCGTGCCAAAGGATTCCGTGGGACAACTTATCAATTCAGAGACGAAGATGGCAAGCATTCTGTCCACTAGAGAGAACAGCATTGAAAGTGTATCCTCTGGGAACACTTTGGGGCTACAAGCAGGACTCTGTAGTCTGATTACTGAATTCTGTACAATGTAGGTAGAATCAGCAATAGAGGCAGAAAAGTGTACAATAGACAGCGAGGCCTGAGCGTCCTGACCTAGTTGACTGTTCAGCTCTGCTGGAGAGAACCACAGTCAACAGTGAATCGATTTTGCATCGGTGAAGAGATCCACCTGGTCCCTGCCAAACTGGGAACTGTGACACCATTTCTAGATATTTTGCATCTCCATTCCGTTTCCACTGCACAATCGTGGCAGTACAGTGCCTTATATACACATGACACGCTGATAGAATTTTGAAAGACTGCATGTCATTTGCTCAGTGCGCTTCTGTGCAACATGCTTACCCATAAGCCCCCTCTCTATACTTCAACACAGACGTATAAACTAGCTGGTTTGGTTAAGTGGGCTGTATCAATCTAAAACCAATAGATACTATTAACACTATAAACATGCAAAATTCTGTTCATACTGCTTTATGAGGACTATTAACGGCGTCTTTGCGGTCATTTTTTTCTTTGTGATGAAAACAATTATTACTTAATTTCGTATGTAAAGCCAGACATTCAAACAAAGCTCTATACAGACTGCGATTACATACCTGCCAAGGAGCAATGTCACTAATTCTGCGTCTAAATTCATCTCCTTCACCGGTAATAAATGAGTCTGTCTTGCAAAAGCACTGTTTATTCTGCTTGTACTGCATTTCTTGTTTTGAGTCACAGCATGATCTTTTTCCTTACAGACGAATGATCTGGCTGCACTGGGTGCTTACTGATTGGGGGGTGGAGTGAAGAAGCGTAAAATCAACTGACACAAACCACAGGAACAAGCACTCCGGACAGTAAGGCAGCTTTCCAAACAGGTATTCTCAGCCATGTCATACATTTGTGCTGAGGCCGTGGCTCAAACCATAATTTTTTATGTTCTACATATATATTTCCCAGGTTATCTGTCCTAGTAACAAATAAAATAAATCACATATTGCACATTTAAGTCTACAGATAAACCTACAATGTCCACCTTGGCTGCTCTGAGGGTAGCTCGGAGGTAGAACCAGTCATCACAGCTGACTGCTTTTTTCCCGTGTAGTAGGCTACATTCTACCAGCACATTATTGGAATGGGCATCAGTCCTCATAGCTAGTTACAGTAAGGTTTATTGTTAGTTACAGCATGTATATCATATGAGCTGGGTTTTTTTGTAGAAAAAATCACCTGGTGTGAAAGCAGACTATCTAATCCTGTGTGTTTATTGAGTCATTACAGTTGTTTTACTCTACTTTTGAACACTTCTCATCCTACACCTAGACTCTTTCCAATTCATGTACTCCTGAGTACAGAGCCATTGTCTTGCTCCATGGTCTAGAAGGCACAGTGCTTCATCGCATTGTATGTGCATATGGATGGGAAGGCAATAACAATTGTCTTGACTTGACATACACACGTTCCCTTTAGTGGCCAGGTGACTTTTCAGGAGAAATGGCACCCTTTGAAGGTGTCGGCCGGAAGACCCATGTGGATATATTATCTGCAGCCTTCAGCTGAGACGCGAAACCTGCCAGGCCTTCAGTGCCAGGCTGCAGGCTGCTGCTTCCTCCCGTTTTGGCACAAACTTCAGGGCAGATGCCATTCAAGTCCCACAGGCATGTGTGCATGTCTGTATGTGTGTGTGTGTACGCGTGTATTGGTTGAAACCTGTGGCTGCAGAGCTTCAAGGAGGAAGAGACAAGCGTGAAATAGACTGTCTGTAGCAGCAGAGTGCCAGACAGCGAGGCCTCGCCAACAGATGGAGGTGTGAGCTATAAGGATGAAGATACGGAGGTATGTAGGATCAGGGAATCTGCTGCACATAAGCTGGATTTATTCAAAATAAGGAATGGAGTTCTTTTTTAATTGTTATGCATTCTTTTCTTTCAATCAAGTTATTCTGAAATGAGTTCTGTCACAGCCATGTTTAACATACATTCAAGGAAATGCAGAAAACCAAAACTAATACACTGACAAGGTAAAGCGTGTTTAAATGGAAATCTCTTCAATTTGCTCTTCAATGAGTGTGACTATCATTTGCTTTTAACACAGGCTAGAAGCTAGGGTATTGTTTGTCGCCGTGTCACGTTTCCATGGAAATCTGGGTGAGAATGATTAAATCTTCCAAATGGATCTAAAATGCCGTCACCTCCCTCCTCCACTGCGTGTAGTTCAAACCGTAGCCTACCGTTAAGTACAGTGCTGGAAACATGCTGATACTGATGTAGTTAAAGGCAACTAATAAACGCACATGCTTAAGATACAGCCATTGAATCGGGGGATTAAGTCACCCACACGTTCATCCCAACCGTTCCATCATTCCTGCTTCAACCACAAACCTGTCGTCCATCAACGCTCATTCATGTGCAGCCAGAATTTGTGCAAAGATTGAATTCTTTCATAAGATAGGAACGCTTTTGTCAGTGCAGAAAATACAGAAAGCATTTTCGCAGTGCTCGTTTTTTCAGTTCTTGCATCACCGCCTGCTACTAAAAACTGCTCATATCATATTTTCCAAAGTGGATTTGATCTTCAGAATTTATCTAAACCCTTGTAAATGTCAGTACTACATATAGAAGTGGAACAGAGATAAGATTTTGCTCATTTGTATTGCTGAATGCAAGTGAATTATATATATATATATATATATATATGATTTGTTTTAATTAATTAAATAATTAACATGCAAGAGGAAAGAATGAGAATATTTTAGATTTTCTTTCAGAATTTGTCATTTATTTTAGGAAAATTTTTTTAGGATTTAGGATATTTGAATAAGTACATACCTAAAAAAAAAGATTTAATTACCAACCGATCTTTGTCCAACACCCACATCCCACACTTAAGTCTTTATTTAACTGCTGGCGACTCTTCAGCTTCACCAGCTGGCTTTTAGCCTAAAGGATCGATATGCATGAGCCTGACTGATGCAGTGCGAGAAAGGAAATGCAAAAGTGGTTTCTGGTAAATGCATGTATATAGCAGGAGTGCTTGCACACCACATGGTAAGGAGTGTGTCTGTATCTGAGCAACCAAAATGTGAACCACGTAATTCTGAGAGTGAAAATACTTACTACAGATTAAAAAAAAAGAAAAAGAAAAGAGAAAAGCCTGCTGAAAACAGGTGCAGCTGCATTTAAAAAGGGCTGTCAACACAAACGGGATAATCAGCTGGCAGTTAGAGTAGATATGTACCGAAAAAGAAGTTTCTGTCATGAGCCTGAACGCCTGATTCTTCTCATCCTACCGTATAATCAAAGTGAGAAGGGTGAGCTCATGTATATCAAGTCTGCGAGCAAGCTAAATAGAGCGCAGAAGAGAAACTGAGAGAGAGAAAGAGTGAGACAGAGAGAAGGAGAGAGAGAGAAAGAGATTGTCACAAAAATGAGAAAACAACTGCACAGGCCACATGGTGCATCGTGGCAGCAGTAATGTGAATAACACAACAAGAGAAAGCTTTGCAGAATATTGATTTAATGCTGTATTCAAGGAGTGGAAGATGTGTGTCCTGTATTACACACGCTCTATTTATCACATGCTCCCGGCCCTTTGCTTTTTTGCCACACAAGGACAGACAAATATTTTTTTTTTTTTAGGCAATAGCATCGTACTCATGCATCTTAATCATTAGCATGATTCCTCAGCTCAGAATCCACCTCCTTAAACAAATTCAGGTATGAAAAACTGGTGATGTCTGGTGAATATTGCTAAACTGGGACACGTTTAAAAATATTACTTTTCCTGTCACTTTCCCCCCCCCATCATCTCAGTGTCTTGTTATTGAATAGGATATCTCGAACTACTAAACACAGGTTGAAGCTCTGCTTATCAGACCCCCTGTTTATTCACGTGATACTGTTAAAGTGGGACACTTCTGTAATTTCTTTACTCTAAAAATCAAAACAGATGCTTGGAATTTTATGTACATATTTATTTTTATCACTTATTTTGCTTGTGATATGTACACAGGTGTGAAAGAATATCATTCATGGCCAGTTTTTGGGCCATTGCTATCATCCCAAGATGTAGTTATTCCTTGCTACCTTCTATATCTCAGACAGTTTACCAATAACAAGCCGTCTCACTTTACCAATATGTTATTGCCAAAGTGAGACAGAAGAACAAATAAACCAAGTAAAAACTATTAATTTTTCAATATAATATACGTAACATTTACAAAGCGTTAATCTAGTTGTACCTTGATCAAACCTTAATACGATTAGCCTCAGATAGCTGTGGCATTTCACTTACACATTGATTCTCATGGTCCTAGTTTTGAAATGAAGTGTTAGTCCTCTGAAAGTAACATCATAGATGTAGCACTTGATCGGCTTAACCCTTTACCTCATGAGAATGAACTGAGGAACGAGTGTGAAGTATACTATGTGGCCAACAATATGTTGAGACCTAACCATCACACCCATATCTGCTTTTTGAACATCACATAATAACCTCCAGTCTTCTGGGACGGTAACCGGTGCTCCAGTTCATCCCAAAGGTGTTCAGTCAGAGATGAAGGAGGTCAGGGCTCTGTGCAGGACACTGGAGAGTTTACACTCCAACCTTGGGACAACACGTCTTCATGGAGCTGGCTTTGTGCACAGGGGCATTGTCATGTGGGAACAGCGTTGGGCCGCTTAGTTGCAGTGAAATTGTGAAAGCTAGAGCATACAAAAACTTTCTATACAGTTGTGTGCTTTTAACTTTGTGGCAACCAAAAAAAAGGCTGAAGAGGTGAAGAAGTGCATAGGAATGTGATGGTCAGGTGTCCACATACTTTTGCCCATACAACATACTAGCTATTGTGGAATTTAAAATTTTAAATAGCTACTTGATATAGAGTTAAAATTTCGTCCACATACATTTGGCCATATATATATTAGTCAGAATTAAGAAACAGATTTGAGAAACATTTATTTCAAACCATATTTCAAAATGATGCTTATTTAGACCAACATTTTGTAACAAATACATTTTTCCTCTACATTTTAAACCCATCCATTGCAATCCTACAGCCACAGTCATGGCTACATTTTCCAAAATAAAATAAAAGAAAAGAAAAGAAAAGAAAAAATAAGACACCCACCCACAATTCTCACCCATTCTTGCTCACATCAGCTCGACTGCATGAAAGGTTTGGCTTTTTCCACTCGTGTGCTAATCCAATGAATTAAAGGCTAAATACTAAACGACTTCATAGTCCCTATATCAACGCCCTACACTGAGTAAGTAAATAAAGGCTTTTGTGCCCTATATAGAGGACTGTATATTTCCAACAGGGAGCCGTTTGGGATTGAGCCAAAGGCGAGTTTTATGGGTGCATCCGCGCTCGACCAATGGCATTACTCGCCGTAGATCACGTGACCCTCTGCCTCCACTCTTCCCACCGCGTTCAATCTGCGAGCGCAGGAAACGCTCAAAGTGTCAGAGAGACGTGCCGGTGCGCGACGCAACTTTTTTTCCTCCCTTTTCTGAAGCGACACGCCGCCATCATCTCGCCCGGTTTTATTATGACCAAACGGACTTTCGGTGCTTCGGGACGACGACGTGGCGTCCACAGCGAGTGGTTAGTATCAATGTGACCGTTTTTATTATGAATATTTTTTTAAAAGTCGTTATTTTTAAGCTATAACGCGACTGAAGTGTCACTCCGACGGCGCTGTCAATCAAACTCGGCTGAGGCGATGAAGGCTCGCGTGCGAGTTATGCTACTTGTTTTTAGCTAGTCGACCGTTAAAAACGTTAAAAACAACCCGAGTTTAGCTGCTTATATAATAATGAGTAATATATTTATATAACTGTATTTGTCGTTTAACGCTTTCGCATACAGTGTATTATGAACATATTCTGGGTTTTAAATCCTACTTTTCATGTCAGTTATCATAGTTAACAAATTGACAACATAATAGACTTCGATTATTGAAGTCCTGTCTCTTTTCTTTTTTTCGAATATTGTAGGTTTTCTTTTATTAGCTTCGTGTTTTTAGCCGCGTGATATGTTTGAGTATATGGCGAATAATTCACTTTTTAAGTAAAATTAGTTTTACATTTGAGAAAGTGTGTTATGTTGTGAAGGACTCCATTGGAACTGAAGAAAAGACGTTTGAGCAAGGAAAGGGGGGAAGAAACCCAAAGTATGATGTAGTGAAGAGACTTCACGGAGACAAAGTAGTATAAAGTGTGTGTGTGTGTGTGTGTGTGTGTGTGTGTGTGTGTGTGTGTGTGTGTGTGTGTGAGAACGAGATCGCGCGCGTGTGCCAGTGTACCGCATCGGTCTTTGTCTGCCTCTTTTGCTTCCCACACCTCCCCCTAAAATACTCCCTTACACACACACACACACCTGAAGGCTAGACATAATGATCAACAGAGTCCCAGTCAGTCTGGATCAGTGCTCTCTCTCTCTCTCTCTTCCCTCCTCCATGGCTTCTTCTCCTTCCCTTTTTTCCCCCTCTTTTTTCCCCGCCTTCATTTCCTGCATCTCTTCCACTATACAATCAAGGAGTGGCACGCAATGTTTGTTGGGGTCCAAGTTTTACCAGGCTGGAGACACACACACACACACGGGCACACAGGAAACCTGAACTACACTGTCTTCTTGTAAGTGGCGGGGAAGGTTGAGATGCACAAGCAAACACACTCCTGAGAACATGAAAAGCGACGTTGTCCCCACATGAGTGAGAAGGAGAGAAGCGTTTTTTTTTCCCCCTGTCGTGCCAATTTTAGCATGCACATATAAAATTGCACAGCAGCAGCTCCAGTCTGTCATGTGTGCGCTGCAGCTTCCATTTGTCCTGCAATAAAGATCACAGCTGGCCGAGTGCGTGCTTACGCCGTAGTCAAGAACGTGCATCAAAAACTATTGTGGGGTTTTTTTCTTTTTTTTTTCTTTTCTTTTTTTTTTTTTTTTTCACTTTTCCAGATTATAGTTATTCATTCATTCATTCATTCATTTATTTATCTTGCACCCGGAGGTGTTTTCCGGCTGAACTTGTAGAAGTGGATCCTAATATTGATGGGCTTGTGTGTGAGATATGACTTGTGTAGCAGTGCTAAAATGACTAATGTGTGTGTGCTCCCTTTGTGGTGTGCTGATATTTCTCAGTATTGTGTTTTTGTGTGTGTTTGGTATTAAACAGGTTTTTGTGTTAACGGTTTATAAAGATCCCTTCTCGTTTTGCATGTAGAGGTCTTCTAGCGTTGAGTGCTGAATGTAGGGTACACTATTTTCACAAGCAGTCGTTCTGGAGTGTAACTGCAAAGACAACGCATCCTTTAAAAAAAAAACAAACAAAAAAAAAAACCCTCCCCTCCTCTACCATAATCCTTTGAAGGAACGTCATAAAAGGCTCAATAGAAGCAACCAGCTGTTTTTTTTCTTCTTCACACGTTCTTTGAGGCATTCTACCTGCCAGCGAATAGGAGGCCCACTCACGCCCTCGCACAAGGAGGCTCTATTCACGGTTGAAGGGCCAACGAAGTCCACAGAGTCGAGTGTTTATGGCTAGACGTGGATTATTGTTTGTCTGTAATTTTTGTTGTCCAGCATTGTTGACTATACAAGAAAGCTGTACAAGCTGATTGGCGTGCACGCACATACTGTCTGTTATAGTAAATAAAACTGTGCGAGGTGTTGTTAAGACACGATTATATGGTTTGTGACCGAGTTTGCACCTGCACCTGCAATAAACTGGTTCAGGGGGAAAAAACTAAAGTAAAATGGCACAGTAGCTCCTCCTCGGTGATGCTTTTGCTCTTCATGTATTGAGAGATTAGTTCCAGATTTTCAGCCAAATATACTGGTTTGTTTTATTATTTATTTACAGGTTGGAGTATTTGTTTTCTGTTCCCTCGGGGGAAACTATCTGGATCAGAAGAGGTTAATTGTTTTTGAATCTTGATCCGTCTAGAGAGGGTGGTGGAACGGGAGCATAATTGAGCCGCTGGCCGTTTGAGTGGTTATGGATTAGAGAGGAAAAAAGCAGCATGAGAGATGGAAGAGGCGAGGGAGAAGGAAGGAAGGAAGGCGGGGGAGAGAAAAGAGAAAGGGCCCGTGTTCTGTATACTCACCGCAGGGGTTGTCTGGGAGCACAGGCCTGTTTAGTTGTCGCCCCATGTGAGCTGTGAACCTTGACCTCCGAAATGCCCATCCCTGCTCCAGGTGCATGGCTCTGCTCTAGTACGCTTAAAAAAAAAAATAAAATAAAATAAAATAAATAAATAAAAATTCACACACAGGCTTAGACTAACGCACCATGACGACATAAACCTTCCCATATTTCAGCTTGTCCTTTTGTGTGTGTTGTGGGGGCTGCATAGCTGTGCACAGTAGAGTTAAAACCATCGTCCTGTTCATCAGCGCTCACTTGTGTCCCAACGTATCTCAATGTCACCCCGAGGTTGTTCTATGTGCAAAAAAAAAAAAAAAGCTTCAAGCTCATGATTTAAAAAAACACACCACAGAAATAATGTGGTGTTGTAATATTCATGAATGTGTTAATCAGGAGCTTGTAGGGTGTAATTATTGCAGCATTTGATCATGTCGGAGACAGCACCTCAGGCCGTGGTGACAGCCGCTCGCTGCTGTTAATGCAGTCTAATATAAATGTCTGTGTGGACTGAACCATGATGCAGCCTATTAGCCTCGGTGTACAGTTACTGAGGCGGTTAATATACGTCCTGCTACCATCTGGATGCAGTGGGTGAAGAGACGAGATGACGTGCAGGTCATTCTGTCTCTCTGGTAGACATGAGCAGTGTTTATTTTATTTATTTATTCATTTATTTTGTCTTCTTTGTGTCTTCTTCCAGTGTAATGATTACTTTGCTCATTGCTAATATGTTCCATCTTTTAAAAATCTTAGGCCTATAGATCGGGTTGTTTAGTCAGCTTTGTTTCAACGGTTGTAAGGGTCATGTCCTCAGCTTTATCCCAACTGAAGATGTATCAGTATTTTTAGTCCTGCACCAGTGAGCCAACATGGATTAATCAACAGTTTGAGTTATCTTTCTAGTCCATCTGTCAGTCAGTGAACAATAAAGGACCTGGTCCTCTGCCCTGTTCACGTAATCTCTTTATTGATGTTGCAAATAAGATGTTTTTTGTCTTCTGCTAATGGGGGGTCAATACGTGATGACAGACCTGCATTGATTAATGACAAACAAGATCCCTTGTCGTTATGATCCATTATGAAAAAGATCAAATCTAGTCACAGCTGTTTGTCTGGATGGTGGTGGATCGGAAAAAAGTTGCTAGTAAGGGCTCATTTAACTTCAGAAGCTTGAGGGGGTTCTTCAGACAGCACAGATCGATGGGCGGGATTAAATCTTACTTCCTGGACGAGGAAATCGTCAAAAATTTTTTAGAAGAAGGAGAAACCTTTATTTGTTGCTTACACATTACAGCAGAGTGAACCTCTTTTCTTCACGTGTCCCAGCTTGTTTAGGAAGCCATGGGTCAGCCGTGATGCAACACCTCAGAGCAGTGAGGGTCAAGGGCCTTGCTCAAGGGCTCAAGTGCTGGGGCTGGAACCTCCGACCTTGTTATCAGTAGCTCCGGACCTTAACTGTTGAGCCACCATTGCCCCATCACATGATCCTGTTCAAACATGACGTGTCAAAACATTGCTAGTGCTTGTTCCTGGTTAGTGTCCCAGGCTGTGGTTAAAAAGAAAAAAAAATGTCCATATTGTCCAGGCACGTGACTTCGTTAAAGCAGAAAAGCTGTGGAGAGACTTTGATGAGGCTGATTTCTATTGCAGTCGCTTAATATAGTAATGATGATCTCTCATGACATTGTGTACATGCATTTGCAGGGAATTTGCACTGCAATGTCAATTCAATTCCATTTTATTTGTATAGCGCTTTTAAAAACAGATATCGTCACAAAGCAGCTTCACAGAAGTATATAGATTCTGAATTTAAATGTATGAATCTATAAGTTTTTATCTCCCTCATATATATATATATATACACACACACACACACACACACACACACCATTTATTATTGTTTATTTATTATCATTTGTTAGACTATAGGTTTAGAGAGGAGACAAAAAAAAACCCTCTCCATATCGTCACATGATTCAGATCCGAGCTCCTATAGTCATTGCAACTGAAGACTCATTTTGCATCTGGATGTCTATAATCTAAAATTTGGTTGTTTTGCTATCTCTGGAGTCATGCAGTCTGTGCTCCATGAACAGATTGTGGATAAATCTCAGTAGTGTCTACCATAAAGTCCTGATCTTTCTTTTTTAAAACTTGGAATGCATCCGGGGCTTAACCTCATCATTCCTTCTTCAGGCGTATGCTTTCCTTTTCATTCTTTTGGCAACGTCTGAAATACGCCTCATTAATTTAGTTCTCGTGTGTGCACGTGAAGGACGACTTGCTAACGTGACTTCTTTGTTTAGATTTGGACATCAGTTTGTCTAAAAGGTCTGAACAATAAACTCTGAGCTCCACAGGGGCCACTTCTTTTGTGCAGGAACCCTCATGAACTCCAGTGTCACGGATGGAGGTAACATGCTTGTTAATCTGTGGAGACGAGTGCAGCTTGCATCCCTCTGGTCTTCCCTGATTCGTGTTAAACAGTCCGATTCAGAGTGCGTTTGTGCTGGAGTGAGATCTGTGTTGAAGAGCTGTGACGCACCCCATCAGGAAGTTAGAGGAGGAAAGGTATTGGCTGTCTTGAGTTTACGCTCTTGTACTGTAGGTCATGAGCCTCTGAACAGTACAAGTGTCTGTGTCCATTTTGGTGAAGCACTACCATGACTTTTTTGTTTCTGAGGGAGAAATTTCAGTTCCTGTAAAACAGCTGGAATGAACTTGGGCTTGAAATGCTCTTCATCCTTTATTCCACAAATGTTCAGCACTCAGAATCTGCATGCCTGATGCTGTCTGAGCTGCCCTGACGGACTTTTAAGCAGATTTCAAGTCTCTAGAAGTCTGTAGAGCTATGAATGCAAAAATGTGGTAGTCTGATCAAAGTAGTGACATTTAGGAAAATGTTTTGATGCAGTTTACGGAGTTAAAAAGGAAATCAGTAGGCAGCATCAGTCAGCGTACAGGTCGTGTGTTGCTGTATACACAGATATTTTTATACTTTAACCCACCTATAATTACAATAACTTGTAGCATCGGAAATATGACTTGTGCTCATTGTCAATAAGTAAATGATACAATTTTTCATAGTTTTTATTTAATTTTATTTATTTATTTTGAAAGATGTTAGATTTAAGTGCATGCAAAGTTGAACAAAATTTAATTCATTCCTGTACCTCATTCCAATTTGTTGTTGTTGTGTATAAAACATCTCATCAGTACAGATCCACAGAGCTGCATCAGCACATTAAAATCTATTTAAAAAAATCTATTTTAAAACTTGATTTAAATTTCACTTAATGTCAGTTTTAAAGGTGCAATAGATAAATTTTATTTATTTATTTATTGGTTTTCAGTTTGTCTAACCTGGAGAAATATATAGAGCATTATTAAAACTGTTGGTTTAAGCCCTGGCCTCAGCACATGTGTAATACATGGCTTAGAAAACCCATTTGGAAACCTGGCTTCCGGTCCGTAATGCTCGAATTGTTTGGATGGGCTTCAGTCATGTTATAAACTCCTCCAAGTATGAAATTGGCAAGAGCACAGCGCAGCACAGCCAGGTAATTATCCTGTGAGCAAAAAGAGAAAAAAATCACTTTTTTCTTTGATAAAAATCTAACAGCGAGATAGTAAGTCCAGAATAAGAACTTGTACAATGTTGCTCAAGCTTGCCTAATGCAGCTTTAATTACGTAAGAATAATGCTGCAACATACCAAAAATAAATTTCCTGGTCTTTATAAAAAGGAACGGCTTACATTCAGCCCAATTCCACCTTTTTTTAAAACCTCAATGTATGTATTTTTTCAGTCTTTTCTGTCCTGATGAATGCATGCTTGCGAACTCATTGAAGCTTTGTCTGTTTTTGCACGACAGCTGGTTTTTTCTTTTCTTTTTAAATAATCGTTGTTTCATGATGTTTTGTGTGGAAGGAAAGGGAGGGGAAAAAGACTCAAACTTCTAATGCAGGTGTGTAACTGTAGGCTGTTTAACATGCCCTGAAATGTATGTTAAACCAAACAGTTATACACCTGTAGGGTTTTAGATAAAAACAATAAACATGTAGCTGGTTATGTACGTCAGTGGCTGATGTAAATACTCAGTCTTAATATCAAGACTGTTTTAGGAGATGGATTATTAACACAGCTACAGAGGTATGGATGTCAACACAACTGACACATTTTATCTTGTGCATCTGTATCAGCTAGTAACTTCTTTCTAATGACTGGGTTTTTTTTTTTTTTTGGGTAAACTGTTTTCAGGTTTAAAAGCTGAAGCAAATGGTCTGTGATGTGATGCATCTAATTTACTGACTTGTTTTATACTGAATATAAAGTGAATGAGCAGATTTGGGTGTAGGCTGTTAGATGGAAGTAATAAGTCATATACAGAGACTCATTTGATCATCGTAGCATGTTTAAATAAATAAACACTGAAGTGTTTTTCATTCTCAAACCCCAGGGACTTTCTCAGCATACCTTTTACTGGTAAAGGAGTTGCCAACTTTTCACAGAGGAACATGGCTAAATCACGCTCTGGAAGTTGCTAGAAGGCACCATAGACTAACTTGTATATTAATTTATTCATCATGATCACTGGCATATCAAATTACACGTTAAGGCACATGATTGAAAGAAGATTTTCACTTGGGAATGTAATAAAATGGAAGAGAATGGGTTTTGTCAGAGTAGAAAGTAGCTTATAATACATTTTTTAAATAATTACTTTCTTAAAGATGGAAGCCATCCTTGAGCGTTCGCCGGGAGCGGCGGCGCTTGGGGGAGCGTTCGCCGGGAGCGGCGGCGCTTGGGGGAACGGTCGCCGGGAGCGGTGGCGTTGGGAGGGGCAGTGGCGTTTGGGGGAGCGCTTGCCAGGGAGTGGTGGCGTTCGGACATTCAAACATCTACACCTTTTTATATCCCACATTGTATTTTTACTGTGAATTATATATATGGAAAGGTGAACGTAAACGCAAACTAAGGTGTGTAAAGCCTCATCTGATTGCCTTCCATCCATCCATCCTCTTCCTCCCCCCATTTATTTATTTATTTATTTATTTAAATAAATATAGCTGTTTCATGTTCTTAGCAATGAATCCTTGAAGTCATGTTAAATGCATTTCTTGACCTGAACAATGATTTGGGAGAACTCCTAATCCAGCTGCCCCCTTTTTTGAAGCCCCCTCTGTTATTGCTGAGTCTACAGAAAAAGCTCAGGAATAGCTAAAAATAAAAATAAAAATGAGTGCAAGAGTATGCCTTTGTCTCGTCTTCCTGCTGTCCGTCACTGCCTCTCTCTCTCTCTCTCTCTCTCTCTCTCTCTCTCCCATCCTGTCTCATACCCAAACCTTTCTGTCGAGGCCCGCGTCTCAGCCAGTGGGCGGACGATGGATGGTGGTGGGTGGTAGAACGGGGGATTGTGGGTACTGCGAGGCAAGGGTTGAACAAAGGAGCACTGTCACTGCTTTTCAGCGTGGCTGAGCTGCTTGGGGTGGGTTATGATTGGGGTGGGGGGGGGGTGCCGAAAACGGCAAATTAAATATAGAAAAGGGACCATCGAGAGCCGCGGCGAGCAATGGCGAGTGTTCACACATCCAGGGAGGCTCGCTTGTGCAGCTCAGTGTTTGCTCTTCATTGTACAGTGTTTGTTTAGTCCTCCTCTTTTATCTGTGCAGCTGTTCCCTAAAAAACATAAGTGAGGGAGCCACAGTGAGATGAATAGATGCCAGCTGCTAGCAATTTCATGCTAAAGGGTCTGGCTTGAAGTTTACATGTGCTACCATTAGCTCTCCTTTGCTGGGTGATTATACAGGACAGTGCATTTGTGTGGAAAAGCTCCGATACAGCACCGGCCTGGACTTGTTAATCACACCACCTCTTAAACCCCTAGCCTTATTTTTTTCATTAACGCTTTGCTTCAGATATAATCAACTGGGGTGATTTTGTCTCTTTTCTTCTGTCTCTATATCTGAAAGGTCAGAGAACCACAGAATGCAAGACGATAGAATTCCTGAAGTTCTTCTGAAGTGATCTGTTTGTGGCATGTGGCACCACTTAGGAAAGTTAAAGTGCTAATGGAGGTGAGTGATCTTTTTCATTCTGCTTTGTAGTTTGTGTGAGTTAGAAATGATTATGATGCTCTGTGAGATACTCATTCATATATCATGTCATATATATATATATACATTACACACACCTCTGTATCTGCTGGGGTATGCGTTCACTCCACCTGTGCTGGGAATTCTATAACTCACCCGTGGCTTCTCTGACATGCCCTTTAAACGCTGTCTATATTTTATTTTTCTACCCTTTAATCTCAGGCAGTACTTTTTTGTTTTGTTTTGCTTTCAGTAGATGATTTAAAAAAATATATATAAAAAACTTCCTGTAGTGTCTTCATACTGATGAAAAAGCGTGAAAACTCACAGGGTGCAACGGAATCTTTACCAAAAGATATTTTTGAAAACGCCATTTTCATAAAATCTCTTGCATTTATCACTTGTCAGTATGAGATGAAATGGAAGATGGCTGAGGGGGAAAGCAGCACGCTGAGCAGGAACAAAAGCTTTTTAACCCATATTTTGAAAACCTCTACAGCCCAAGCATGCATCGTCAAACCGGGACTATTTATTTATTTATTTGAAATAGACTTTATTTTCTCGAATATTGGGTACACAAGGTCAGTGTGCTTTTAAATTCAGATTGGGATATATTTGAATATCACGACATTTTATAGTTCTGCCTTTTTGTTTTATTTAAATCTTTTTTTGGTAGAAATTATTAATTCATTCATGTTTTTTTTTTCTCCTTGAATGTGCGTTCTCAAATCCTCTAGCCTTTTCAACGTCGAACACTTTGAGGCCCGATAGTAGTATTAGTATTATTATAAACACTGCTCTTTAACATGTGACCTGTATCTGTGTGCTTTTGTTAGACTTTTAGCTGACACTTGGTATTCGCAGTATGAACTCCCAGCCACTTAGACTGAGTGTTTATCTGCACTAAAAGCACAAGTAAATCATCTCTGCTCTGTGGAGTGGTCAGACAGTCTGGGGCTGCCAGATTATAGGTAACACAGACATAAAACGTGCCTGGCCGGAAGCCTGTAATACCCGCTTCTCCCATCATTTTCCTGTAAAAGTTAAAGGCAGTTAAAGATGGTCAGAAATGGAGCTGGGTTTTACTTCATGAGAGTACCTGCAACAGAAAGCTCAAACAGCCCCTCTTTTTTTTTTCTCCCCTTCCTCCTCAGAGCTGAAAAGCAAAAAACAAACAAAAAACAACCCTATTGTGACTTCCGTGAGCGATGACCCCCTCCAGCTGTTGTCTTCCTGTGAGTCATTCACACACTCATTCAGCTCCTTTTCTCTCACACACTAGGCATGGCCCCTCCTGCTGGGTTAACAGCGTACCTTTTAGCCCTCTTTCTGTCACATGCCAGGTGAATCCAGCCCCAATGTGCTTGTTCCTTTTACAGCCGGCTCTGGAATGAGGCCCGCTGAAAAGTCTGGGAGCTCTTCTGCATTTTTCTAAACTGCATTTGTTGGTTTTTTTTTTTCATTTTTTTTTTTGTTTTTTTTTTTTTTCATACAAACGATCTTGACCGCAACCAGAGTGAAAAGTAGAATCTCTGGAATATTTACATGAATGAGTTTGAGTTTCGTAGTATTTGCTCTCTTTTTGTTTTTACTTTAATGACTTTGTGCACTCGAGCTAGCACGGACTCCGCACGTTTGTGTAAAACATCATGATCCGTTTTAGTTCAAATCCATCAGAGTGTCGTCTGATCACAAGTAGAAGAGATTAGACATGAGGAAAATCTGACCTTTTGTACAAAGCCGTTAACATGTTCAATATCACACGTTTACTTTTAAATACGGACCTAGAGATAGTGTAGAATCTTAAATATTACACGTTCAAGATAATGAACATTTACTTTGTCTTTGTTGTAAATACAGAGTCAGCCGAAAGAATGTGTACACACTTCTACACATAAATGTCTGGAAGCTAACGGCCACTACTTTGAGCACCGAAGATAACTCGTATTAATCTCATGATGGCTGAATAAATTTAGTAATAAAATATTTATACAAATTTTTCTTTTCCTGAAGAGTGTACACTTTTTTTTTTTTTTTTTTTTTTTTTTTTGTTTTTTTTTTTTTTTTATTTTTTTTTTTTTTTTTTGTGGACTGACTCTGTATATTAACATTTTAAAACCTTTTAGTTTATTTCCAATTTTAAACAAAAAAAGCACCTGTGGGTCTCCGATTGTTCTCAGAAGAATAGCAAGATCTGACTGTTTTGGCCTCATGAGGACATTTAGATGGTCCTAATAAGGATTTTCTTTTTTTTTTTTTTTAAACAAAAGAAACAAAAAAATAAAAAGGCCAAAACATTTTCCTTCCATTTCAAGGGTTGGGATTGGGTGCAGGCATAGCATTTATTACCTGCATTAATAATCTTGTCTAATAAACCTGCCTTCAAGAATGACATCATTAATCATTTCTACATTAAAAAATAGCCGTAAACAGTAATGGTTTAAGTAAGCAGTAAACAGATATAAAGTAAGTCAGTATTTGGTATGAGGTCCTCGGCCATCTCGGGTTCAGTTTGCTGGCTGTTATAAGGAAATGAGCTGCCTCGGTTATAAGGGACCTGCCTCAGTTCATCTGGAGACTCTGACTGTTGCATTTGCCTTTTTTTTTTCCCCCCATTATTATTATTATTTTTTTTTTTTTTCTGAAAAGTTGTGTAATATGATGTTTTCATTACTGACCAAAAAAAAAAAATTTTTTCTGTAACATTTGAATTTTTGAATCTACCATGTTTTTGTGCTGAGAAATAATGCAGAACTCATAAAATAAACATCCAAAAGATCCTGCCTAAAACTTTTGTGTGGAAGCTGACATGTTCTTATGTGGCACACTCATGTGGTGTGGGTGTGGCGTGTGGTGTTATTTATTTATTTTATTTATTTATTTTTAAATTATTAAATGTATAATAAAACAGTTTGGATCTTTTTGTTCGACTCGAGCTTTGTATGAGAAAACGGTAAACCTTAACGAGTCGCGTTCGGTGTCTGGCACCATTTCTTGTATCTGATGTGCTTATTTTAGGTGGTCTTGAATGTTAATGGATTTTTTTGGGATGTGCTGAACCTCCAGGAGGACGGAGAGCTCTTTACAGTGGTAGAAGAAGAACAAAAGAGTCATTTCTTATTGTTGATTAAAGAACTGTAAAGCCGCCTGGAAGCATTTCCTCTCTCAAGGATGACCGCGGCTGGAAAATGACTGCAAGAGTGTCTCTCTCTCTTTCTTTCTCGCTCTCTCTCACACTGATTCTTGCACACTTACAGTTCAGATACTCCTAAATGCTTCATCTTTATTTAAGCTCATCATATTATGCCGCGATCCAGCTAGGTCTTCAAAACGGAGTCCCAGAATGGCATGATCAGCACACCCGGTATTAGACCAGTTACTGCGAGGATGCGTTCAGGTCCTGTCGCCTTGCCAGCATGCTCAGGAGATGCTCGTGAGATCCGGGGCATTACTCTCACTAACACTGACAAATGGAGACAGAAAAAGACAGTTTAATACCACAGGCCACATGTGGGAGTTGCACTATATTGCTCTCTTCAGAGCTCCTGCTATTTGCTCAGCTTCGTTCAATAGGAAAATGTTGCAACAATAATGAAAACAGTTTGTTTCGTTAATTTGAGGAGGATTTCTTTCTTTTTTTTTTTTTTTTTGATGATTCACTTGATAAATCATCATTAGCATAAAGGAAGGCTGCGTTCTGTCGGCGTCCTACACTTTGTCTCCAGTGACGTGACTGTCCCTGATATTGTCATTGTAAATTACAGACTTCCTGAGGCACCAGTGCTCTTTGGTGGAGGCGACAGTCTTTTATTACAGTGTCTGTGACTTTATTACGCCCTTTCATCTCAATGCCTACCTCTAGACGCTGCTGCTGTGTAGCGGCGTCCTTTAACGTCGGTATGTTCAGTTCACTCGTGGTCTAATGTCATTTTAGCTTCACCTACTGATTAACTGTGTTCTAAAAAATCTGCATTAACACATTTTGCTGCCTGGGTCTGTCCAGAATCTGACGTTCTGATCCCCTATTAGGCTTTATTGTGGATCCGTCTCCGTCGATGGCAAAAACAAGGTTGTAATTTAGACTCAGGAAATGGAATTGTAACACTAACAGTCTCTTTCCAAGCGAGGGTGGAATCCCTGATGAGCTGAATGCTTGGGTTCATCTGCGGTGCATTTTCTAAGTATAAAGCCTGAAAAAGAGCAGCACCACACGGGCAAAGGAGCCGCTGTTATTACCGAGACGCTGTTTCAAGTTGACGACACGCCCAAGGATGGAGACAATTAAAACATCTAAGGCCTTGTCTCTGACTCTGGACCACCCAGATCAGACGTCTAAACATGTTTCAACTGGCTGATGCCATGCAGACTGCTGTCCACAGCAAATCAGACTACCTGAGTGTGTCTAGGAGCTGCTCATGCAAGAGCTACACTTTACAGACCGCTCATGTTCAGGGTTAGACTTATCACTTGCCACTGGTTTTTCGTGTGTGTGAGGTTTTTTTGTACCTTTGTGAGGACCAAATGTGAGATTTTTACTATCCTGGTGAGGACAATTTTGGATGGTTCTCACAAGTGGGTGGTCCTCACAGCAGTTTTAAGGGTTTTGTAAACAAAAATAAGAAAAAGTAAAAGAGCCTAAGTTTCCTTTTTTCTTCTGAGGTTAGGGTTAGGTTTAGCATTAATTAGCTGCATTAAACATTGTCAATTGACAGTCTTTACAGAGATAGTAAAATTTGTGCGTGCGTGCGTGCGTGCGAGAACATGCCCTTTGAGCTGCAGCTTATAAAACCTTTGCACTCAACGGTGTAACCTTTTTTTTTTTTTTTTTTTTTTTTTTTTTTTTTTTTTTTTTTTTTTTTTTTTTTTTTCTCTCCTTCAATCTTTATGATTTTAGTTAATAATTCATGATTAAACTGCTGGTTTCACTGCTCCTTATTTGGCTTTATGAACTGCAAATATAATGGCATGTAAGACAATAATTAAACAATAAATCAAGACTTCCAATAAATGCTTTATGCAGTTATGTACAAACCCTCTGTTGCTATTTTACACAGGATATTAATGACCTTAGTAGGTTTTTATTAGCAGTTGCTAGCATTAGCATGTAGCTTTTTGTAAGGTAATGCTGCAAAACCGAAGTCGAGACCGTACATAAACCTGGCGAATTATTAGCTGTAACTAAACTGGTAGTGAGATTTATATAAATAGATATAAACTGCATGTGCTCTGTGTTGAACAGTAGCCGAGATGCTTCCTGTATAGTGATGTCTTCCTGATAATGTTTATCATTCTCTTAATTTTAATCTATGCGTGTATTCTATTCTATTTTATTCTGTTGAGAGCAGAGTTGTTGATGGCTATGTGTCTGACGAGCCCAGATACGAGAAAGTAAGATGCAGAGGAAGGTGTTGTGTTACTCTGCTCCGAGGTCAAAGAGCACGTTATTAAGGTTCATACAGGACAAAACTGGTGAAAGGGAAACGGATTACGAGACAAACAATTTGTTTTTGTCGACCTTATAGCCGCAAACAGGACGTTTCCAGACAGATAATTAAATCGTCCGGTTTGATTACCATTACAGTATTTGGAATCCAAGTAATTCCCGAAGCCAGCGTCCCAAGCATGTTTATTGACCCTCGACCCTCTGTTTGCACAGAGCTTGGTTACTGCCAGGATCAGACTACACAAATTCAGCCTGATTTTGAATGTCGTGGCTGACAAATTTCCAGCATCAGGCCTGAATATGAACGTCGGGAACAAACAGGCCGTGAATTGTGACGTAATCGCAGAACAGCGATGTGGCGTCTGTGACAGCCCGATGGGAAGTCTAGCATGTCAATTTTTGTATTTCTCGCCTTTGTCAAACTTTATAAACATTATAAACCCCTCCACTAGAAGTCGGCAACACGAGCAACTTTACACTAATCTGACCAGCGAGCGTTGGTTTGATTCAGCAGCTGTAGAGGATCTGTTGGCTAAAAACCGTGTTTACCGTGCGTTTAATTCCGGCTGTGTTGTGACTCATAAAGCTGGTGACTTTGTACTCACTTCCTTGTGATGACCAAAACAAATGAATCATCATATTTTTGTGTCGTCTAATTTGAAAGGAATGTGATGATATGGGCTATTGGTGTTTAAACAGGGGTACGAGTTGATGTTAAACTCGCGCACACAGCATAGCATTCATCATTCTTTTAGTAAAGTTTGGTGCAAATGTTTGCATAAGCCAAATTGAACTAAAACAGATTCAGAAAATGCTTATTTTTCTTTTCGTGTGTGTGGTGGTGGTCACCCGTAAAGCATAAAGATTGTTCCCGACACAGCTCATTTGCATTAAGTGACGCCCACAAAACTCCATGAACGGGCACAGGGCTGAAAACACACAATAACTATTTTAATCCTAACGCGCAAAGAAAAGGCAGAAGTTTTAATTCTCGCTTCTCACTGCTCTTGCTGACTCACTTCTGTGCCAGTAAAAAAATATTTAAAATAATATGAAAAAGAAAATTAATTATTGTTACGACCCAGTTTAGGGTGCCGCAACATATAAAGCAAAAAAGGAGTGGCCAGGACTGACCAAGGTTGTGCTTGCCTTGTATTTTATTCTCGCTCTCAATTCTTATTTGCACTTAGACTGTTATTCTGGCCTGGTCAGAGTTTGTTTTTTGTTTTTTAAACAAATAACAGCACATCATAACTTCAAAATCTGGAGACAAATTACCGAAAAGATGAGCTAGGTGAGAATCAAGTGAGGTGAAAGCAAATTACTCTGACATGAAAACAGAGGAGGGGAAAAGATCTACCCTGTGCTCAGGTGAACATGAATATTAAAGCATGCCACACACAAACTGGTGATTTTTAATGCTGCTTTTTTTTCTCTCTCTTTGCTGGAGCTAAAGTGTTGAACAGTGTTAAAAGAAGGTGTCGTGTCAAACGGAACTGATTTTATAAGCCAGCGATCAGCCTCCAAAATAAATCACACCCTTTAGACACCCTTTCCCTCATGAGCATGACTAGCGCTAAGCCTTCCGTCGGCCGAGGCGTTTTACGGTTTACGGCTCTGCGCAGACAGACGGAGCGACACGTCTGTTTATGCAGCACCATTTCTTTTGTCATAAAAGTTTTATTTTTCTTAATTTATGGATTTCTTTATTTTTCATATTCTTTAATTAATTATAATAATATAAAACAACTGCTTTCGCAAAATGTTCTGTGCTTTTAGTCCCTGACCTCAGTGAACTAGCATGTATGAAACTCTTCTGTAAGTCGCTCAGGATAAGGGCTTCTGCTAAATGCTGTAATAAGAAGAAGCAGTTTAAACTCACCAGTAAGATATAAAGGTGCAGTAATCCATGCAATTTATATGATTTGCAGTCGATCAAGCTGGAGTTTACGTTAGTTGGTCTCGGGAGCACGAGTAGGAAAAGTATGTTTGTTTGGGTTTTTTTTTTCCTGCTCCAGAAGTTACAAGATTTTCATGACTTCCACATTTCTTGTGTAAACACTAGTATGAATGATTTACAAATAAATCAGTTGACATCTGAGGCCCCTTATGGTGAAGCGGGGAAAATAAAAACCTAAATTAGATTTATTTTAGTGTATTGTTTGGTTTTAAGAGCTGATATTGGTAATAAATTATTGTGTATATACTCACTCATTATTTATTTATCTGTTATGAATACATGTCGATGCAGTAATATTAATCAAGTCTCGGCCCTGAATTCCTGCATTCCTTCAACGTTTTTGTTTGTTCTCCAAGTGGATGTTTTGTTGGAGGTGAAACTGAGAACATTAACGGGGTTTTCTGTCTCTCTTAGCCAGCTGCAGTGGGACTCTGTATCGGCGCGTCACCGTCTCTCTGGCACCAGAACACGCACACGCGCGCTTTTGCGACTGGCCGTATGAGGGTAAGTTGTTGTCTGAAGGGAATAGTTCAGTTTAGTTAAATACTTTGTTCCTAATGCATGAACTCAGGATTTGATCACAAAAACCTTTCATCTACACTGAAAACAGCATGAACCAGTGCTTTGTGTGTTCCTTATTACCCATTCATAGATGAACTCTAAATGTGTAGCATCCTAAAGCGCTATCCATACTCCATATTTTATCTGCAGTTTGGCCTTTCTCATAAATACTGTGGGCTTTTTACAGATATTTTTAGTGTGGTGAGTTGAGTAGGTATTGGGACCAAAAACCAAGACTAGACTTGATTTAACATCTAGTGTGATTCACCCCTGCCTCAGTTCAACTGTACTGTTGATTCACCCCCACATTCTTAGTTCTCTTCTGTATCTCTCTCTGTCCAGCTGCCTCATGAACACAGCAAATTAATTCTCAGAGTTATGATTTCATGTTGTCTAGACATTTAAGTTTTGTTCTCATACATTTTTGTGTTAAGCCATGGTGTTGCACCTTCTTTTAAATGAACTAAAACTGTTTTGGGGGGGGGTTATTATTATTATTTTTTTTTAAATACACAATTCCTGGACATATCAGTGATCCACAACACTTCCAACAAAGATCGGTCTCTGAGGGCTCAAAACCATAATGTGTAGGAGAAATTCTAAATATAAATGCAAGAAAACCCCTGATTAAAAAAAAAATTATAAAAATAAAACAAACTTTCTGGATAGACGTTTTCAGTTCCCAGTAAAGAGGAGGCCAACTGCATGCGGTTCACTCTCTGATGCAGATTAAAATCCGTTTCCATTAAAATTCCAACCTTGTGAAAGCTCTAACTAGCTGCTAGAATCGGCGTGAACCTTACGATAAATGAATGAACTTTGTGATCGTATACCGTAGTACTGCATGTGTATAATAATTGATTGGAATTACAGATAATTGTTATTAATTAAACCACTGGAAAAAAACACACAAAATGAGTGCTTCAAAGCGAGAATGGTTTTGGTGTCTGTGTATGCATAGAATTAAAATATGGCCATGTGATGCCACTCATGTGATGTGCTATTACCAAAATGAGAAACATCTGCACTGCTCACATCACAGTGACCTGTGTGTGTGTGTGGGTTTTTTTTTTTTTTTTTTTTTTTCCCCCCTTGCTTTTTGGTGAAATTTTTTCAGAGTTGGTTTTAATATTTGCTGAACTTTTTTTCTCTTTCTTTCTTTCGCTCTTCAAACCTCAGATTACAGACACGTCCTAGCTGATGGTCTACAACTGAAAGTGTGTTTTTAGCTTTATCAGTCTGCTTCTGATGGTATTTCTTTAAGAAAGTATTGACTATTCCACAAGATAAATGATTTCAGTGAAATAAATTCATTTACTGATGTGGTTAAATTGGTATCTTCTATGTATTTGTCAGATTGCCTGACATTTGACTTTTTTTAATGCTTTTAATTTTTACATCACTAAGTACATATGTTGGATCTGTCCTTTAGGTTATTTCTGTTGTGCATTAAGAGCTAATTAAATAACAGACTGCATGTGATCTTGTAACTCGCCTGTTTTACTGCTCTGTGCTTATGTCAGTGTTGTGGGAAAACTGACTGATCTTCAGACTTTCCAGAAGTATACCTCACATACACTATATGGCCAAAAATATGGACACCTGACCATCACACCTGTATGTGCCCATTCCAGAACCATATGCATTAATACTCAATTGGTTGCGCTTTGCTGCTAGATTAAGCTCCAGTCTTCTGGGAAGGCTTTTAGCTAGATGTTGGAGCACGGTTGTGGGGATTTGAGTTAAATTTGGGTACAAGAACATTAGTGAGGTCTGGTACTGATGTGGGGTGAGGAGGTCTGGGGTGCAGTTGGTGTTCCAGTTCATCACAAAGGTGTACAGTAGGGTTGAGGTCAGAAGACTGCTGGACACTTGAGTTCTTCCACTCCAACTTTGGCAAACCATTTCTTCATGGAGCTGCTTTGTGCACAGGGACATTGTCATGCTGGAACAGGTTTGGGCCTCTTAGTTCCAGTGAAGGGAAAACTGTGAGCTTTACGACAACAGTTAAGGAAAGAACCAGAAATTGGTGTGATGGCCTGGTATCCAGATACTTTTGACATGTAACGTATGTAACTAGTAGATTACTGAATATGTGCACAATTACAGTGCTGAAGTTAATGAACACCCCAAAATCAACCTTAAACCCTTAATGAACTGGCATGTAGCAATATATTGTGCAAACACAATTCGTGTTACAAATTTGACAGTTTGAATCGAGGAAATATTAAAAAAAATAAGAAGAAAAAGAACCTTGATCATCATGCTATATTATTATCAGGTAAGCTCTTAGTTTTTCCTAGCTGTAATTGTGCTGTTTAGCAGAACAGCAGAAGGCACAATAATGTACAATAGAGGAAAGTCCATATGATGTCACCTCAGGTAGTGGTAACATGGCTAGAAAGCATGCAAACAAAAAACAGTATCTAAAATGGGAAAGAGCTATTGTGTGATTGACCTATGTAAAAAGAAGCTGCTGAATCTATATACAGACTGCTGAAAGAGAAGAGAAGCAAATGGAGGTAGTCCTTTTATGTTTACAGCCTTCATGCTGTTAAATATTTACTAGAAAAGGCCTACTTGTCAAGATTTCCTTTTTAATCAAAAGAATATTTTAGTTAATAAGCAATTATATTTTACTCCATCCTTTACAAATGTTCATAAATTATTGTTGGTTATTAACAAAATGAACCAAAGGTATGTTTTGATTTTTAAACAAAAGGGAATAGTTAAGTTGATACATAACAGGAAAAGAAAACCACTGAAATTACAAATTGCCAAAAAGCACAGTCTTTACCCTTTCATCCAATGTTTATGCTGTTTTTCACCTGTAATGAAAAAGTAAATATAAAAGTGAGTCTGAAAGCGATGAATACAAAGTGTGTACATGGTTTAATTCCTATTGGTTCTTGACCTGTTAGACACTAGCTGCAGTGCAATGCAGCTCTGTGGAAGCCTGTGGGCTGCTGCTTTGGGTCAAGTTTTGCTTTAGAGGAACACATTCCACACACAATTTTAAATGCTTTAAAATTATTTAAAAAATAAATAAATATGACCCAAGAGTTGGCTTAAAATTGCCTGCAGCCGTATTAAACATCAGGATCCATAGTTTAACGTTACACAGGGCCTGTGCATGAGCCTACAGCTGGTCTGATCACACGAGGGTGGAATCCACCCTGTTTAAGGCCGTAACAGACGCTCAGCTGAACTAGCGGGATTCAGGCCCCAGCTGGGGGTTGCCATGGGAAAATCTGCCTTTCACCCTAAAATGGTGTCTGCTTCTCATTTACTCACAGCTTTGTTTAAATGTGCTTACACGGACAGTGTTGGGCCTATTAATTCACATCTGCAATTATAATGTCCAATTAGAGCGGTTCCACCTGGCTCACATGCTCTGAAGTCGTGATTCTCAGGGAACAATCCTGGTTTGGAGTGAAAGAGGCCATCATCTCAAACATTTCTTTCTTTGTGATCTTGTTCTAGTCACAGATCAGGATGTGTAGATGAGCTTGTGGGAAAGGTGTGAACAGATCGGTCATCCTTCCAACCAATGAGCTGAAACACAAGAAGTGTTTAAAAAAAAATTGGGATTACACGGTTCTTGCAGACTTTTTGACAGTAGTGCCAGCTGCAAAGTAAACCACTGGTATTTGGGGGGGGATCAGTCATGGATTTGTGAAAGTGTTATGTAATGGAAAATGTATAATGTTTGCTTCCTCTAAGAAGAGTTAATTTATCATTTAGAAATGTAGAAGTCCCATTCAGTAATATTTTTATACACTATATGACAAACTTTGAACATCTGACCGTCACTTCCTTATGTGCTGTTTTATTAACCTCCCACTCTTCTGGGGGAATAAAAGAGTCTTTCCTCCAGATTTTGTGGCCTGGCTGTGGGGATTTGTGTTCATTCAGCCACAAAAGCACAAAAGATCAGGCTCTGATGTCTGTGAGGAGGTCTGGGGTGCAGTTCATCTTAAACATGTTCAGTGTGGTCGAGGTCAGGTCTCTGTGTAGGCCACTCGAGTTCTTCCACTCCAGATTTGCTAGTCCACGTTTTTGTTGTCGTGCAGGAACAAGTTTGGGCCTCTTGGTTCCAGTTAAGGGAAATTGGAACACCTCAGCATACAAAGACATTCTAGACAAATGTGTTCTTTGTGGTAGTTTGGGGAAGAACCACATATGGGTCACGTGTCCACAAACTTTTGGCCACATTGTGTATTTTCAGCTAAAAATGTGAGTTACTATGATAAAGAAACATTCAGCAGTGAG
>JAQQZR010000007.1:2004510-2015298 GCA_030068235.1 Notoglanidium macrostoma
TCAATTATTTCTCTTAGACTTCAGTAGTTATGATTTGTATGAATTCACGGTTTGAGCCGTCTGGTTTTTCTAACTAGAACAGAGGTTAATTCGGTGATGATTACAGTAAGGATTTAGGCAAATCCGCTACCAGCAAATTTAAACTGTAGATAAAATGAACCTTTTGTGAAAATTAATTTTTCTTAAAGCTTCAAATTTGTACATGATAATTGGAAGGTAGTTTCAGGCACACACTTGCAGCGGAGCTGGTGCTGTTAAAGAGCAGTTTCACAGCCAAACATCTCCCAGCACCTACCTAAACGCTCTGTAGATGAAGATCATGACCAGCCTTTTGTCTTTTGCCTGGTGTTCAACTGAACCGGTGTTTCAACCCCCAGCAGAGCAACTTCATCTTCTATCTGGGCAAAATCTAACCACCTCCTCCCATAGACAAACTGCCTGCCATGTCAGACTGTCCTATGTTTATATATTAGCTTTGCCTTGATTTTAACCAATGGCTTTAATTAGCTCTCCTCCACGGTTATGTACAGTATTTAGGAGATGCACATGGGGGTGAGATGGTCAGGTGACCATAAACTTTTGGCCATGTAGTGTATAAGGTCTATTTGAAGAATATACATATTCCCTCTTTATCCATCTCTGCATGGTCTGATTTAATCCTCACATCAGATAAATTTGGTTAAGAGATATTTGAGTACTCGTTCTCTAGCTAACTCTTTTGTTATTAACACGTTAAATAAACATTCATGGTTCAGGAAATAAAGGAATTTTGAACAAGATGGAAATTATAGGTCTTTATTTGAAACAAATTGTTCTTAGCTACTTAGTTTGCAGAATATTAATTGTAGATTGCATCTATGGTAACCGCTGTCTCTGTGGTCAGGAAGGTGAGGGTGTTCTCGCTCTGATTTATGGCTTGCTGTGGCTTTTTGGGGTTGGTTTGTTTGTTGTTTTCTGTTTTTTTAAACATTTATGAAATATGTTTATAGCTGTTCTTATTTAGTGATAAAAGGAGCAAACTTGTTTTGCAGATAGTCTACAACATTAAAGGTGTTTCTCTTCTAAAGTGTTTTATTCCTTACATAACATGGCTTGCTTTGGTTTTTTATTTTCACATTTTTTACACTTTTGTATCTGAATTCATGATACATTTTACATCAAAATATTGCTTGAAAGTATAAAGTAAAATTACCGTTTATCTGCTTTCGGGTTAAATACTTAAAATCACCGATGAAACCTTAGTTTTAAAGCTCCTGATTTGTCTATAAGTATTGGAGCTTGAAGATTATCCTGTGCTACAGCTAAGCAGGAGCCCTCAGTGCTGGACTTTCTTATAAGTCACACATGAGGAACAAATCATTTTAATAACAAAAAGCATCATCTGAAAATGTGTCTAAAAAGACGAGGACAGCATGACCTATGTGCTCAAGCCTGATGGGTCTCTGACAGAGCTCTTGTTTAAATGGAGGATTCCTGCGTGTGCTGTGCCACGCACGCACACGTACACACGCACGCGTCACACACAACAGCTTGAGAAAGCTTCGTGGTCATCATGAACTGCTCTTCAGCCTCTTGTAGTAACTGTTGCCCTCCTGATTTCTGCCCATAGCTTGTATGAAAGGCTGGGAAGGTTTGTGATGGTGCAAATACAGTGGCGTAAGTAAAGTTGATCAGTCACCAGAAATCGCTACGATGCTGAGAAGCTTGTGCAAGCCTTTTATAGCTTAAGTCTTATTCACACTATGCTGGCTGCCTATTAACTTTCTCATCAACCACAAAGCCCTGCGTTTAACATTAAAAGCTGTTAATGATTTGAATCTGGTGTATTTTGCTGATCTCCTGAAGCGGTATGGAGTGGTGTAGTCCATCCCTAGATGAACAGTCATTATGCACCAACTTTACAAAACAGAAAAAAAAAAAAACTGTTATCTAAACAGAAGACCGTGTGTATTAATGGGATTTGGTGCCTAACAGTAATGGGAGCCACAGGCCTAGAGACTAGCATATATTTTGGTTTTTTTCCCTCCTCCTCCACAGCCAGCTTCATAAACGCGCTGTTTATTTCCTGATGAACCGAGTCGGCTTTGTTAAAGTGGGGCAAAGGCAGAAATGTTCAGCACATGGATTTGAAGTTCACGCATTTATAGATAATGGTTTTGAGAGAGTCTTCCAATAGGTCTGTTCATTTTAGCTGGACAATACGTGCACACACTCGTGTGTGACACACACATACCACACTATTGCCTTTTCAGTGTCGGGAGATGTGTCTGTGCATCTGCGCTTCTGTGTGCAGGAAATTGGTGGCTGCTGAATGCCTGAGCAGAGACTTTTTCTAAAGGATGCAATTAGTAAAGCTGGTGTGTGTGCGCGTGTGTGTGCAAGTGTGAGAGAATAGCGGGTGACTAGCATTCTCACACAGACATTTCACAGACAAAATCACAAATTTCATCACATGGGTGCAAAACATTTTTATTTAATCATAACGTATGATTGAAACACCTTGTGTTTCAGGGTGGAGTTTCCCTTTAATTAAAAATATCACCAAATGCATTCGGCAAAATCATCTGTAATGTTCAAAGCAAAAACTAGCCTGGTTTTATTACATGTGTATGACTTACACAGATACACAAGTCAGTTCTAAATAATTTCTGTAAAGAAACCATTAAAAGGGTTTTGATTACACACCATAATGTACTGCGAACACTATGTTTATCATGCCGACATTTCCATCACTGTGTTGCTACCAAAGGCACGGAGCAGCTCTGATTGGACAGATTTGCTTTACAGTAGATACATTCTGATCTGATTTATTTTTCAACAAGAAACCGTTTTCAGATCATGATTTGGTCTACACATCTGACAAGAACGGAAAAATCTGTAATCATGTCAAAATGCAGCAACCCAAACTGGGAAACGGACTAGTCCCAGTGTAAAGAATGTGCCCCAGGTGAAATGTTGCTACTCTTGAGAAAACTGTATGATGAGGTTTTTCACCTTTACACACTTCCCTCTCTGTAAAGCTTAAGCAGTCAGTAGGTTTTTCAGCAGCTGGAGTTTCCACACCTGCACCCATTGAAAATCTTTCGTTGTGCAGTAATTATAGAAATATGCAGTGCTCAAGACCACACATTTTACTGAAGGGTAGAATCTAAAATGTAGCGTCTTGCAAAGCATCATTTCTCCCTCTCTCTCTCTCTCCACAGTGGATGTCAGTTGGATTAAGGCCAGATCCTGCAGCGCTCCAAGACAGAAATGCAGTTTCTTGGTTGTGTGTGATGATTAATGTGACCTGACATGGTGAGAATGTGCATTTCACTAGTAGACGGGCCTTTTTAACACAGCCATAGAACGTAGCTGCTTTTTCATATTTTCCATTAAGATTTCATTGAATGTCTCTTTATTTAAAAAAATAAAAATAAAAATAATAATAATAATATTTTTATTTTCTGTGATTGTAATAGTAGAAACGAGATGAGACTGAATAAATACACATTCATGACTGTTTAACACGGATACTAGCTACTAGTTTGTGCTACAGCCTCCCAGCGATCACCGATGATCCTGCGACCTGACATCAACTCAGCCGTGTCCTTGGAGGTGAAGGTCGTGTGCGGCTTCACCGTCACATCCATGTTTGCCTCAGTGAACATTCAACGCTGTCGGTGAGTTTGAACTAAACTGACAAAACCATCGACCGTTGACTGTACCCTATGGCCAAACTCTGACAGCACTCCTGAACATGGGCTAAAATATCGAGAGGCTGTCCTGGGACGTCGCCTTCATCGTCTCAACAGCTCTCGAGTACTTGGGGCTCAGGAAAAAAACTCTTTATCAAAGGTCACAATCAACATTCATTGCTGTCGGTGGGTTGCACTGTGAAGGAAAGCTCACTGAACAATGAATGCAACTGTGTCCCAATCTTTCTCATCCCACCTTCACAAACCGAGATGATGAAACCTTCTGCTAACTCGCGCTTAGTATTGCTTCTGTCTCCACATAATGAAGAATCAGACTGTATCTTAAAGAATATCACCAGGTTTAGCACACTCCCTGCGTTTATGGGGAACATGAGAATAAAGGATATTTATCACAGCTTTCTGTGTTTTAACGGTTTAATAATTCATCGTAATACCGCAGCCTGGTGTGTGGTTTGGTTTAGTTTACCTCAGGGCAAAGCAGAGTATACTGAAGGTTTATTCTCACCATTTCCTGGTATTTTTATCAACTATACACACCTTCAAACACTTTTCCACTTAGGAATTTGAAACCGAATGTTTTTAACATTTTTAACTGAGAAAACTGAAAGTACAGAGGCATGAATGTTCACGTGATGGATTATGGCCTAGAGGATTGTTTGTTGGGAGTTTTTATGCCCCAGGTTTCATCCGCTAATACATCTTTTGCTTGAGGCTAGCAGAGGAAGCAGAGGAGGCTCGGCGACGTCAACATATATCTACTACAGTTTACAGGCAGAGAAATTGTACTGGCCCTTTCTAGGCTAAGCCGAGATTACGGCTCGTTGCCGTTTGTTCACGAAACATTAATCCAAATTAAATTGATCAAGTAGCTGAACTGGCTTATCATATCAGTGTTTGGGTGAGAGTGCCAAAGAACCTCTGTGATTGGAGAAATGGCAGTCAATCCTCTGGATTAATTAACATCAGATTACAGTTCAATCCAAACGATGTAAGAGCGGCCATCTTTAATACGTGTCGCTCTCCGTGTGGTTTTGTGTCAGATGTCGATGCGTAAAAGAAAACAGTGTTATGTTCACACCATGGAAAGTAACAAGAAGGACAAATTTATTCATCTTCAGTAAACACTTAATTCTGGTCAGGGTTGAGTGGGAGCTGAAGACTATCTCAGGAACAATCTGCATGAGGTGGGAATTCACGCTGGACGGGGCGCGAGCCTTGTCCGTGAAATAAGGTGATGATTGAGAAGGAGGTTACAGATTCAATTAAATCTCACACCATGTATAAAAATTACATAATTGTATGAAACTGCTGTGGAGATGTTCTGTCCCTTTCTAGTTTGATTCAGGCTCTCCAGTCAAACAGTAAATACATTTTAGATTTGGTGAATATTTATAGCAGTAGATTGTATATTTTATATATCACACTTTTTAATTACAGCCTGTTGTAATGAATGAGTGTTTAAGATTAAAATAAACAGCTATGAAAATGTCAGTTTGCTTTTTTCTTCTTCTTCATCTCTAAGACCAAGCAAGCGGAGTAATCCGTAAATTAACCTCTAGTAGCATTAACACAGGAGTTAACCTACATTCAATGTCCATTTTACTATGAACATGTGTATATTCATGCAGTTATCGAATAAGCAGTGCAATGCAAAAACTCATGCGGATACAGGTCTAGAGCTTCACTTAATGCTGACATCAAACATCAGATTGGGGGAAATGGCGTGATCTCAGTGACTTTGATTATAGCATGGATATTGGTACCAGATGGGCTGCTTTGAGTATTTCAGAGACCTCTGATCTCGAATAATCACTCTAAGATGTCATTTGTAATGAAGTTCATCAGTCCAACCTGGTATCTACATTTACATTTACAGTCATCAATTCTAATCCAATACACTTTTTGACAACTTCAGCAAATATCTCCGCACACTTCACTAGTTGTCGGTTCTGTGTGCGTTATGGAAAAATAACGGTGTTTGTACACAGCCCTGGGTCTTTAAACAAGGAAACCAAGAAAGTGGCTCGGACCGAGCGACGCAACTCTACCAGCCAATCAGCAGTAGAGCAATGTGACAACATTCCAGCCAATCGCGAGAGGGGGAGGGAGAGATGCGGGTGTCCTCGTTCGTGACGTTGCCTTGGTAAGGCATGTTCATGAATTTGGGGGGCGGAGCTTCTGAATGAGCACTGAAGGAATGAGTGTATTTGGTTGTTGAGTAATTTCAGGCTATTGCGAACATCATTACAAGGTCAGTAAGTTGAACAAGGGACATGTAATGCACCAGCAGTGTTGGTCAGCTGGATTTTAGATAATTATGAGCTTAGATTCTCGCCTATCTGTGTTTGCTCATCTTACTTATCATTACAGGAACAATAAACTGGACGACGTTATTAAAAATGAAATTTTCTTGGCTCTTACTTCTTTCTGTGGAGCATTTTGGTTTGGCTCCTGAGTAGAAAACTTGAATTTTTAGCTCATGGTGCTAGAACACCGTGCCAGATTGTTCCTGCCTTGCTTTAACCCATGATCATAGGTTGCTTCACCATACGCACGCATGCACTCACACAATCCACATAGAGACATGGGAGGAACCCAGAGAACCCACATGGACATGGGGAAAACATTCCTAACTCCTCCCACCCACCTATATACATCACCATTTATATTAGTAATCGTAACCGTAGTTACTAAAACTAGAGTACTGACAGTCCAGAGGTGTGTGATTTTAACGTTGGCAGGAACACACATGCCATTGTGAAGCCAGAACTCCAGGACTGTGCTTTGATGAGTCATAGTTGCTTGCTTTAATGGGCATCCTTAATTGGGAATTGCAGCTTTGCTTTGCTACTGTTTCCAAAAAAGACATTGCAAAGCCACAAACTTGCACTGTATTTTGAGAAAGTATGTCTTGGTGTTCTCAGATTCGATGGCTGTGGTTACACGCTGGCACCAGTGAAATGTGGGCATATGAAACGCTACACCACAAAAAGACATCAGTATGAGGGTGTGTTTTACCTATATTACTTTCTGACACGGTTATTAGATTAGCAGCCTACATCCCGGTTTCTCAAACATTACAAAAGCTTTCGTAAGCCTTTCTTCACCAGAGAAGGGCGCATCCATTCAAGTTTAATTTGTCCAAAAAAAAAAAAAAAAAAAAGCTTTACTATGATTATCAGTGTCTTGGATTATTCTTATTCGGACTGCTACTGAATGGAAGCATCTTGATTTTTGCCAGTTTATTAACTTTTAGCTGCACTCATTGGCCATTTTATCAGATATCTTATACATTTAACAGCCACTTTAATAAAAACATCTGCTCATTCATGGAATTAGCCATTCAGCCAATCGTGTAGCAGCAGCACAATGCGTAAATTCACACAGTTACAGGCCAAGAGCTTCACTTAATGTTCACATGAAGACATCAGAATGCGGGAAAAGTGTAATCTCAGTGACTTTGACCTTGGCATGGTTGTTGATACCAGTGGGTTGGTTTGAGTATTTCAGAAACTGCTGGGATTCTCACACGCTTCAGTCTCTAGGCTTCACACATAATGATGTGAAGAAAAAAAATAATTAATCCAGTGAGCGCCAGTTCTGTGGACTGAAATGCTTTGACCTTACAGGAAGACTACGGTGACTCAAATAACCACTCTTTACAACTGTGGTGAACAGAAAAGCATCTCCGAATGCACAGCACCTTGACTCGGATGGGCTACAACAGCAGAAGACCACATCAGAGTTTTCTCCTGTTGGCCATGAACAGGAATCTGAGGCTACCGTGGGCACAGTGCGGCAACGAAATTGAAGTTTCATAGTAACCATGTAGGTCAAAGTATCCCATCTGTTACTCATTTACAGTTTGTCAGGCCTCCTTTACTTTATCCATTGATGTAAAAAGCCCACCAGAGGAGCTCCTCTGAGCAGATATCATCTGGGTGGTGAATCATTCTCAGCACAGCACTTACACTGTCATCATGGAGAATTCAAGGTTTGCACTCATCAGAGTGTATCAACAGCACGGTGTGTTCTTGTGTCCGACTTTACCAAACTAGTTTCTGAAAATGGCCAAATAAGCACTATACCTCGGTTCCTAAAAGTTTAAGAATGTCCAGCGAGTGTGTCAGTGTTGCTGAGTGTATATTAACAAAGATAAGGCTTACACCTGATTGCTCGCCAGGGGAAGTTCGAGCATTCCACGAGCAAGCATAAAAGAAACGGTGTAATATTATAAAAGGTAAACCTATATCGTATTGCATGTATCATATAGGATGCGTCTCTCCTTTATTTCCCCCCTTACTAGGTTTTGCCAAATCGGACTGTTTCGGGTATTTGGACTGCGTGATCATTTCATCATCACCAAGAACCCAGTATATTAGCAGCATTTTTGCTGTATTGCATAAACATGACCAACGTCTCATGAATTATGATCAGCAACATCGATTCTGATGTGAATCACAAAGAATCGATCAATTACAAATTCTAGATTAAAACCCTCCGAACTGTCCTTTTGTTTGACATAACGCATAATTACGCAAGATGTTTTACATATAGAGGCATTCAAATCAGCAAATACTATACAATTAGGCACTGCCGCTACCAGTTTTCAAGGGCCTGCATTTCATCTTGGAAACCTTTGTTTGAAGTGGTGCCTGCTGTGCCTTGTTCTACGCGCACAGTGGCATGAGTAGGCCTAGGACTAGTTGACTTTATCAGTGGCAAAATGTTCTTTTCAGCACATTTATCCACTCCTGCCTCCCCATTCACACCACTCTCGACTCTCTTCAGTGCTACTCTAGCATTATTTTCTCACGGGATGCCAACGAGAGAAATAAACGAGAGAAA
This sequence comes from Notoglanidium macrostoma, assembly GCA_030068235.1. NCBI lineage: Eukaryota > Metazoa > Chordata > Actinopteri > Siluriformes > Auchenoglanididae > Notoglanidium > Notoglanidium macrostoma. The sequence continues at coordinate 2,013,057 of JAQQZR010000007.1, forward strand.
GCTCCAGAGTATCCACTACAGATCTACGTTCATGGAGGCTGCCATGACACGTGATGACATGACCCGAATCGGCCCCAGAGATGGGCTCTTTTAACCTGCTATGATTTTCCTGATCGTAGAGCCTCATTTTCATAAGGCTAGCTGACTTACTGGGTCCGTCCTGATCAAGAACTGCCACCAGGAATTTTCATCATTTTTGTACGAAGGAGCAAAACCTAGTAAATCCAAATCTGGGCCAAGTGAAAATTTGACAATCTAGTTTTTTTTTTTTTTTTCCCCAGATTAGATGTATAGTTATGATGGAAGTTAATGATGGTGTGTGTCTGACTGTATCATATATTAAAGACACTTCTGTCATTACTGTAAATCATGGCTTGATAGTTTTACCGTTAAAACAACACATTTATTTCCTGAATAGTGACCATCTTTAAGTCTCGTCTATTACAGAATCTTTATCTCGCAGCAACAAAAAGGATTAAAATGCACCAATCTCGTCTCTAAAAAGTCCTGCACTATTTTTTTCTCCCATCAAGAACACAATCCTTACATTGAAACAGAAAAATAAACTGGATTAAGGAAAGCTGATGAACTGCAAATCAGTGTGTGAGTGCATGTGGAGGAGACGTGTTTATTCTAAGAACAGTATGTTTTTATTTCTAGCATAAAAGTCACTGGCAGAACAATTCCACTGGAACGCCATGAAATGGAGAAAATGAAGCCGGAATACAGGAAGGAAGCTAGTTTTCAAACCCAGCCATTTTAGTGATGCGAAATATCAAGTCAGGATGAAACGAAGATATCAAATAGAGATATCATATGCAGATAGAATATAAATAAAGACACCAAAAACAATACAGAACGTACTGTAACGCCTCGTATGTATCAGTGGGAAAAATTGTTAAATTGGTTCGTTTTGAGATTTCTTTTCAGCAGGGAGAAAATTATTTAAAACAGCAAGACTCTCAGTATTGAAAGTAATGTAACAGCGAGCAGATTTTTAAGCTTTAATTACACTGGTTTCAGAGTCACAGGGCCTGTACGCAGAGCTGCTGGGAAATTAGAGAGATGCTGCCATCTAGTGGCAGTTTTACTAACATGCTTACAGTTGATCAGCATTAGGGCAGCGTGTGATTTTCTAAAAATCAATGTTTTCCTCTCTATTCCTGCAGCACTTTTACAAAACAGCTCTACAGGAATCTGGGTGGAGATTTATACACTAATGAGCAAGACAGAGGTGCGGTGGCAAAGAAAATCTCTATATTAATGGTGCACTATGCAGGATTCAGGGGGATCTAGCAGAAATGGAGTATAATAGTCGTACGTATGTCCTCATTAGTGTATAATTAGCTGTAACTCTGAATCGTTGTGTTTCCGTGAGCTTAGAACGAGCCCTTTATATCTACACAGGGAGCGGGTCCGCCTCTACGGAGCCGCCATGTTGTACCGCTACAGTAGCCCAGAACGGACAAACCTCGAGAGAGCGCCGTCCACGTTTCACATTTTTACAAATGGCAGCATGAATCTGGAAGGAAGCACCGTCAGGATGAAGAAGAAGAAGAAGAAAGAGAGACATGGGCGAAGAAAGGAGAGGAGTCAGTGTTTGCTGGTGCTGAATAACAAGTTTGAGAACTCAAATTTTGAAAAATGCAGGATCATAGTTATTATTTCGCACAGAAAAAGAAAGAGAGTGTGAATGTAAGTACCGGGGGTACGCTACAGGCACCTGACGCTCTAATACACGCTTGGAAAGGGGAAAGTAAGAGAGGGGCGTTCAGGTGGGTGAATCCTACATAGTGGAGCTTTAAAGAAAATCTTGCTAATCAATTCAATTCAGCTGCTATACTTCACATCCATCCATCTGTTATCTATAACACTTATCCATTAAGGTTTGCAGGGAAGCTGAAGCCAATCCCAGCTGACAACAGGCGAGAAGCAGGGTGCACCCTGGGTAGGTGGCCAATCTGTTTCAGGTTTAACACAGAGACAAACAACCACACACACACACACACACACACACACAACCTCATGAGGACCTTACAGGCTACACTAAATAAAAACCTACCCTTAACATTAGTAACCAAAAGGGAAAGAAATCTTCCCGATATTCCAACCCTTGTGCGGACATGAGGACTTAAAAAATTTGTGTGAGAATGCTAGTCACCCACTATTCTCTCACACACACACACACACACACACACACACACACACACACACACACACACACACACACACACACACACAC
>JAQQZR010000007.1:2016689-2057811 GCA_030068235.1 Notoglanidium macrostoma
TGGCGACCTGCCCAGGGTGTACCCCGCCTCTCACCCGAAGATGCTGGGATTGGCTCCAGCTTCCCCCGCGACCCAGACGGATAAAGCGGTATGGATGGATGGATATTAGTATAATGTTACTACAACAATAAGCATACCTAAATGAGAGGCTAAATGAGACGAAATCTTTTTCGTCTTGTGGTCATGACGTGACATCATTCTGAAACAGACCTCATGTCAATAGCAGGCTTTACTTTGCTACCTTAAAAGATACACTTATTGTTGCGCCACTGTCGTCCACTTCAGCGTCATACTCCACTGCTGAAAAGCGACACTACACACTTTATTCCCCTGCTGTCACGCACATATTCAGCTTAGCGTACATTGCTAAAGTTTGAGATGTTGAGTTGATTTTCTGCAACAAGAACTCTGAGTCTTGGACGATTTCATTCTCTTCATTCATTAAAAGTTTCTTTGCTGCTGATGCTGATCTGATTTATTTATCTATTTATCTCATGCTCTCGTTTCCCATCACACATAAATAAGATCCCTGGATACTTAAACTCCTCCACCAGGAGCAAGATCTCTCCCTTTACCTGAAGAGAGCATCCAGGTGCTGGTTTTCATCCTCAGCAGGAAACAGCAGGTTATTTTAATACACTGTCAATAAGTATTAGTCCACTAAAGGTTTTAAGATGTGACGTTCAAACTGTGAGAAAGAGATTTAAAGAATCTTTCTAATCTGTGAGTTGAAAGTGCGACAGAGGACCCAGGAAACTGTCTGGGATAATTGCATATTAATGGTAATTTCAATGTTAGCATCAGACTGTTATCTAACACAAATACATGCTTCAAATGCGAGTATAATTTTGTAAGAAAAGGTCGTGCAGATAAAAAAACTTCTTATAGAACAATGAAACACAACAGTTTGTACTGTACAGTATGCGGCTAATAAAAGACCCGTTTTGGAGTTTCTGACTATAATGTCTTAATCTAATATTTTGCAGGTTTTCTTGTACACACTATATGTTGCATATATATTTATTCATTTTAACCTTAACCAAGGGGCATTACCTCAGTATTCTGCCACCTGAAACCCTTCTATTAATTTTGATGTTTGTTGCTCAAGTTAGATGATATTAACTTCCCATCAGAGCAGAAAAACCTGAAACCTTAACTCTCATGTTGAAGTCAGATAGCAATGAAGTAGAGTGAAGAGTCAATCAAACTACAAAACTACTGAGAAGCTACTTGTTTATTCAGAAATTAGCAGACACTACAAACATCTGAGAGACAGGTTTTCAATCAGGATTACCCTCGTTATCTTGGTGAATCAAAGTTTTCAAGCAAGATAGCAAATGCAGACTGCTAGAGCTAGCATGATGCAGCAATATTAGCTATGTAGTGAAGGTAATGAGCTAGCATGATGCAGCAATATTAGCTATGTAGTGATGGTAATGAGCTAGCATAATGCAACCATGTTAGCTAGCTAGTAATATTACTGATGAGGTAGCATGATGCAGTAATATTAGCAAGCTGAATGTGAGCTTGAAACATTTAAAACAATAATATTAGTATTTTAACAGATATACAGTACTGTGCAAAATTCTGAGGCAACCTATTTGTTTCTACTTTTTTTTGTACAAATTTTCTGATTTTATGGCTTCTGCTTTTGAGTCAGTACAAAAGTACTTTTTATTTCCAAACCTTATTTTTCCAACAAATAATTAATTGTTACAGAAAAAATGCTTTTATGTCACTTAAGAAACACCATAGTAGAAGCAACAAGAAACGTCTGAGCACTTTTCAGGCAAAAAAAAAGCATAATGAAGGTTGCTGAACAAGAAAAGCAAGGCAAGAAGCAAGTGTAACAGTCAAAGTCTCCAGACAATTGTCATGTCAGTGCTGGAATTGGTGCTGGACCACTCTTTCTCCTCTTCCTACGCTTCCCAGAGTGCATCACGGCCTGTAGGCATTACTGCCATAGACTGCGAGCCATTGTCCCAATTGCACCCAAACAATGGGTCAATGTTGCTGCCCCTCTGGTTTCATGGAGGATGTCGGTCTGTCCTTGGGCTCCATCTTGGGTTCATCTTAGAAAGTTGCATCTCCATCCTACTACTAAACACAGAGTGTTGACAAATATTCATTTGGAAGTTATTGCTTAATGCATGTGTGCCTAATATTGCCAAGCCTCTTGTCTGAGTGTTCATGCTGATCTGGTTTTGACTCGTGGCTCGTTCATGGATTTTGGATTTTGCCCAAAATTGCCTGACCCATGCCTGTTTTTTGATGTTTTTGCATCACATTTTGAACTTGTTTGTTTATTTTTTGTTAAAAAATTGTTTAATTTGCATTTATATCCACCTCTATCTGTGATCCGTGGCCGATTCTCTAACATCCTCAACATTTGCCCAGCAATTTCCTTACAAAACTTTATTATTATTATTATTATTATTATTATTATTGCCTTGCTCACACTACACGATTATAAAACTTGCCTGATCAGCGCACTGTTCACACTACACAGCCTCAAGACTCCTGATCACAAGTCAGTTGTGTAGTGGAAACAGAGCGGCGACAGGGGGGTGACCGACTACATGATCTTTCAGCACGACTGGTCCGTCTGGTCTACAAGACAACGTTCTCTCACAAAAAGTTACACAAGAACTGACAAAGGAAATGACGTGACCCTCGCACAACACGTGAGGTTCAAAATGGACATAAACAAAAACAAGCGCTACGACTTGTTTGCATGATGGTTAGAAAAACCAAATATGAAAAACCAAATATGGGTCAAGGGATAGATTAATTATGGTACTGAGCACTTGAAATATCGTAGAGGCATGGGTGCTCCTGGCAAAGTGCTATTAAATTTTGCTCAGTTTCCTGAGTCCACTGCGACACAGTCATGCTCACCGTCATGTTTTATTTTTGCTCTGAGGTAAGGTGAGGTCCCCTGTGTCTTTCCGTCGACTCTCGTTGGCTGTAGCCTGCTGGCGACCGGCCCAGATATTTAGCAGCCTAGATATCGGGTCAGAGTGGGCGACTAGGCCGCGAGCTTGTTTAATCACGTCTTTGTAATGTTCACACATAGCGATTGTTGACCGCTCATCAAAGGTGGCGTTGCACCCAATCAAGGACTTTTGTCAGCGACCCGTTGGTGGCTCAAAAACAGCAATAAAATCGTGTAATGTGAACAAGTTTAAAGCTATACAACATTTCTATTCATGTGCCTAAGATTTTTACACAACACTGAATATGGTTATGACTAAAAATGAGCCTAATGCTAAACAGAGTTTAAACAGAGATAGCGTATTTTCCTTAGAGCGTGACACAGTGGCACAGCTCCAAGGACCTGGGTTCGATCACGAGTGGATTCTGGATTCTCCCTTTGGCAAGGACATAGCGAATAAACCACTTTGAATGGAACGACTCATATCTCTGAGAAGGAATACCTGTTTCACTTTCTCCAGACGCTGTTCCTGTTGACAGAACAGTTCTATAAAGGAGAACCATATTTTCTCCCCACCTTTTCATCAGTCACATTGGGGAGGTAGGGCTGTGTCTTAAAACACAACACTCTTTTGTTATTTTTAAGCATGCACCCAAGTTATATAGTGACCCACACCTCAGACTTATTCAGTCATATACTGAGAAACTTTTGAAAAGAAACACACTGAAGACTGACAGATACTTTTGTCTGCCTGTAAATACAGTACACCCTTTAGTTTACTCATTCTAAGTAGTACTCGGGCAAGAGTAGGCTACTAAACACATTTGCTTAAGTAAATGTACTTTAGTAATAAAGTCTACTGCTACTATAGTAATAATTTAGTTGAGTAAAAGTAAAAAATTGTGATAAAAAAAAGAATAAGCCTAATCGTAACTATGTTGTTATTGTAACTACTTTTCATATGTCTACAAATGACACACATCTGAAAAGTTTTTTCAACAGTTTTTTTGTAATTTGTAATTGTAATTTGAACAGTTATCATAACTAACACTACACAACGAACATTAGCTAACTTAGGCGAATGCCATTGGGATTTCAGTAGCTTGCTAGGTTCATTAACAATTTTGCTAGCTCTTGTTCTTTCATACATGTTTCTATATAGCAATATAGCAAAGATGTTCTTTAGGCATTAAACTGAGCATTCTCTTTAGGCTGTAGCAGCAATAAGGTATATTTAATACTACAGGCAATCATTATCATACTGTAAAAGATCTGGCTAGCTAGTCTAGCTCTCAGCTAGCTAATGGCTTTCCTGTACATGTACCTCATGTTAAGCTGTGAAATGCTAATATCTCCACTGGTTATGGATCTCACAGTTTACACATGATTATTATTACGCTATGAAGCAGATACCTAATAACTTTGGTCTCAGGCATCATTGCTACTGACTAAACACTAAGTAATATGATTCAATTATCTAGTACTGCTACAGTGAACCATGTACTCAAGTAGGCTACAATAACAGGAAGACATGTAGCTTCCACACCAACGGTTGTGTTACATCATTAAGATCTTCTTTGGAGAAGTAGCATATCGGACGAGTACATATCGGTAGTATCTCATGGTCAGCTATGCGATCAGATTTAGCCACTTTTAATCCAGATGTTTAAGTTAGATGCCTTAACAGAATAAAACAAATCATTTTCATAGGCATGACCTTTAACACCTCTGTGAAATCCAGTCGCATAAGACAAGCTGTATTTTCAAGAGCCGTGAATACTTGTTTCCTGTCTGATGGAGAACTTCTCATGGAAATGTGCTCATGCCAAAACTATTAATTACCTTTTAGCAGAACCGCTTTGAGCCGCTAATCCGGGAGGACGAAGCCCCCTCTTTCCTCTCTTAATTGACACTCGCCGTTTTAATGAGATATAGAATACGCACAAAGCATGTCTGACTTGAAAAGGATCGCTCACCAGTGGCCAAATGTGCTGATACGTCAAGGATAGAACCTTTACCCTGACAGCTCGGCTAACTCGTGAGGCCAATTAACACTTCCTCAGTGAGCAAGGCACGAGCCCTCATGAGCATTGCGCATGCGTGGCAGGGGCATGGTGGAGAATGGAGACGCGTGTGAGGCGCTCAGGTAAAAGCTGGGTAATCATGGCCGACCACAAGGTGAGCTAGCCTGGCTCTGGGGATTTCTTCGCCTTTTATTTTATTCCGGTGATTGGTTTTCTCTCATGATGGCCATTTTCATGAACTAAATGTTAAACACATATATCAGTGTGAGAACTGTTTATGAAAACATTTATTTAGCATTAAGGATTAGTGTCACGAAAAAAAGGGTCTTAATAGGGATGCACAGAATAATTTTTAATACATATTCATTTGTCTACATGCTCAGCGAATGGAATGAGAGAGAAGAGACTAGTTAACGAAAGTGTTCCTCTCCTTGAGTTTCTTTTGCCATGTTAAAAAATGTCATTAAAAAGAAAACTTCTTCAATGTGGCCATATTTATAAAAATCCTGGTTGAGATACATGACTGGTTTCTTGTTATATCACGAAAGGCAGCTTGATGCCAGAGCTTGCACCACCACCACCATGTTTCACAGATAAAAGAACACATTTTTCTTGCTTTGCTGTGAGTAAATGTTTATTCCTCTTCCTTTTCCTACTTTCCTACCGTTTCCTCAGGCGGTCTTGTCTATCTTATTCAATTAGACATGGAGTGGACTGGCATTGAGAAAGCACACTGGCGGATAAAAAGATATTCCGAGCACCTTTGCTCTTTGGAGTGAATATAAATAAGTTCCTGAGGAATGCGCATAGCAGGGTATCGTGGGTAAGCAGCCGAGGGGTCACCATCCATCACCCAGATTTGAGCTCAGCGTAATAGACGCGAGGCAAGAAACCCGAGCCACTACAAGATAAACACATGCTCCCTCCAAAATAACAATAGACTCCTATGACCTGTTGTGAGAGCTGCGTTTTAAGGCCTGCACCACCTGACATTGTCATGTGTGGAGTTTAGGGTGTAGTGTTACAAGTTAAAACTGGCCTGTCGCTTTTAAGGGTGGACAAACATAAAAGGTAATTCGTTTTGGGAAACGGGTTCGAGAGCCGATGCTTTTACCTCATCGGGCCGGAGCTGAAGTTGCGATTAAACTTTAATCAGGTTCTCGTGTCCAGCACATATCTCGAAAGTAAATAGCGTAATGGTAAAGAAATGATAATAAATAAACAATGTCCATGCTTAAAGTGTAGCCAGTGTCTGTGCTGGCTTTATTTCACAATGATTTATGCAGCTATTTTGTCATGTGTGAGCAAATTGCACAGCTGAAAACTACAATTCTGTGGATTTCTCGAAAGTTTCGTTGAATTTACCGAAAATATTGAATGACAATTAATAATTATCGGAATATAACAAGAATCCAAATATAAAAAGCAAGAAATTTGAAACATGTGGCATTACAGTACTGCCTTCAGAGCAGCATTTGTTGAAGTCCCAGAGGGAAGCGTGTGTATTACACGAGCATATTTGGAGCCTGACATGAAATGCAGTTGGACCATGCCAACCCAGCCTCTCTGGAACCCTGCCAAACTGCTACAATTGTTGTTTCTCTTTCTCCTTGTATCTCCTGCTCTTTCACATATAACACACCATTTAGGGTTTTTTTAAATCAATATATTAAATATCGATTCCTTATCACAATCACTACTGTACGAGGAACTGCACGAGGAAAAACTGTAAAACTTCAGTGCATGAAAATGCACAAACGTCTACAATGGGGCTTGATGTTACAACGTCTAATGTTAGTGATCCACTGATGTACGGGCAGGCACGTTTCTGCTTGACCATTACACGAAGACATGGTCACCGATCGAGCTGCCAAGAGAGCAGCTGTTTATGTTTTGGGTCGAGGTAAGCGTGCCAACATTACAGCTTTCTTACAGCAGTTGTAAGTGTGTAAATGTCATACATAAGGAAGAAAAAACAACGACGTGTGAGAGCTATTGTGAACTCGGACATTCGTCCGAACTCTCACTGGACATTCACAAAGACGTCAAGACAAAAACAAAAACAAAATCAATCTGACAGAGCGGTGTATCAACACTGAGTGACTAAAACTATTGGCACCCATTTAAATACAACTTTCTGAATATTTGTGTTCCTTTAAATTGGTGTCGGTGTCAAAGTGTTTATCTGGTCCTCACACACAGACACACACACACACACACACACACATACACACACACACACACACACACACAGGGTAACTCCAGAGGGATTGTGTGGGTGTGTTTCCGAATACCATTTGCTGTGCTTTTCCTGTACATCCACCTCCATCGTTGTCCTGTATGTGAGTGTGAGTGTGTGTGTGTGTGTGTGTGTGCACGCATGTGCATCTGTGAGTGTGTGTGTTTGGGGTAGTTTAGGGTCCCTCGATGCTAAGCTGTTGAAGTCCCTGCAGCTGCACCGCAAGCTCACAGATTTACAGGTGCGACTGTGTCTTTCATCAGAGGAAGTCTACTGACCGGCTGTTCCTCTCTTTTTCCCCCATCCCTTTTTTTAAAGGAGGATGTTGTCATAGACTCCATCTAAAGGCTTAAAACTTAGTCCATAATCATTATTTTAGTCAGTGAAAGTGCTTTCATTTGCTTATTCAATACAGTGTATATATGTATAATTCATTTCGGTGATTGTTGTAACTGCCCCAGCGGGGGCTCTGTGATTAAAAAACTAACGCCGTTACAAACTTCGTTATCATGTGCAAGGCTGCTTTACCTTACACTTACTACTGTAACCTCAGAGATGAGCATGTTTATCGCAGCACGTATCTCAGTATAGACCTCAGCACACATATATCTCAGCTAATGTCAGTATGACAGGTGGGTAATAGATGTGTGACAACTATTCAAGGCAAACTATAAAAAATTTATTCGCATTTAAAGATTTTATAACGTGCCTTCACGCCTCACTTTAAAGCAATGTGTTTGTATATACAGTACAGACATAAGTATCAATCTTAAAAATAAGGCATAAATCAATCTTAAAAATATGAATATAATTAAAAACCACAATGCCATATTATGATTAGCTGTGATAATCTGATAGGTAATTATCAAGAATTTAAAAATAAAGTGAATAATAGTGATAATAGTGTTATTTTGTGTGTGAATAGATCGACAGGATCACATCCATGAGCCATAAATCTGTGAGTCGAAGCTTAGCAATCCTTACAGTTACCTATACAGAAGGGTTTGGTAGTAAATACACGGCACAGCATCCAAGAAACATAAACAACTGCAGATTACCAAGACGTGACATGCAAGTGAAATTTCACGGTAAATACAAAACTGTAGTTTTGAGTATTATATAAGTTGGTTTTATGTGAACGGGGCTTTGGGTCACACAAGGAAAAGCAATTTTGCAATTAATCAACTGACAGTTTAACATTTTTATATTTTTCTTGTGACTTTTGGATTTGTATCCAAAACTAAATAAAAATCAAGTTAAAAAATTTGAAAAAGAAAATTCAGCCCAAAACATTTCATTAAAAAATTAAGCAACATGCTGTCAAGTAAAGATGACTTCAAAAATAATGAGATGAAATCTTTCTAGCTGAAAGAAAAATACTACAACATGCTCTTAACAGTAATAAACTAAACAAAGGCAATATTCACATGTTTTTTTCATAAATTGTAGTTCCAGGTACAGCGTGCGCCTTCATTATGGTTTTTTTGTCTGAAAAGTGGCCTCTTACGTAACAACGTTGCTTTCTTTACTGACATACAGATTATTTTTTTGGTTAAAATAATGTTTTCATACTGACTCAGTAATGCAGAATTCATAAACTAAATATCTATAACAAAATTTATATTGAAAAAAAAAAACTTTTGCACAGGACTGAATATACTGAACATTAATATGTACACACATAGGCGTTGTTTTCCTTTTTTTAACTTAATGATAGCTAAAGCTTCACTGAAGGTCATAACATTTCAAGTCATTTACACGTGTCTATTTTTCCATTTACAAAATTAACACATCATTATTATTATTATTATTATTATTATTATTATTATTATTATTCTGTAAGGATGAATGAATTACTAGTTATCTTATACCATTATTAGTTGATAATTGTTTATTTTAAAGAGCACTAAATCACCGTTAATCCAATTTGCTTTGTTTAAAGGCAATCAAAACGCAGCAGATGCCTCAGGGAACATTTCTAACGTGAGCTTCTGTTTCTCTTCTGAAGTGCAGTGTAATAGGCAGAAGGGCAAACATTTTCTTCTTCCCTACTGCGAGAGAGAGAGATTTAATGAGCAGGAAAGCCTACTCAAGCATGTAAAAATTCCACCATTCCGGCCATTATTTCATCGATGAATGAAAGCTAATGGGGAGTGCCAAACGCAGCAATGAACAAGGGTTTTTTTCCCCTCTGAAATGTCCATAATGGTTAAATCAAACAGCTATTACACACATTAGCCTGCTGTAAGAGAGCTGCAAAAAAGATGAGATAAAAGATTATGACTATCGCTGTGTAACCACACTGGGGATATCGCTCAACACATCTCTCACCTTCTCCTCACATCCGAGCATTTTTAATTAGCCATGCTTTAGAGTGTCCAGCGCTTTCTGCAGCGCTGAAGGAAATGGGATATTTTAGTTACAGGCATTTATTGAAGGGATTTAGAAGTGAGACAAAATCCAAACTACTATCAGACACAATGATCCATCACACACACACACACACACACACTGTGACAAACTTTCAAAATAAAAATGACTCCATTTTGAACAGCCTATAAATAATTTATCACTGAGACGTCATCTTCGGTAGGTGGATTATCTTTGGCTAATCATTGCTGCTGTCTCTGCAGTGACATGCATCACTTAATCTTATGACCCTGAGCACTTCCCTATAAACGTTTCTTTAAAATATTATGAAAAGGAGTCAGTCCTGACTGATCATCTGGATCATTTAAAACATCTCAGGACTAATAAAATCCCAGAAAGATAAATATACTAAGCTAATCTTTTCATTAATCCCCTGTATCCGTGACTCCTTTGCCAACAATGGATTCAAAAGTTGTCACGACCACGTCGTCTTTTATCTGTTACGCAAGACGGCACAGCTCTGCCTCTGAGCCTCGTCGCCGTCCTCTGAAGTCTTTTTCCTGGAAACCACAACCCCATGCACCACTTTTCCTCCCTGTAGTGACACCCTGAGGATGGGACGTCACGAGTTTCACCACTTCCTCCAGGCCGGGCCTCAGAAGGCGCTTCGCTTTGCGTGTTTTTGAAGAGCTGGATGAGGGAGGTGGGTGAGAAACAAACGGACCGGCTCAGCCGCTTTGATCTTCGTTTCCTGCCTATTATTTACCTCGGTTTCTCACGAACCTTTTTTTTTTTCCCTCATTCTCTTTGCTTGATCACCTCTTGTTTCCCTCACATTTGGCCAGGCAAAGACAATATGTTGCTCTTTAAACGTATTTGACAGGAAACTATAAAATTTCTGTTGTCACTGCTCCGGTGCAGTGCAACCATTATGAGGTCTGGATTTAGGGATTAGGTGCTTTAAAAAGGAGGAAATGCGCAAAAACGACCGAATACTGAGACAATCCCTGAAAAAGATGAACGCATTGTGTCTGCTATTAGGCTTACAAACACTGCAGTGTATTGTGTCGCTTTAATAACTAATGTGCAATAGAATGAAGGGTGTAGATGAAGCATTGTTACTGCAGGAAACAATATATATATTTTTTTTTTCAAAAAAGCCAATCGAGTTGTGACTTTAATGCGAACTGTGTAATAGTGTCGTTCTATGTACCAAGCCCAAACGTCCACCTCTAAACCAAGTAAAGTCATGATAAACTTTAATAGATTTTAAATGCAGGACAAACCATAAGAAAAACACTGAGCTTTGGAAGATTTAAATGAATTCATAACACAATATAAACATAGCATTTTACTAAACGTTTTAATGCCTCATGAATAAATGATCACACGCTGCTAATGTATTTATGGATCATAATAGAAGCGTTACTTAAACCCGTCGGCTTGTCTGAGCGTGTCTGTGACCCAACATTTTACACTGCATGGTTCCTTAATGTCTTATTAACATGCCTTATAATTAACAACGCGTAATAACATCGCAGTTGGTTTTAATAAAATCTCCTTGTTCCAGTTTACAAATATTACCTACGAGATATTGTAATTAACTTATAATATGTTAGTTAAAAATAGATATTCCTAAATAACAAGTATATAAATTCTGTTGAATGCCGATTATAATGAGCTGTAAGTGAAAGCTTAAAATGCATATAATTTTGAATTTGTTTTGTAGTACATATTTACATATTCATATAATGTCCAGGTCGCTACAATAAATCATGTTTGTAAATATGTATTTGTATTCTATTTCATTATTTCATTATTTTAAACCTGCCGTAATTTACCTATTAAGTATTTGTTGAACTTAAATTTTTTTTTTTTATTTGAGTGGAAATTCAGCTATTAATTCAAATATGTTGATTTGTTAATAGCTTTTTCAGTGTATCATTTTTATATTTCAGGAAATGAAACCTAGGCAGGCATCTGTAGCCAGGTTTCCATTGCAGTTTTGAAAAATTAAAAAATTTCAACAAAACACACTTTGCAAATGGTCTGTGTTTCGGTTTTCTCCTCTGGCGATGTTTCTGATCTCACGATGGCTCTTACAGAGTGCTCTGTTTTCAGAAAGGTAGCATTTCCATTTGCTCTTCATGTCATGTGACTTCAATGTGAAAAAAAAGTGTTCGCATTTAAGTTTTGTGAAATATTATTGAAACAAATAATCTTGAAAAAACCTCATTCGAGAAAAATTTCAACATTTGAACGTTTTTTTGCTGAAATTCAGGTGCTTCTGTTACTCTTTTATTTTTCATTCACACCTTCTAATTGCACATAAGCAGGTTAATGAAAACACGGTTTGCGTGTCTGTAACTGATCACAATGCAAACTGGTATTGTGCTTCCACACCGGCTGTGTTTGTGTTTTTTGCATTGCATTTGTGCACAAAGTGAAAGTAATATTTAGTAGATTTTTACAAAACACAATTGCCAATGGTCTGTGTTTATGCTGAGTGATGTCACGTGATTAAAGCTGGGTTTTCTCCTCTCCAGATAGCTCTTACACAGCGCTCTTTTTTCAGAAAGGTAGCGTTTGACTTTACACATCATGTCATGTCATGTGACTTAAATGCGAAAAAAGTGTTTGCATTTGAGTTTTGCTAAATATTGATTTATCAATTCATCTAAAAACCATGCGAGTGTAAAACGTTTTTGCAACATTTGACAGTTTTTTCGAAATAGACGTGTTCCCATTACTCGTTTTTAGTTCGCAGTTTCAAATTGCGCATTAAGTAATTTAATGGAAACGCAGCTACAGAGCTGCTACGGTTTGTATACATGTCATGAGGAGTATTCTGTAATCAACGTATTATAATAGGTTATGAACGTGTTCATAGTTCATAATGGCCTTCATAGAAAGTGTTACTGCGATCCATATGAAACATAAAAGAGCTGGGAGGATGAGGTGCGAGCGGCACGCTGAGCTGAGCTCAGGGAGTGTGTGCGGCCTTTGTGTGTGTGTGTGTGTGTGTGTGTGTGGTGGGATGATAAAGGTAAAGGGCAGGCAGTAGCAGGACCTCCAGTGAAGGGCCATTAATCTGAGAGTGTGTGTGTGCCACTGACTGCCTGACCGTTATAGCCACACACAGCCATCGCCTTGACCCTAAAACAGCAGCACCCCAGCAGATCTGCTGAAAAAGCAGCCCGATAAATCAGAAATCGCTTCCAGGAGCGGTACGGGATGATCGGCCGGAACCAGGAGAAAGCATGTCATTAAAGCGGCTCGCTGCTGAGGGTCACAACGTACATCCATTTAGTCTCTCGCCATTTATTCTAAGTGGACTTTAAAACGCACTCAGAAGAATTGATTGTTGTTTTTCTGTCAGTAGGCACACAGGGCGTGCGGGGGTACATATTTTAGGTAGGAATTTTTAAATATAATGTTAAGGCTTCTAAAACAAGGCGCGATCTAAGAAAACAGGCTGCATGAAGCAAATCTGTGAATCGCTAGACTGATATTATTATTCAGACATCAGTATGCGAAATTGAGTTTCTACACACGATTAAAAAAAATTTATCTTGACCTTTACCATGTCTGGCAGTTAATTTTGTTATGTTTATGCTAGGGAGTACTAATGAGTAAAAGAAATAATCATATTACTAAAATAAACAGATGAATATACAGAACAGTAAGGACGCTACTTATCACAAGACTCTCTCATAAGTGATCACATCAAAGGGTTCCGTTTTATTTATATAACATTCTTAGCAATGGACATTGTCCTGAAATCTGGATACGGTTTTATACACGTGTCCCTGATGAACAAGTCAGAGGCGAGAATGGTGAGGAAACGGTCCCTGAGACGACACGAGGCAGCTGTTAGAACGAAAATCATTTGCTCTAATGGTTTTCCTCAAAGCTGTAATTAAAACAGTGACCTCATCTCCTAGAGAACCTAAGCACAGTTAATGCATCACCATGCTGTCCTGACTGCAAATCTATGCTGTTGCTTATCATCAATCAGCGACCCAAATCCACTGATCTTATTTCCTGATCTTATTAGCGTGTTATGCCTATTCCTGCGGAGTGAGCGCTCAGGCTGTCGACTCTGGTCCCTGTCTGCAGATGAAAGGAAAAGGGGGGCAGCGGTCATGGCGGGAGAAAAGAAGGCTGGCCGTTGCCTGTTTGAAGTAAGCAGTTGGGAGTTTGATGACAGAACAGTCTTTGGGAATTTAAGAGTGGCTCGGAGTGAGCTTTCCCCCCTGGATGACACCTCCAGGAAGGAAGTTTTTCTCCTTCCAAAGGACCTTGCTTTATTTATATTCCACATTTTCATCGAGGGAATCTTTCAAAGGGTTCGTTTTTTTTTTCCGGAACTAACCCTAGTTACCCTGTGAGCCACTACTATTACTGCATTAAAATGTTGAATGCTTTAGAATGTTGGCAGGATTATTTTTATTCGGTAATTAAACCGGTCCGTGATTAAGGTTGCGCAATTTGTCAAGTACGATGATTTCAAGTCAACTATTTAGATTTCTAGTGTTGCGTATTTCCTTGCTGAGAGATCCAGGGTAGCCTGTAATCACTGGCCACATTTATCAACATCATGCGGAGATCCAGGACCCGTGGGCATGGACGTTTCCAGCCTGAATCTTCGCTACGACCTGATTACAGCAGCAGCTCCCAGTCGTGATGTGCCGACAAGCCTTCCATCTTTATCTATTATTAACTCAGCAAAGTGGGTGATAAATTAGCCAGCCATCAAAAGAGGCCATATCATTTAGAGCTGTATCACTGCAGACAAACAGCGCTGGCGAGTGACCGTTGGCCCCCGGGTGAGACTCTGGCTCCCCCTGGACTAGACTGGGAAGCAAATCAAAGACAGGCAAATCAAAGAGGGCGTGTACCTGTTAACCTACCTGTCATTCAAATTAAATGGTCCACTGTTCAAGCGTAGATAACTTACTGCCTTCACGTCAAGCCACTGATGACGAATTTGCTCTCGACGAGTAAAATGTTTCTTCGTATCTTGAAATCTTTGGTTAACAACCCAAATCTTAAGTGAAATCAAGCACACATTAGTGAAACAATACAGATGGACACACTTGATGAAAATGAAGGGGAGATAAATAAATAAATAAATAATTGGCCCTTGTGTTCGAAAACAATGAGAAAATGCAATAACTTTTGGACTAATGAATAATAAACAAATGAAAATTCTAGAAATGGACAACTGAATAGAGGGAAAATAATTTCCCGCATTTTTGTTAACTTACTTGCATATGGAAGGAAATGGATCATAAGTGAGGTGCTGGTGAATTCATAATCCATTCACCAATGGATAAAAGTTCAAAGGCATCTCATAATCACTCACCAACTCCATCATTGTATTAGGATCATCTGAACACCTGCTCATTCCTAATATTATTCAATCAGCCAGTCATGTGGCAGCAGTTACAGGTCAAGAGCATCAGTTCATGTTGACATCAGACATCAGAATGGGGCAAAATGTGATCACAGTGGGCTTGGTTGACTGTTCCACACAGGCTGGTTTGAGTATTTCAGAAATGGCTGATCTCCTGGGATTTTTTTTACACATTATTATATATTGAGTTTATACAAAATGGTGTGAAAAAGAAATAATAACACTCAATAAGTGTCAGTTCTGAGGGCGGTCAGTGAGAGGTCAGAGGAGAATCACCAGGCAGGTTTGAGTTGACAGGAAAGCTATGATAATCTCAAATAAGCACGCTTTACGACTGTGTTGAGCAGAAAAGCACGTCACAACATGTCAAGCCTCGAGGCCAATAAACTATAACATCTGAAGACAACAACAGATTCCATCCTGAAAGGTGTTTTGATGAAAGTGAACAGAGTGTGTTTCTTTTTTCACCATCCTCTCCCCAATGTGGTCTTGCCAATTCCAACCACATGACTGCTTCCAACCAGGGAGGATGAAAGCACGTGAAGCCAACATGAAGATCATGCCGTCCCTCCTAACCTGAGAGCTCGGCCAACTCTGCTCTCTTGGCTCCAGGCCACGGATTGGCCATGGCATCACAGGGATTTGAACTCGCGGGTTCCCAGCAATGGCGCGGACTCTTTTGTCCAGCCTGAAGCCAGAGATTGCTGTCTAACCTGTAGGAATTAAGTGGTGTTGAGAGCTGTGAAGATCCTAACTTATGATTTATATCATATCATATCCCTCATGCCCTGTGGATGGGTACGTTGTCTAATTATTGTAAGAACTATTTGCTTACACTGAACAAAATGTGATTTTAACATTAGTATCTCAATGTGGATCTTTTTTCAGTAATCAGGAACGTTAATAACGAACAAGAAGCCCAAAAAAATAAATCGATCGTGAGACATGTAAACTCAGCACTGCAATGCAAACTGTAATACTAAATATTTAACAAGATTTTGTTCCAGCCGTTCACTGCTAGTTGACCACATTAGCTGTAATTTTTTTGTCATGTAAACCTAGACTAAACTAAACACAACCAAAATGACTAAAATATGTGTTTTTTTGACAAAAGGTTAACACTAAGACCACATTAGCTGCCACATTAACACTGGGTGAGAGGTTATATACACTATAAGTCACAGTCCTGGAATAGCGCAGAAAGAGGAAAATAAACTGACAGCAAACATTAAAAGCTGCAGCACTCAGACGATCAGGTCTCCTGCCACCGATTAATTAATTAGGAAATTATGTGACATATTTGCGGTTCTCTGGAGAAATCAAAGGAAGGAAAATTACTTCATTTATGTTCTCTCTCTCGCTCTCTCTCTCTCTCTCTCTCTCTCTCTCTCTCTCTCTCTCTCGTTCAGTCTCTTCCACTTTGTTTGTCTTGTCATCGCTTGATTAATTTTCTTGAGGTAAATCACAACAGGACTGTGCATGTGTAAGCTGTCAGTGTGTAGATGTATCTATTCATCACCTCAGGGAGAGTGAGAAAGGGTGTGAGTGTGTGTGTGTGTGTGTGTGTGTGTGTGTGTTTGTGCATGAAAGGCCCTTGGGTAATCTTGACGGGTGCGGACACAGGGGCGGCCCGGAGCACCATGTAAACAAGATAGTGATGTCGGATAAGAGAGGCTGATGGTTAATGACAAATGGCTAATAATGCAGGAGGACTGCAGTGAGCGAGGAAGTCTATTGATTATCCTTATTACCCAAAGCATCCGTCTTGAGAGGAGAACAGGGGGTGGGAGAGGGAGGGAAATTAGCTAGCTCATTCCCAACTGACGGACTGATTGCTTTGGGGGCCCTGAAAGGGACAAATGGATTCGTACACACACACACACACACACATGCACGTACGCACATACATATACGAACGCACCTGATCTATAACTATATTTTAGCTACTGTTACATTTTTGATAGCAGTATATCATGTTATAATGCAAGTTTTAATATCATTTGTTTAAATATATATCACAGTAGGTGTTTAGATGAACGACAGCTAACAGTCTCTCAGGGTGAATCCAAATATACGTTTCACAAGAAATATGCGTTATATACAAATATACGTTACACAAGAAGTTCCATCTGCAGACCTGCATGCATAAGATCTACATGTTAACCACTAAAGTGGTAGATGAAGTAATGTTAACTGTCCATCGTTTGATTTCACGAACTTGAGACCGAGAGAGTAAAAAAACCTGTCTGTGTGATATCAAAACCAGTATTAGCAATAATAACAATTCCGGCAATAATGGCAGTAACAATACTGTTAACTGCGGTTCTAATGAGAATAAAAGTAAGAGTATTTAGAACTGCAGTAGCAAAAATAATTGCAAAAATAAGGGATTGTGAGAAGACGTTTGAGGCCAGGGAGTGTACGTCTTACACCGTCACATTGTTACAAGATTTACTCTGTGATCTCCACCGAAGAAATATAATTTCTGTCATTTGTGCTAAAGTTTGAGATGAGAGCTTGGAATTTATATCGCTTTTTTCGATGGTGAGGTAATGCACACTGAGCCTGATCAGGATTGGTCTCTGCTTTAGATATCTGAGAGTGAGAAGATTCTCCACCTGTTTAGGACCTGACACTCCGCGCAGCACGGTGGCGCCGTGGTTAGCACTGTCGCCTCGCAGCACTCAGGTTTTAGGTACGACCTTGGCCTTTCTGTGTGGAGTTGGCACGTTCTTCCTGTGCCTGAGTGGGTTTCCTCCGTGCGCTCCAGTTTCTTCCCACAGCCCAAAGACATGTGAACTCAGCTGACTGGTGTGAATGTGAGTGTGAATGGTTGTTCATCTCTCTGTGTTAATCTGCATTCACATTACAAGCCTCATTGTTCAATTCCGATTTTTTGCTCAGATCGGATTTGATCAGCTTGACGGACTTTCATAATTACAGTGACCTGAATCTGTAGTGTGAACGCATCTGTCCTCTGAAACAGCACGCATGTGCACATTGATATGTTTTTGCACCAGTCATCTGTGTCACCAATAACAAAAACATATTTGTGAGTTGACTCATGGTATTAAAAACCGGCAAAATGGACGCGCTATTAGCTAGCATATGCATGGCATTTTGTTCTGGTGGACAACAAACAGTTCATTAGCTGTAGCTTTCCTCCATTGTTTTTTTGCTGCACTGTCGGTGTTCTGATAATTTGTGCTACCTTGTTGAAAAATCCTACCGTAGCACAAATAAACGCATAACAGAGAATAAACTTGATTTAGTCGTAGCCCTTAACCTGACTTAAACCTTATCCCTAAGATTAAGCTTAAAGTTAACCCTAAAGTCTTAACTTTAAACCTAACATGCAACCGCTAATTAGCATGGCTCAATGGGTAACACAAATCGACAGAACACCGTGCTGGCTGATGATGATGATGGCTCAGCGCAAATCTCAAAGACTCAAATGTAATATGAAAAGATCGGATTTGCGTGTCCACACACACCTGAAAAGATCAGATCTGTGTCACAATAATGCAAAAAATCAGATTTGAGTCACTTCAGCATGGCAGCCTAAGCCCTGTGATAGACTGGTGACCTGTCCAGGATGCATCCCGCCTGACCCAACCTGTCCACATCGACCCCATATAGAATTGGGAATAAAACAACACTGACTTGGAGTTGAACAGTGTTCCAGATACATGATTTTATTGGATTACCTGACTGGTGATTATAAAGCAGTGTTTCTTTGAGTTTGGAAGGTTGAGCCTTAGTACCAGCTAAGGCTTTATTCTCTCTCTCTCTCTCTCTCTCTCTCTCTCTCTCACACACACACACACACAAATCACTTCTCTCATGCAAGAGCAAGGAAAGTTAACTTAGTTTTGCATAATTATGGAAAAATATAGTGCTTAGAAATTTTATGACCAAAGAAGCTTCCTCTCAGGTCTAATTGCTATGGACACTCTTCCACAGCACATGACACATAAAGTTAGCTCATAAGTTGTGGTTGGAAAGCATTGGGAAAATAGTGCAACAGTGGACCACCATGGACTACTTGGCATATATATATTTACAAGACGAGGTTATAAAAGCTGATAGTTAACTTGGTCTAATGTTCCCATGAAATTGCAGTTCATCTAGTTTCCAGGTGCCCTAGTTCTCTTAAAGTAATCTGTTGTGGTACTACCATGGTTTTTAATTTTTGGATTTAATCTGATGGTATTCCAGTGCACCATGATATTCCTCATTACCATAGAAATGCTCGACGGTACCGTTCAGAGATAGCATGAACAATTCTACAGTACGTCCATAAATATTTCAGTACTTTAGCTTTCTTCATTTAAATAGCCTATGTTGGTGTTGATGGTGCTGTTGTGTTTGCTGTGTTGGCTGGTACTCATTTCCCTCAAATCCATCTCCAAGTTACAAAATACAATATTTTTCACCTCCCTCCAGCTACCTGTTTGCTTTTTTCACAACCTCCTATGACTGAAAGAGAAAGAACTGGTCTTTTCAATAGAAAATGGAAATGGTGAGTAACTGTAATAACCATGTTCACCTGCTCTGGTGGTAATGAAAACAGAAGTAGAACAGAAGAGACAATAGTGTGTCTCTTTATCAGTTTTTATTAGTAGTGGGTTCTTCTGAGCTATTTTGTGCAGGCTCATGCCACAAAATTCCAATTAAATCCATTTCAGTTTCAGGTTACATGGAAATGTTAAAGGGGTGAATACTTATGCAAGGTAATGTACAAGTCCGGTTTAATGCCTGATGTATCACCTCACCATCACTTCTCCCTTCTTTACTGTTTACCTTCAGAGGAAGTGGTCAGAGAAGGTTTTCAGATGCTGGCCAGGTATGTCTCAGCTCTGACCTGCCCCCTAGTGGACAGAGCTTCTAATCTTCCGGATGTAATGTAAGTATGTGAACTATGATACTTGAACAGCTGCCATGTCCCCACGCGTACGCATGGCCATGCGTCTAACCCTTAGTGTAGAATGCTGACTTCTTTAAGCCAGCGAGGTCTACCTGGGTCACTGCAGGACTGCACGTCTAAGCAGAGCTGAAATGAGTCTCACCTTTCTGCTGCTTCATCACAATACGGCTGTGAGGTCAAGATGACTACACATACTCTGCTTCTTCTTCCTGAGAGGGCATTTTGATATAATAGGTAGATTTATCACAATATTTGATCTTTTTTTGTAATCATTAGAATTATCTGTTCGTATTGCTATATACTAAAGTCTTCCTTCCTGAGAGCAGAAAAATAAAGAATTATTATGTTAGCTTTTCTATTCAACAAGGCACAAACATATTCTCTAAGGAGAAACAAAGATTTATCATAGATATATTAACCAGAATTTTAATCACTTTATCCTGGTCAGGTTCACGGTGGATCCAGAGCCTATCCCAGGAATACTGGGGGAGAATACACCTTGGAAAAGAGATTGACAATAATATAAGCTCGAGATCAAACTGCAACATCACTTTCTGTGCCAGCCCTTCTTCATCCATCCGTCCATTATCTATACTGCCTATCCGTTAAGGGTCAGGGAGAAGCTGGAGAGGATCCCAGCCGACGTCGGGCAAGAGGCAGGGTAGATCATGGGCAAGTCATCATTCTATCGCAGGGCTAAAACAGAGATGAACAACCAGACATCCATACCTAAGTGCAATTTAAAGTAGCCAGTTAGCCTAATCCACAAGTCTTTGGACTGTAGAAGGAAACCAGAGTACCGGAGGAAACCCACACATGCACGGGGAGAAGACGGACAGAAAAGACCCAGCAGGCCACCAGGTTTGAACCCAGAACCCTCTTGCTCTTAGGCAACAGTGCCAACCTCTGCACCACCATTATTCAAAAGTATTAAGTACCCTCTTCAATCAGTTGGCCTATGACAAACAAAAAAGATTACAGAACTACTTTGCTTAAAACCTGTCAGGCCTTTAAAATCTCATTATTTTGCTCTAGAATTCTTTTGTAAATGGTAGCTGAAATAGACAGATATCAATCATGCGGTAGTAAAATGCCTTTATGGTTTTTAGTCTGTGGTTATGGTGTGCAGTATCTTCATTCTGGTTCATTACATTGCTGTCAGGGGAGCGTGTGTGTAATAATGGAGCTGATCAATATCCATCTTTTCTTTTACTGTAAGCGTGCTAAAGTATTTATGCATTAATTGACTGCCCCGTGCCAAATAAAACCTAGATGACTAAATTGCGAATTGGAGGTCAGCACCTCTTGAAGTGTAATAAATAGGCTTTTTAAAATCAGATGCTGTAATGCTTCCACCAGCGAGCTGCTATCACCTCTGAGGAATATATTGGTCAAATAAATGTGCTTACTTTGTGGCTACTTAAATATGTAATAGCTTTTTGGTGAGAGTGTGCATCAGCGAGTGTATGGGCATGACTGTAATGTCATTCAGCAGTGTGTATCTGCAGAAGGTCCAAAGATGAGTCATTATACAGATAAGTGTCAAATTAAAGGAAAAACTGCTAGACTTTAGAGAGAAATGCAAGTGCAATTCAATACAAAGCTATTTATTCTATATTACTAAATATTGTTAAGTCACCTTTATTGCCTGATGAAAAATTTCCATCCTGATGAGCATGGTCTCTTCCAGGATGAAAATGTCCCCATGCACAGGGCATAAGGTCTCTCTGAATGACTTGAAGAGAAGAAAAATGATAAATCACATGCTGTGGCCTTCACACTTACCAGAGCTCAATCAAACTGAACACCTCTGAGAGATTTGGCACTGACAGGCTAGTACAGTTTACATATTCTTCCTCACCTCTCACATCATGTCCCTCTCCTCTTCTACATCATGTCCCTCTTCTCTTCCACACCGCGTCCTGTGAGAGATTTAAGACTGACATGTTTGTACAGATCACATGTCCTTCCTCTCCTTCCACTTCATCTCCATTTCCCCTTCCACGCCATGAACTCCACCCATTTCCACATCATGTCCCTCTACCCTCCCACTATAAGTCCCTCAGCCCTTCTGCATCATGTCCCTCTCCACCTTCACACCATGTCCCTCTTCCCTTCCACACAATGACCCTCTCTGCTTCCACTTCATCTCCATCTCCCATTGCGCATCATGTCCCTCCACATTCTACATTGTATTCTCCTCCATTTCCACACCATGTCCTGTGACAGGTTTGGGACTGACACCTTAGTATAGATCACATGTCTTTCCTCTCCTTCCACATAATATCCCCCACCATGAACCTCTGGCCTTCCATTTCATTTCCCTCCTCCCTTCCACTTTATGTCCTTCTCCATTTCCACACAATGAACCTTACCCATTCCTCACCATTTCCATCTGCCTTCTACTTCACATTTCTCTCCCCTTCCACACCATGTCCCTCCCCCCTTCTACATCATGTCCTTCTCCACTTCCACTTCCTGTCCCTCTCTAATTCCACACCATGTCCCTCCCCCTTCTACATCATGTCCTTCTCCACCTTGACTTCCTGTCCCACTCCTCTTCCTCTTCATGTCCCTCACTCCTTCAACAATATATCCATCTTTCCTTCTACATCATGGCATCCTCTTGATGAACTACAACCTTTTCCAGGATAAATCAGTTACGGAAGAAGAGTAATGTGGTAAAGAGGTAAACTGCACAATAAAATGCAGTACATACTTACTGCATATCAGGAGCTAAATTCGGACTTAGGAGGTGGAAAACCGTACTTCCTTCATGGGTGACAATGTTGTAAGAAACTCCGTACAATTTCTATGGTATTATATTCAGTTCTCAACAGTGATCGAGCCAAGTCAAATCACATTTATTTATACTACACAGTTAAAAATGTGACAGGTTTGACAGATATCTCATGTAAGTGGATTACTATAATCAATGAGGATGATTATAAAAAAAGAGGTTTTGCTCTATTAGTTTCTCTCCGAGGAGCTTAACTGAACTAACTACAGATAAATTACTAGACATTGGTATCCCTTGCTTGTCAATCAAAATGATATAAAAATATAAGGCAAGATACTTGATATATGAAGTAAAGGCTGCAAACTAGCAAAGTGAACACATTTTTCTCTAAGTGATCAAATGAACAAACAGCAATTGTCTTGACTGAAGGAAGACAATCAGCAATTCTGAAATTTCTCATTTCCCATCAAGGCATGCTGGGATTCACATTTCAATGAAATGTTAGTATTGGGGCTTAGTTCTGCCTGCCGTTCATACATTTAGCCAATTTAACCCTCGGTACTTATACACAAGTTTATTCACAAGATTAAGACTGAGCACTTTGGGAAAAATTCTTATAAAAGGCTAGATGCTCTTTTAATCAGCTACACAGTTCTTGTGTTGAAACACTTGGGAGGTACAGCTGAGTTGGCCAGTAGGCAGGGAAACATGTTGAACAAGCGCCTTCCTCGCCCTGAGGTCTGTAAAAGGGGCAACAGGACAGTGTGTCTGACCGCCCTCTTCTAAACACTGTGGTCCACCACCACTTATGAGAGAGTTCAGAAATCTCGAGATCCACTTGGTCTAAATAAAGTCTTTGGAAATACTTTGGAAATGAAAGCATGTAATGTTGGGCAATATCACACATCGATACTGCTGAAAGACAACACGGAGTTGGTTTTATGCAATGCTTTGTGTAATTTATACTATTTACTTTGCATAAGATTTGCTAAACGAATGAAAACAAGGTTTTATCTTATCTGACCATGACTGTTCTCTACTTCTGTTTAATTACATCACTGTGTTGAATACTTTGGATATTCATTTAATTGTAGTTTTCTTTCAAATTTTCTTTTCCAGACCTTCTGGGAAACAGTGTTACATTTGGATAGACATTTTAGAACTTGCGGCCTGTTTTGCTCCACAAAGTCAATGGATTTCCTCCTTTTAAATGACGTGATTTGAAGTTGCCTGTGCAGCTGAAGTATTAACTGAGATCGACTGAGGTGAGACCACACGGGCAGCCCCTCTGGTTTGGGCTGCATGGGCCATATTTTTAGGAGCGCTCCACTGTAGAGCTGTCAGATGGAAGATTTACTTCCTCTTAATAAAGCGTATGCTGTAGGAATACCACCTACATAGAAAATTATTTTAAACCATGTTTTATCATTATGAATCAATTGTGGCAAAGGAAGAGTGGTCAGACTAGATTTAGGATATCGAATTAACACATGCTTTTCAAATGCACTTTACACATGCAAGCTACATTTAATTTGATTAAACTTTTTTCCTATGCGCTTCATCGTGTACGTACTGCCCTGTTGTTCCGTACATGCTTGTGTCAGAGAGCATGCACAGTTTTGTTTCTGTTTTCATTCCAACAGATGTCTAAAAAGTATGTCTCAAGCTTCTTTCCTGCTTAAGGTTACCATGTGACGAGCTTTAGCCTATCTGTTTCCTCTCTGGGCCGCGTCCCATTTCCGTCTGACTGCGCAAAAATAGCCAGGCCCTCTGCACCCTTCCATGTTGTTTCTTCCTCTTTGCACACTATGACATTGATCAAGCCTGTTCCTGGACTTCCTATCTCTTCCTGAGGCTGAGAAAACTGTAGAAAAGTCTGGCAAGAGGATTTTTTTTTTGTCCTCACTTGATTTTTACTGACCACTTCTTATTTACCAGAGTTTCCGAAGGGTTTCTGGAGAGAAACTGATTATTAGTGAATCATTGGGCTTGTACTATTCTATTTTATTTACCTGATGTGTAGACTTGGTGATATTAGTCTCACACACACACTCACACACACATAGAGAGAGAGTCAGTGATATAATATATTAATTCGATTTTTTAGTACATGCAAATTATAGTTTACATACAGTACATGCTTACTGTTTAATCAGTACTAAAAAGCAAATCATGCAAAATAATAAAACGTTTATATAGATTATAGTAAATAGTGAAAAAATCTAATGAATACTGTTCCTTTTTAAAAATGTGTCAGGTACACTGAGATGAAGGAAATAGGTTGGTGTTTACTTAGTTGAAGAATTTTGAAGAACTAGCCTCGGCTCTTTTTGTAGATTTTTCACCTGCTCCTGTCATTCCACAGGGCCTTAATGACATTTTTTAAATTGGTTTATTACTTAAAATATTTGTTTGTTTTCATGGCGTACAAAAATTCCCCTGTGTTAAATTTTGAAACCCATTTTTGTACACTACTATTTGTACTAACTAAGACATAAAATTAACATTTAAGATGAAATCATTCAAACTCAGGGTGCCAAGACTTTTGCACAATACTGTATATGTATGTATTAAGAGGACTCCAGGTGGAAACTGCTGTTTATTTCTGTAATGCATATTTGATTAATATAACTTTTAAAAAAAGAGAAAATGCTGTGTAGTACAAAAGTTTCAAGAGAAACATGACATGAGCCAAAATTCCTTCATCAGCTGTGCAAGCAAAGTGCTTCTGAACCTGTAGGGAGGGAAACCAGCAGATATTCGTAAGTACTGTATTAACCTTCAAATCCAAGATTCTCTGTGCGTAGATGAGTTTTTTTTTTCTTCCTTTCTGCCATAGCAGCGAGTGCTAATGTTAACCAAGGTGTCATCAGTGTTATGTTTATTGCTGTTCTGTTTCTCACCACTGACAATGAAAAAAATCATGTATTTCTGGTGGTCGGCAAAAATGATTAAACATAATAAAGTGGTAGCTGAAATTAAATGTAAAAACTGAATTTATCCTTAGACTGATTTCTGGAGCCTCTGTTAGTTCCATACATATTCGGTTAAAACATAAAGGGTACCTGAAGTGTTTTGGAAGTACAAAACTAACAGCAGCCATTTTAGATTAGAGGCTCTAAAACATTATATTCCATCATCATCATCATCATCACTCCTGAAACGTCACCATAGCATTTATTTACTGTAACTACTGTAATATATTGCAGTACACTAGAGAAACTAAAGAGCCAATTAGTTGAGCATTTTGTGAAGCACCTTTATACAATCAGAACTGCAAAGATCCTCAAACTGAGCATTTCAGTAGCGGCTCTTCAGCAGGAGCTGTTCAACAATTATTAATCTTCATTAAGTCCTCTTTCACAACTCCACACATTTTATTTTACAATGAAATCCCAATTACTTATTTTTAGTGACCAGCAATGTATAAACGTGTCGTTATTTAACAGATGTAACCTGATGTCCCATCGATTGGCTCGCCCTTTCTAGATGTTGAGTAATCATGGGGCAGTGTGCTCAGCACCGCACTTAACGTCCATAGAGATATTATTGCTACTGGTGGTCAAAAAAAGAAGTACCTTAAGTTAAAATAGAGGCCTACTGGGGCAGGGATCCTACTGCCCTATGTTCACTCTATGAACATTTGCAGTGGAGGAGGACGAGGAGGAGAAAGAGGAGGAGGAGTGGACAGAATAATAATTAATGACAGGGTTGCCAGATTGAGCTAGTTTAAAAATACTCTGCAACCACCAAGATCTTGTTAATCATCATAATTACATCAAATGAATTTCCACAAAAAAGGCAAACTCTAAGTGAACACAGTGTCTATGATGTACAGAACTATCTTTTATGTAAGACACAGGAAATCACAAAGATTGGGAAAGGGGGATTATGGAATGAATAATGTCTGTGTATCAGAAATGCATGTGAAATGTCCCTCTTTAACAGTTTCTGAATTTTTGGCCTAGCTTCAGATCTTACATGTGATTTTTGAGATGATGTTGGGCTGAAAACCTGTAAACCTTGGTTAATGATATTACCTCAAACACAGTTGAACAAAGGTACGTCATATTAGAAGGTTAATCTAAAAAAGTACATAGTCATAAAATAGTCAAACATCACTAATGGTAACCTACAGCATAAGTCAAGTGTAACAGCCTTTTGAATTAATTTAGTTTGAGAGTATTTCATTTCCTCTTCTATAGCTTCAGATCCACTCTACACACTTCAGTGACATTGTTATAGCAGTTTGTCCTTATTCCTGTATTGCTACAGAGAGTGGTGAATCAGCCATTTTAAGTCTAGCCCTTTATTATATTCTACAACACTAAGAAATTTGATTTTAATTGAATATCTCAATGGGATATGTTACAAGTGCATTAAAATAAAAAGAATGCACTGGCCTTCAGCAACCAGGCATCTATAACAGCTGGAGAAAACTAGAAGGAAAGGAGCTAGTGCTCTAATAACATCATGCAGTTACTGGTTCGTCAGTGTATTTTTGGTTGTATCAAAAAGCCACAGCATGGTCCTATTGGAACTTCAAATGTTACTGTTTAATTACATTTCACCTTAGCACAGAAAACTAAATTCCTGACTGGATCTCTTTCAAGATTTTTTTTTATTAAATGTGAGTGATTTAATTTAAATTAAATTAAAGGCGGCACGGTGGTGTGGCGCGGTAGTTAGCACTGTCGCCTCACACTAAGAAGGTCCTGGGTTCGATCCCCGGGTCACCCAGTGTGCCTTTCTGTGCGGAGTTTGCATATTCTCCCTGTGCATGCATGGGTTTCCTCCCACAGTCCAAAGACATGCAGATTAGGAGGGTGTGAGTGTGTGTGGTGGTTTGTCTGTGTTGGCCCTGTGGTGGACTGGCGACCTGCCCAGGGTGTACCCAGCCTCTCGCCTGAAATCTGCTGAGATTGGCTCCAGCTTCCCCGTGACCCAGATGGATAAAGCAGTGTAGATAATGGATGGATGGATGGAGATTTTGGGAAGACCTGTCTGAAAGGGGTAAACTATTTCATAGTTTTAGGGCTGTAACTGAAAGAGCACAGTCACTCTTTGACCTTACTCAGGACTGTGGGATATTCAGAAGAGCTTGAGTAACTGATCAAAGACACCTTGGTGTAGTCAAGTCAGACAATCAGTTAAACTTTAAAATCAGTTTGAAAGTTAACTAGCAGCCAGTGAAAAGATACAAGTTTTTTAGGAGCAGTTATACAGGAGAAGCTGCATTTTGAACCAGTTGGAGGTGAGAGAGAGATGGTTGACCCCTAAGCCAAGAGAATTACAATAGTCAAGACAGGATTAAATGAAGACATAGATGACAATCTCCAAATCCTTATTACAGATTAAATACAAGAAGAACGATGACTTCTGTTGAGAAAAAATTGCAGGAACTAAAAAGGGTTTCTGCTAATCAATTTGATTCCATTCCATTTGATTCAGTTCAATTTGATTCACAGTGCGGTTGTGATCAGACCCACATAACACTCAAATATTAAAGTCATTTTTCAACAATATACAGCATTTAAACCTTTAGGCCTTTTTTTCACGTGAAATTCTTTCAGGCTTGTAATTCTGGTTCATAATTTGAATGTGACATTTCTCACTTCTGATTAATGTGCTCTTCCACCACAGGATGTTTGAAATATGGTAATCCAGAAGTAATCCCCAAATCCCTGTGTGGGCAACACAACTGACTCTGGAGTTTTGCACCAGGCCTCACATTTTTTTTTTTTGTTTTTCTTTCTTTCTCCACTTTCTGACATGGTTGGAAAAGTGGGGAGGGATGGAGCGCAGCCATGCCAAGTACTGCAAACCGTGGCATGTGTAGCTCTTCTCAAGCCACAGGCCAGTCTGGATTAATTGGTTCCTTTCTATTTTAGGGGGAGGAGACGTTAATAAACTACAGAATGTTTTCTGCTCCAAACCACATACAGCACAATTTTTGCTGAGTTTTGTGGGACACATTGGCCAGTTGACGTTAAAATGATCCGATGTATTTCAGAATTTTGGCTTTATTAAAAGTCAGATTGCTTTGAAAGCATCATACTCACTTTGTATAATGGGTCTGACATGATGATTCCAATAGCAGGATTCACACGGTGTTGAGCAGGTACCTTTATCCAGAGTGACTTGCGTGTGAGAGTGATTGCTTAATAGTTTTTCACGTGCCCTTAACGTAGCTGTGTGTTTAGTTCAGGTTTTTCTAAAGAGGCATGCTTTTACCTCCTATTCCAATCCTCAGTGAGTATAGCAACCGCCTCTCTCCACTCCACAGATATTTCCTTAAGAAAACAGAAATTCTCTCTGCTAAAGCAGCAGTTTCTTTTCCCAAGATGAGATTAAGATATAACAAATCTTTATCCATTTGTATGTTGTTTTTTTTCCCCGACAAATCAATTTCCATTCATCTTTCAAGAAAACTGTCACCATTTACAATAAATAATGAATTTCATTGCTAGCAAAACTCATCTTTTCAAACTCTTTCAGTTGCATCCAAAGGGCTCTCAAATCACACAATGTACCAAGGACTTCCAGTGTAGATGAAGCACATTACTACTTTGATAGTTTAAAGAGTTGTGAGTAACGATGCCACAGGCAAGGAAAACTGCAGAAAATTCTTTTTGTATCCCTGAAGGGTTGAGACAGGACCCCTCAGTGGCTTCTCTCTGTCTCTGAAGTCTTTTCAAGCTGCAGAGGACAGACATGCTGATGTGCTTTATGTGGGAAGACACAGGCTGGCCAGAGGAGGCCCTCAGACTGATAGTAAAACGGGGGAAAACGCGCATGCTGAACATATTGATACAGGAAATCCCTTGGCCCACCACCTCCTTAGTTTCCTCTCTCTTGCCCAAAAAGGTCTGTCTGCTTAAGTTCCGACAGAAATGTCACGTCTGTGAACTTGCTGGGTTTGGAAACACTTGGCAATAGCAAATATGTAAAAGAAGACCATATGAGAACTGGTATTATTTATAAATAAAGGTAATTATGAATAAAAGTCCTCACAAACCACACTGCATGTTCTTCTCCTCAAATTAGCAAGTAAGCAAGATTTTATTTTGATTTTATCAGTGATTTGTTCATTTTCAGGTTGACCCCAAACAAAACTACTAAGAATTCTAAACGCAAAACATCGCCTGAATAAAATGAATAAATGAACAGTTGTAATAATAACTGCTGATCAAAGCAATAATTGAGAGAATGCTGGTTTTCTACACAAGGATTGTTCAGTAGTTATCACTAATTAGAGGGAATAAAGGTTTCCCAGACTAGGTCCTACAGGGACGCAGTCTCCTTCAGGACTAAAGACCCATCGATCAGCTGACTGGAGACAATACGGCTTGATGAGAAAGAGAAAACGTGAAAGAAACTACCCTAAGAGTGCTGCACTGATAGGCCAATACTTGTAGAAGTCAAGGTAAAGGAGTCCATTACTGCAGTACCTATTTCATGAACGTCAGTAGACTACATACATTTTGAGGGATGACTCTATTTGTGTTTTTTCCTCTCACCAGCCGAATCAGTAATATTTTCCCGTTGCACAGATCTGATAAAAGTTGCTCCTATGAGCAGCAGTGAACCTGTTGAGGTCAAAGATTTTCTTTCCCTTCTCGTGCTCCTGTCTTTTCAAACATGGAACAGATAACTTTTCACAATGAAACTACTTCAGGACCTGCTTACGTGTTCAGGGTAGATGTACAACCTATAAACCTTTTTTCTAGAATAGTTCCTAAATTACTGAACCTTGAGGAGACAGGATGTCACTGTGACCCTTGGGGGGCAGGTTTGGTTGAACTTCTTCCTGGTTCTTTGTATTCACGGTGTTCTCAGGGTATTAGCTTTTTCCTCAAATGTTAATCACACACTTCACAACCAAAGCTCTACATTTAGGACATCTCATACCCTTGACACTAACTAATTGTATTCCAGCATACATGAGAATCCAGTGGGGCACTACAAAATCACAGAAACTAAATCTTGAAGCAGGAAGGCTCAGGTGTCTGCTGCTTTGATGGACGGGTTCCCATTAGGGTCCCACAGGCTACAGAGGGGAAGGTAAAAGGTGGCTCCTCATATGCCTCATCAGATGCCTGGATGTAGTTGAAACAATGCAGGAGAACCCAGCAGAGTGGGGAAGAAGTCTAAATAGTGCATATGGGTGAGCACTGGATTGAACAGGAAGCCAAGACTACAGGGTGTGGCTCTAGGCCCTCGAAGTGGATCCAATTGCTACATTCTTCCTGTCTGCCACACCTAAGTCCTTAATTGTCTGGCCACAGACAAAATATTTGGAGACCACACCACTATAGCTAGTGCTTAACTCAGGACCAGGATGTTTAAATTGGGTCAGTACCAGACTTATGGCTGAGTTCAGTTCAGTGGTATGCAGCAATGTTTGAGAGCACAGAAGTCATGGTTGATGTGCATAGCATCACTGATTTAAGAAATAACAATTTTCATACAAGTTAAGTCATTATCAGTCCAGTATCATACAAAAATGATGGATTAGTCCAAAGGCAGTGCTATCAACATTTTGAATATAGCAAGCACTTCAGGCCTATCTTACTGTCTTATTTTGACTAATGGCTTCATAATCATGCCATCTATTCCATGCACATAATGTGTTTCCAGCAAAGACAGCCTATAAAGATTTGTAGAAAAGGATCATTTTCGTGGATGTCAGTAGATTTTGGTGTACTTGTTTCTGATCAATAAAGCTCCATTTTCTTCCACACAAGGCTTCCTATTCAATACACCTGCCAGAGGGCTTAAAAACAGAGAAGCATGATGCATTTATTATTGGCTGTTACTTTGATTTATCTTCCCAGATACCAGCCATTGAGAACAACTTCAGCTTATTTCCCATATATGCACTTTATTGACATCCAGAGGTCGATAGCTCATTCATCACACCCGGCTGTGTGAGATGCGCAATTTGCCAATAAATTGAGAACAATCAAAACTTTATCAGCAGACAAATCAGTGTTTGGGTTAAATATTAAACACACGATTCGACACTATTAACGTGACTATAATAAACAGCCTTCTAGCATGTAGTCCTAGGCATTACGATTCAATATTTACAATGTGTTTTTTACAGTTAAGTCATTTTTAGAAAGTCGCAGATGCTGTAGCTCTGCTTTGAACGTATCAGTGTTGAGATTGATGTTAGTTATCACTGATTTAAATAGGTAATTAGTTAAAATTTGCTGACACTAACTGCCCTGTCAATATATATGTGGGACGGCCGCTAATGCAAATGAGCGTCGATATATAGGGAAACGATGTGTGGAATATAAATATCCTTTGGGTGCATAATAGTATGGACAGCCGAACTACATAATTCCTCAAATGGAAATGTTCCACAAACACATGAAGGTGGGAAAGATATGATAACGTTAAAATGTTTTTAATTTGATAATAACAGAAAGCAAACAATTGAAGCATATGAAGTAGTTGCTACTAATTATGATGATTGTTATGTTTTTAAATGATGAATATTAATTTAATAATCAATGTGCTATGACGCACAGTCTTAAATATATACTTTATACTGTATGAATTTGTCTTTCAGATCTTTACTGAATAAGAGGCAAACAGGTACAGTTGATCATGGCCATCAACACAGGGTCAAAAATATACATACACCCATTATTAATTCAGTGGTGCTGAATGTTCCAAAATATCTTTTAATTTGCCAAAGAGCAAAACTTCTTACTAACTTCCTGTTAGCCTTAGACTATAGCTGGTAGCTTCTCTGTGCACAATATAAAAAGGGTTTTTGTTAAGGTCTGGAAGAAGACCCAAGCCGTCACCCTCAGCTGAGTGGTAGCTGGTTCATATGGTCAGGAACAACCCAGGAATTATCAAGGTCCAGGCTGGCCATGAACTGGAAGCTGGTGGAACGCTGGCTACATTCAAGTAAGTTTTATGTCACCATGACCTGAGAGGCTGCTGTCCAAGAAAGAAGCTCCTGCTCCAAAATCACCACCTTCAAGCTCAGAATCAGAATCAGAATCAGCTTTATTAGCCAAGTATGTGTACACGTACAAGGAATTGGTTTTTCCTTGCTCTCGATGTACTTAAAAGGAATATATATTATAGATGTGTATATATACATACTACATACCTACATGAACACAATAGTTCAATTGTGCAGAGTGCAAGATGCTGGAATAAATATAGAATAAATATGGAATATTATTATGATTATTATGAATATGGAGTAACCCAATACTTTATATGCACATAGAGTTCAGTTTGGTACAGTGTTATGCAGTTTATTGCACAAGTAATGTCTCTGACATTGTGTGACTGATTTTAAGTATTCATGAGAGTGATGGCCTGTGGAAAGAAACTGCTCAAGTGTCTAGTTGTTTTGGCGTTCAGTGTTCTGTAACGCTGTCCAGAGGGGAGGAGTTGGAAAAGGTTGTGTCCAAAGTTTGATGGGTCTGCAGTGATGTTGCCTTCTTGTTTCCTCACTATAGACATGTATAAGTCCTAAATGGAGGACAGCTCGACTAAAGTTTGCAGATGACTACATGGACAAAGAAAAAGCCTTTTTCTTTGTTTTTTGGTTTTATGGTCAGGTAAGACAAAGATTGAGTTGTTTGGCAGCAATGAGCAGATGTACTGAGGAACGCTGTAACAACTGTTAAGCATGGTGGTGGTAGCATCATGAGCTGGAGCTGTTTTGCTGCCAGTGCAACTGGTGCATTGCACAAAGTGGATGGCATTATGAAGAACCTCAGAACTCTTCAACAGAACCTCAAACCATCTGCTAGATGGTTGAAACTTGGACAAAATTGTGTGTTCCAACAGGAAAATGACCTCAAACACACATCAAAGCTGGTTGTGGAATTGATAAAGCAGGCTAACATTAAGCTTAAAACATGCCCTGACCTCAACCCTTGTAAAAAATAAAAATATGTGGACTGTGTTTAAAATTCAGAACAGTGCAAGTAAACAGAAATTGAACTGTACTTTATCAATTCTTCACCAAGAAGAGAGGTCAAATATCCAACCTGAATTCAGCCAGAAGCTAAAAAAAAGCTTCTGGTCAAGGTGAAACTTGTTAAGAGATATTTAATGAAATATTAGGTGTGGTGTATACAAACAACTGAGCATTAACTTGTGTTACTTCACGTGTGTGTAAAGAGAGTTCTTTTATAATCTAGGGTGTTTGTGTGTGATGTGAGACAGGTGTGTGTAAGTAGAAGTCCGGTGAAAGTGAACGTGGGAATTGTGGTGTATTCTAGGAAATGGAGTCCAGAGTGGACTTCAGTACAGATGTGACAAAAATGTATTAAAGTGATTACAGTAAATTAGAGGGTATTTTACAGATGGGGTCAAATAATGATAATAATAATAATAATAATAATAATAATAATAATAATAATAATAATAATAATAATACTTTGAAATATTTGTTTAAAGCACTTTATCTTGATTTTTACATTTTAAGCAACAATTAAAGTGTCTGCAACTGTGTAAGTATAAACATGATGGCAGCCATAGTATGAAATCCACAAACTCTTTTTGGCAGCTAAACTGTATCACTGGAAGGTCTTTAAATATGATGCCACACAACCTTCCCACATTTTATAGTCCAGTGACATACTGTACATTTATGCTGTGTATTAAATCCATTAGATTGTACATCATTCTATAAATGCTAAAATCAGTTTTGTGCTGATCTATGTGTGAATCGAATACATGGCATCAACGTTTTTCTTTTAAATGTAGTGAATTTTTCTTACGTCCCAGTTGTAAAGATTTGTCTAATCTAGAGGCTCTTCTCTGGCAAGCAAATGAATAAGCAGATATTGATTAAATGAAAATATTCAAAGCCTCGTAATTACTGAACATGCTCTGCCGGGAGATTGGAGGAGGTCAGCAGAAAGGAGCAGAAGCATTTTGTCCCCATGATAAATGGTGCAGTCTGACAGGTCACTTCTTTTGCCCCCATTGAAAGCCACAATTTGTTCCCTCTGCGAGTTGGGAGACGAATCTCTATAGGAGACAGATTTATCGGTGTCTCCATGAGGTAAAACACCCCAAAGTCCCTATAAAGTCCCTGGATCACTATAGGCATAGATTGAACCCCCATTTATATCCAAGCGATTTCTAGTAAAATATTTCACACAGCACCCCAGATTGTGCAAGAAGCCTGAATTCCATCCACAATGACATTTATTTTCTCACATAATGGCTTGTGAGTAGCTCTGAAAAGATTCTTCTTTCCTCCATATGGTTCATATGTCGTAGTAACATGTCAACAGAGTGTCTATGTGAGATTTTCCTTCTTTGTGCATGAGAAACATATGGGATGAAATACAACATTTTTTGCAGGAGCTAGGAGTGATTTTTTTTCCCGAGCCACCCTTGCTTGGAGCGTGAAGGAGGTATTTTTTTTTATCCCACTTCTGAGTTTGCAGGTGTTTTGGCCACAGAGTCCACCTCAGAAAATGGCTCCAATGAATGCCAGTGGAGATTTCCTGAAGAGAAAGGACATGGGTGGTCCTCCTCAATACAGCCTGAACTCTTTCCACTAGCTGCTGTACTCAGAAAATATACAACTCTTTCCCAGCCTCTCAGATCACGTAATCCCCACCTCAGCAAGAACCTGCATTAAACCCAATTTATATCCACATTGCCCAAAATCTTCAGCCCGTACTTCCGTCAGTCTACAGTTTCACTTTGCCACTACGTCTCGTTCACTTGTCACTGAAGCATGTGATTGTTTTGCCTGT
Organism: Notoglanidium macrostoma; assembly: GCA_030068235.1. NCBI lineage: Eukaryota > Metazoa > Chordata > Actinopteri > Siluriformes > Auchenoglanididae > Notoglanidium > Notoglanidium macrostoma. The sequence goes on from JAQQZR010000007.1 coordinate 2,052,105, forward strand.
AAGCCCAAATTGAAGACGCATGCTTCATTTATACAGCTCTCCACTTCTATGAGAATGGGGTGGCTGCCAAACAGGAAGAGCAGGCCACAGAGAAAAGGAAGAAATCGACAGTGTACTCCTCGATACAATGCTGCCTTGCTCAAGCCAAAACAAACACAACCCCACAGACCTTAACAACATGATGCCAATATCACGGCTCTTTAGAAATGTTTTCTATGAATAAGAAAGAACATGATATGCTTGTTGATGTTCTTCAGTGCGAGTCCATTAGATTTTGTGCATGGAAGCTTGCATATACAACACATCAAGTATATAAGACATATCTTGGTGTCAAGAGCACTTTTGGGACTCACTGCTGTATTCATTCATTCATCATTAGGAGCTGCTTTATCCTGTTCAGTGGATCCAGAGCCTATCCTAGGACTGGGACGCCAGTCCATCACAGGGCACCACGTACACACTGAGTCACACCAAGCAGCCTGTCCAGTGACAGCAGCGGAGGAAACCAGAGAACCCTGAGGAAACCCACATGGACGCAGGCAGAACCAGAGACAGTACACCACATAGACAGTAATCCAGCAGTAGCTCAGGATTGATCCATGGACCCTGGAGCTGCACTGCAGTGACTGCTGCTGTATTAATAACTATTATGCCCAATTACAAGAGTCAATAAATTCCTTGAGTAATTTTCAACACTCAAACTCTCACAAGTCATAAACACCTAAACCTACAAAGATGTGTAATAAACGAGAGCCTAAGTGAGCTTAGAGTGAGCAGTATGATTTCTCCCCATGTCTCCCCTGAGTCTCGGGTTTACAGTAAGCTTGGAAACGCTGCGAGAGAAGGCACTCTTCTTAAAGAGTCTCCTACGGGAAAGCTGTGGAAACATGTTAGTCTAATGGGTTAATGATCCGCTCTCAGGTTAGAGTGCCATTAAACGCTGGGCAAACTGTATCTCTCTCTCTCTCTCTCTCTCTCTCTGACTCACTCACTATCTATCTCCATCTCTCTCTCGCACACACATGGTGCGATGGGACTAATTGATGAAGATTGCTCTCTATCAAAATTGGCCCCCCACCGTAAATGCCATTCCTGTGTGTTGGCTTGTTCAAACAGTAGTCCTGTGTTAATGGTTAGGCAAAGTATTTACTCATCATTAGTCTGTGGTCGACGCCAGCACAATGCCTACTCTTGATGATGGAAGAAGCAGACAAAGAGAGGGAGAGTAAAAAGAGTGCAAGAAGCAAACAGTGCATTTGAGTAAGACAAAGCTCTTCCTATCTTCTTTTCCTGATGTCCGAGCTTGTAGATATTGAAAGCTTCATTTTAGAGAAGATCCTAAAGATCCTCCAACCAGCTTTTGAATATGAATATAAATAAAATTGCATAGATCTCAGCATGATTACGCATATACAGTATCATGATCTAATAGACATCCCGTATAATTATTAGAAAATTAACTTCATTCCAGTGCACGTCTCATTAAAAAATCTCCACATTTTAAGCTTTAAAGGCCGTCCCACCATCCACCCTAATGTATTGATCTGGGGTTGTTATGTGCAATTAGCTTTTATTATGTCTTACAGTTGACTCGGGCAGATATCATCAAGAATGGCAAAATGGCTTAACAGTATTGACAGGGTGATAATTGCCCTGCCAGAGGTGTGCAGTGTGAGACCTTGAGAGGTAAGAAAAGAATATCTTAATGCTTCTCTGATGCAGGCAAAAGATACTTAAGGGTCACCTAGTAGGCGCTTATCAGTTCTGAGTCGTTAGCGTAGTGGTGGATTGGGCTATTGCTGTAGAGAATAAGGGAGTAAGGGCACTCAGGCTCAGCTCGTTCAGGTCTTCTGTTCCACGCTGCTGCTCAGGACGTGTGTAAGGAAGGAGGGAGAATGGCCCTAGTAGGGGTCGGGTGAAGGGGAGCGAGGCCAGCATGTCAGTGTCGCTCCATCACCTGTGATTTAGGACACATCGTTCAGCTTGAAGATGAACTGGAGGAGATCCGAGCTGATCACAAGGGGTTTTTATGTGGTTATGAAAACACACACACAAGCTGGTGACTCTGTGGCATGTCTAAAGTGTTTTTTTTACAATTACAGTTACTTATATCCTCAATGCATATGCTTTTTTTTAATGCATGTGCATATGCACAAGGATATATATTGTTTCCTTATAAAAAAGGCTTTTCACTTGTCATCCTTTTTACATACCGTTATTATAAACAAGCCATTACACACTTCCATATTGTCCATGCAAAATTATCTGCACCCTCTATATGGTGAGGTAATGTATGATGTCCACCTGACATTCCAAACACAGATGTTTTCATATTTACTCCATCTCAAGCGTACGCAGATAAAACATGAACTTAACGCTCAACTGTAGGATTGACCTGTTTTCCTCTATCAGGCAGAAGAAGGTGAAAGCTGTTGTTGTGTTGATAAGCGTATACAAGTCCGCTGCTTCCTTGTGGATCTCTTGCAAGCTTTCGCCCCAGACTTTCACCGGCTATGTTTTGATTTTCGCCAGCACCTGATGGCCCCACATGCGCCATTGTTCGTTGAAGTTCTTGAAAATAGAAGCATATAGGAAGCAATGAACAATGACTGTTGCTTGACCTACTAATGGATCTAACAGTGCTAGGACATGTTCTCTCTTTTTTCTCTCTCGCTCTCGTTTTTCCCCCCTCCCGCTGTCTCTCACATGGACCCAGAGAGAAAAAGGAGAGAAGCCGAGAAAAACATATGGAGTTTAATTAAACATGGATCCGATTGGACATTCCTTTCTCTGGGAACATGCCTGCCAGTGGCACTCTGGAGAAAGCGATGAAGAGAAGAATGCTAAAATAAACATATCACAGGTAGGACCATGAAATAAACCTGATAACCGAGGGGTATGAGTCAGAAGTGCCATGGCACACATCCCAGCCCTTTCCCAGGCTTGGAGTGCTGTTTACTCTGCCGGCAGTACTCGGCGACACACACACACACACACACACACACACACACACACACACACACACACACACACACACACACATACACACCCTTCTTTCCCCACACTCTCTCACTCATCTCCTGGGTTTATACTTTACAGGGAAGGTCAGGATAACATGGCTTTCACACTCTGCAACAGACAAGCCATGGGTGGCAATGATAACATCCACACATGCACACACACATGCACACACACCTACGGTAAACATCATGTAAATTAAAGAATTGTTCTATGACGTCAGGAAACATGCACATGCACCATGCATAGAAATTGCTTGTCCCTTGGCTTGTATCTATACACTTGCAATTCATTAGCTACAGATTTGTCAACAAATCTCAATAGATTTTGTTAAATGATTAGCAGGACCAGTTAGGGAGTTTAGCAAGGGCTGAGTTTGACAAGTTGAGCTTTTGTTATTAAAATGAATAATAATAAGCTAGTATTAGATGTGTATGTTTTCCATTTTCTATGAACTCTATAATCCTTGTAGGACAGAAATGCAATCTAAGAACAGATATAACTCAAAATATTCACTTGCAATTACCCAGTTTTATCTACTTTTACCATCAAACGTGTACAAATTCTAAAGGAAAGGTATTAAAACATACAATTTCATATAACGCTACTTGACACAAATGTGAATGAATAAATGAAAATGTATTGCAGTAGGTGTACATGACTCCCGTTTCATTAGCTCCTGACGCCGTCTCTGTCGAGATTGAAACCTTGACCCCCACATGTTAGGCCTAGCCATGGTTTATTCTGCTATAAAGAGCTCTGTCTTTAGCGCTGGACTCCACTCAGTGTCGTAAAACGGCACTGGAGAAAAAAGGAGAGAGAGAAGACAGGGCTAAGTTGATAAATCCTCTTGGTAAGCAAAGAGCTCTCAGGTACTCTCCTGTTATCAGTTCACATCCACTTATAGCAGTCAGGATGGTCATGCTCTGTTGGCTTTGTAGCCGCCAGTGTCATTACGGTCTCTTGCCTTGGTCAACAAGCCTGTGTTTACTGGGCCACTCAGCTATCTTAGCCCTAAATTGAAGTGTGTTATATGTATTTTTGAAATGACAGTAGAAATTTATTGATGAAACATTGTAAGACTTCCACTGGGTCTCGTCATACCCAGTGGAAGTCTTACAATGTTTCAAAATGTTTGAACCAGCTCTCTTTACAGGATCCTGGATCAGATAAGGCTATAGATCATAACAAGGAACATATTATTACCAAATACACTATATGAGCAAATGTATGTGGACACTTGTTCCTTATATGGCTCTTCCCCAAACTGTTGTCCCAACGTTTGAAGCACGCAGTTGTATAGAAGGTCTTTGTATGCTGTAGAATTACATTTTCCTTTCACTGGAACTAAGAGGCCCAAACCTGTCCCAGCATGACAATGCCCCGTGTACAAAGAGGGATCTGTGGAGACATGGTTTGCCAAGTTTGGAGTCGAAGGTCTCGACTCAAGTGTCCTGCCTCAACTTCAAACTGGAACAGCACCTGAACCCCAGACCTCCTCGACCTGATCTCACTAATGCTCATGAGGCTGAATGAGCACAAATCCTCACAACCATGCTCCAAAATCTAGTGGAGGTTATTATAACAGCAAACCTGGAATGGGATGTTCAGCAAATAGGCCTACATATGTGTCTGATGGTCAGGTGTGCACACAAACTAACTTAAGTTAAGAGAGAGAGCGAGAGAGAGAGAGTTGAATGTGATGCTCGCTCTACCATTTAACGATCTTTCTGCTGCGGTGCTTTTGGGAAGCTAGACTCAGAATGTTTGCCGGAACAGTTCAAAGTTTGACAGTTTACATGCTTTATCAACCTGTGGATGCGTCCTTTTGATCTCGCCTTTACCATCTTCCTCGGGCTGCTCAGCGGTCTCGCCTCACCCCGCTCCCTCCTCTCTCTGCTGCTGTTAATCATTCCTGCAGTACAATCCGTCAGCTCGCGCTTATCTACTAGTGTGTCACTTTATAACTGGCTGTTATTACGCCGTGCGCGGACACGTGACCCAGCTGGCCCAATGAGGCCTCGGCGTTTGGAAGACGGTGAGAGGCGACTGCAGGGTCCTGAGCGCGGGTCACCGAGGGGAGTACGGCGCGTGGCGCATATGGCGAGGTCCGAGCTGTCCGTTACGCACAGTGCACAGTCAACCCCGAGGCTCTAACATCCCCAAATTCAAGCATTGAGAGAAAAAAATAATAAAATAAGCAAAAGTTTTGAATTTTTTAAACATTAGTTGAGTTTCTTTCAACGAATAACTGACCCAGTTAACAATGTCTTCACGTTCTGAGGCTGAAGTAGGACAAAGTGACTCCTGTGGAGATGTTTAGGTAAGTAGGCTAGTTTAGTGTCCGAGAGGAAATACCAACAAGGAAGAAAAACACCGCTAATTATCTTCTATTAAAGTTCCTGTATGACACCTGCAACCACGTGAAACCCAGGTGTAATGTTCGGCGTGTAGAGCTCATCATTCAGCGTGAAGGATACACAGCGGCCTATGATCATTAAAAAGGAAAGAAAAAGAAAAATACATATACTGTATTAAAACTGACACGCAGTGAGGTCACATTATTTTCAAAAATCATATTAAAAAGTTCACAACGTTTGTTTACCTGTTTATATAATAATAATAATAATAATAATAATAATAATAATAATTATTATTATTATTATTATTATTATTATTATTATTATTA
>JAQQZR010000007.1:2058454-2100435 GCA_030068235.1 Notoglanidium macrostoma
GTGTGTGTGTGTGTGTGTGTGTGTGTGTGTGTGTGTGTGTGTGTGTGTGTGTGTGTGTGTGTGTGTGTGTGATTAAATTAAAAGGAGGGGATACAGTGCGCATTTAGCCTACAGTAACCCTAGAAATATGGTTGACTCTCTTTTGCTCTTTAGTACAGTGTGTGTTTTAATGAATATCGATATTGTCAAAACAGGCAAATGATCTTGTGCTTCCAAATCAGAATTTCATTTAGTGTTTGGAATAAATTAAATGCGCAGCTGTTTATTAATTTAATTTTGTCTACATTGTTTCTTTATAGACTCTGTAGAGGAGCTTGCGTGTCCTATAGAGCTAAATTCTCTGGTGCGGGTAAAGACTGTTCACTCACAACAGGAGTCAGTGAATAAAACTAACAATTATATAATAAATATCAAAATAAATAGCTAATAAAGTAAAATGATGTCTGTAGCTTGATTTTCTTTTTCAGTGTGGATAAATCAATGTCTCGTGTCAAGAGACACATCGTTATGCGTACGTACCTGTAGTATAATCAGAGAATAATAAGACCTGTTATGATTGCTGGGAGCGTACTCACATAGCCCCTGGAGAAGGTGTTTATAGTGGTTTCATATCATAAGGTTGTGCTACAGGACTTACAGGCGCTTTACAGGTCCGTCATTAGCGGCGTTAAACAGCTGTGATCCGAGGGGAGAGAGAGAGAGAGAGAGAGAGAGAGAGAGAGAGAGAGAGGTGGGAGGGGGGCGTTAGAGCTGAGAGCCTCACTTCCTCGCTGGTCATTGGACAGTGTGTGTGACGTCACCGCGGGAGCGCGCCACTGATTGGTGGATGCGGTGTCGATGCGGCGTAAACAAAGCAGCAAGGAGAGGTTTGAACTTCACTGTCTCGCTCTCTCTCTCTCTCTCTCCCTCTATCTATCTATCTGTCTCCGCGTAGGCTGCGCGTCCGGAGAGCACTGCGCCACACCGCGACGCGTAAAGTTGTCTGATAGTTTCACTAGTAGAATAGCAAGGAAAAGAAAAGAAAAGAATGATCTTAGAAATGTACTGCTGTTAATTCTTTGCTGATGACAGTTGACACTAATTAAAAAAAGAAAGAAAGAAAGAAAGAAAGAAAGAAAAGCCCCAGTGCGCGCGCGTCCTCAGTGCTGCTGTTGCGCGCAGGCGGGTTTGTAGCTCCTCCAGCGCGCGCTGCAGGCCTGCGGTAGCTCAGGTCGCGCAATGGCAACATGAACTTCTCCACCGGCTAGCTGTAGTCACAGACTCCACACCGCGCGGGATTTCCGAAGCTCGGTGTGAGTGTGTGTGTGTGTGTGTGTGTGTGTGTGTGTGTGTGTGTGTGTGTGTGTGTGCGTGTGCGTGCGTGCGTGCGTGTGCGTGTAAGAGAGAGAGAGTGAGCATCTTTGGTCTCTTGGTCCAGGTGGATCGCCGGACGGAGCGGCGTGTCTTCTTCATTTTAGCAGAGCTGTCATGCTTCCCAAAGTCGAGTCAGAGTGCCTGGGACTCGCTCGGTCGCATGGGGAACAGGGCCATATTCCTGCAAACATGCAAGGTAAGAGCTCGTGCTGGAAAGGAGCTGGCTTGATTTCTTTTTTATTTTGTGGCTCAATACAGCACATGAGACACGTGGCTGTCAGTGAGGCTTCACAACTGCATGGGACTGCATGACACTTCTACACTTAGATCCGACAAATCATTATCATTACTTTCATTACTGTTTTATTTCTTTGTTTGTTTGTTTTTTAAAGCGTTATATTTGCGGGCTGTTTTGCACACTTCAAATCCATGGTTTCATCCAAGTGAAGCCTTGTGGAAATATTTGGGCGAAAATATGAAGTGTGTGATAAACCTGAGCTCGACTCTGATTCGAGTTTCACTGGTTTTTAAATGTCACTCCGAAAAGTGTGCAAATTTGAGAATAGATTTTCTTAAAAGTTGCGTTGTCAAGTTGACGCGTTTGATTTGTTTTTAAAACTACTCGCTTTATATTTTAAAAACAAACACACAAACAAAATATTGACATCTTGCATTTTTTTCAATTATCGGGACGCAAAAAAAATATTGCAGTGGAAATTTGAGTCATTATTAAATTAGCCTAGTTATAAGTCATAGTAATTTAATCATGCGTCGTTTATATAATAGGATTCGCCAAGTGTTTATCATATACACGGGCTATAAATAACCTAGTATCAGCTAAACAATTTCCAGGCTATTTCTGTTGCACTGTGAGCGAATTAAAGCCATAATTGTACTAAGAAGCGTGTTGTGTTTAATGGAGATCACTGCGCGTGCACGTGTAGACTTCATGCACAGGTATTTTCGTCTTGCACTAAAGACAGGGCTGCTTCACTGCTGTAGTTTAAGAAAGTAGTCTGCAAATGGATTCATTTTTAATTTACTGAAATGAAAATGTAGCCTGTATTTTCTCCATTACACAGGCTGTCTCGTTTATAGTCTAACACTTGCAATAGAGTTTAAAATGCATAAAAATGCGTTAAAAAAAAAAAAAACTAAACAGAAGTTAAAAGTCCTCGAGCAATAAAACCCACCCTGCTTAGTAATCATTAATAGAGTGTACAGATTGTAAAGCAATTAAACTCGAGCATAAAAGCGGCTATAGGCTGGTTTTTATCTATTGGTCGTGCAACATGTTAAATAATTTAATTAATTTATTCATTTATTGGATAATTTAAACGAAAAATGACAATGCGATATTATTATTGCTGTAATTTTTACTATCAGGCTATCTTCAAAAAGTTATACATGACGAATCCAGGGGAAAAATAATTAGCGCAAACACCAGAAATATAAGCAAGTTCCCTCGAAGAGAGATAGAGATAGGGGGAAAAAACGTGCAAGATAAATGTTAGAGTAAAACGGATTAATTAGTTTCACACATGAGCCTGGAGTTAAAGTGCGGTTGAGCTTTGGCTCGGCCGACGGCTAAAGCCGCCTCTCCAACGCGCGCGCTTCTCCCACCAATTTTCGAGCGCTCATGAATATTAATAAGATTGAAAGTGATGGCTGCCCTGTGTGCCACCATCCTCCACACTGTACAAGACTTTTCTATTCGCACAGATTTCCCTCAAACTCTTTTTCCTCTCCACAGCAGTGCGTTTGTCCACACATCTGTAGGGTATTTAAGCGCCTAGTTCTATAGAACAAGAACTTTCAGCTCGTTTGTAAAGAAAATTCATAAGAACTGGCTTTATGGGAGGAAAAAAAGAGAGAATAGCTCTGAGCTCTGTGTTTGTGTGTATGCTTGTGCTTTGCAGCCCCTCAGTTTAAAATGATGGACTACTCCTACGATGAAGATCTGGATGAGATGTGTCCTGTGTGTGGAGACAAGGTGTCCGGATATCACTATGGCCTGCTCACCTGTGAGAGCTGCAAGGTGGGCTGAGAGAGAGAGAGAGACAGAGACTGAGAGAGAGAGTGTGTGCGAGTGTGAGTGTGTGAAAATCATTGGATCGAATTATTCAGTGCTGAATTAGCAGCTATTGTGTTGGATTAACACTTATATTCAGTACTGGATTGTTACACTGGTCTAGTATAAAGAACTAACACCTGCAGCTTTGGATTAATCCTTACATCATTATATGATCACCTACTGGGTTCCTTTTATGTCTGCGTTTAATATATTTTAATACTGTTTATTCAGCACTGAGATTTTTCTCTGCACTGCAGGGACACATTGCTGGGTGTCAAAGTACGCTATATTATTATTATTATTATTATTGTTATTAGTATTATTATTATTATTATTATTATTATTATTATTATATTCTGCACTATTCACATCAAATGCTCCAACATGCTTCATTTGTGGAAATTATGCTTTAAAAAAAAGACTATATATATATATATATATACATATATATATTTATATATACATACCTTAAAGCTAAATTGTTTCTACAAAATGGTCTATTTTTTGTTTTTGCAAAATAATAGTAACACATACATATAGTAATAAAATATAATAACATATAGGAAAAATTAAATAGTAATGTCTTTACATTGTTATATCATGAGATTAGTTTTGAAGCAGAATGTAAGGAAATTAAAAACTGTTTTAAAATCCAGATGCCCAAACAGCATGCATATGGAGAGCTTTTTCTCCTATGCGCTCATACAAGTCATATTTTCTTCATCCGTGTCTTGACAAACAACATTAAATCAACATTAAATCACAGCACTCTTTTTTGCTGTGACATGTAATATTCACTTTGCTGCTGCCTCGCTTCCATTCTTCCTGTTTTGCTAACCTATTTAACATAGGTGTGTATTTTCCTCCCTGGATCATAAATAATCAATGATTTACCTCATAAGCTCATAAATGTGCTGTAGTAGAAATAAATAGCAGCACAAAAAGATTACAGAAGCCATGTTAGAGATCTGTGCTTTAGCACTCTCAGTACACTTTGCTACACATTGTCTCACATTTGCTGTTACACTTTTTTAAAAAAGTGTGCACTTTTCTAAAAAGTGTGTGCCGTAAAGAGCGACCGGACGGATACGTGAACGAGGGCCAGTGGCTTTAGCTGTGGAACCAACATTATTTTTAGCTAGGTTTGGAAAAGACTAAAAGAAGAAATGTAGCGTGTGTGTGTGTGTGTGTGTGTGTGTGTGTGTGTGTGTGTATTGTCTCGTTTCAAAATGGTGCAGATTTAAAAACTCTCCCCATGGTGCTAATCTAGAATAAATTCACACTTTTTTTTCCAGATTTTTTTGTTTTATTTTTTATATTTAAAAAGAAATCAATTTGATCCTGTTCACGTTCAGCTGCTGTAAATTATAGATCTAATTGATTGGATTTTTTTACACTTATTTCTAATGCATGAATAAGAATCAGAAATGGTGGACATGTTACATAAATGATCACGTTTCTAAAGAGCTGAGAGTGATTTAGGGGGCAGGATAAATTGAAATATCTTGTGGGAGGAATATAGGTTGTATGTCCTGATATGTGAATATTTTTATGGGGGAAAAATCATATTTTAAAAACAATGAATATTTGTCATATTTTCATAGATACATACATTTATATTCTTATACTTAGAATAACTTATGGATGAAAATGTACGTATTACATTTCGGAATTGCAATTTTATTTAAATGCATTTAATGAACCGAATCGTGGATTTAATTAACTGAAATCTATATCTGGAAATATTTAAGAAAATGTGTCACCGTGATAAAATGAGTGATACTGATTTTCACTCTCATGCATGACGCCATGTTCCTCTTCATATTTACTACATTATTTACTTTTGCTCAGGTGTTATTCAGAGCACATCTCACATTTGATCCTTTGACTTTGTTTCTGTTTATTTATGCCGAAGTGAGCTCACATGTCAGTTTGTGTGAGTGTGCGAGAACACATGCATGTATCTGTGTTTACACAAGTAAGCCCTGGATGGTGATCGCTCGTCGGCCCCTCGCTCTCTTTTCATGTTTCAACTTGTGTGGCCTTGACTGCGTTTCCCCCCCACACATATTGCTCTCTACATGAAAATGAGTGTGTGCGAGCATGTGAGCATGTGTGTGCGTGCCATTTGTCTTTGGTCGAATAGCACATTAACAAATTCAGAGGGGTCAGATTTTTTGACATCTTCATTCATCCTGCTCGGCAGGGCTTCTTCAAGCGCACTGTGCAGAACAACAAGCGCTACACGTGTATCGAGAACCAGAGCTGTCAGATAGACAAGACCCAGCGTAAGCGCTGCCCTTACTGCCGCTTCCAGAAGTGCCTCAACGTCGGCATGAAGCTGGAAGGTAAGACAAATTCTCCCCAGTGCTCCCAACTGTTGTGATTTCAGAACGAAGCAAATTCAGTCACTCTGCCCGAGCCGCAGACTTTCCTAGTTTTTCAGCACAAAATAATGAAATCTTCAGAAGTGGACATGCAACCAGCTGACTTTTAATTGTTTTCCTGTCCGTGTGTGTGTGAAATGTGAAAAAGTATGTCGCTTCACAACTTTAATGATGGTGAAAAGCTTTCAAACCAACTGATATTTGATATTGTTGTGAGTTTAAGCAGCAGTCTTCAGGCTGCGTCCTGATTTGAGCCGGGGGAACGAGAGCTAGGCCACTTTTCATCGCTTTTCAATATATATATATAAAAAAAAAAAAAAAAAAATCAATGCCGAATAGAAAATAGAACAGAAAATCTACTTTTCTTTGGTAAATCCGCACTGAAACACTTTCTTCATCTCTAAAATTGAATAACATTCAGAATAAAAATACTAGGATTGTTATAGAAGTTATATTACTGTTATATGACACCATAATATTTTCTTGTTTCCTTCATAAAATGATCAACGGTTGATTCCTTATAGCATAATACTAAATATAGACGATGAAATCTGCACAGCTGGATGATACACTCTGCCGTTTGTGTTGCTTGAAATAAATATTTATGAAATAAATATGATTATGTCTGCTGAAATGCACGTGTTTATAACTGTTCCGCCACTCAAGGTTTATTTAAAGCTGATAACAAATATGTTTTAATCTGAAAGTGCTGACAAGCGTCTGTTCCTGTCTCTACCAAAGTCTCATTATCACTATTGATAAGCAACGGCTGCTTGTTCTAGTTTTGTCCGAAGAAAATTGCGTTTCACATAGATGCGTGGAGATGTGCGCTGTGTCTCAGAGCGGTTTATCGTGGCTTTGTCCTCTCATTCTTGATTTCTGCCATATGCAGAGATTAAGAATAAAAGACCTTGTTTGCCTCTGCCGGCTGAGAAAGTTCAGCAAGTAGAAAAGGCTAAACTAAGTGTTTATTCATTCAAGCAATGCTGCGCACAATGGAGCATAAAATGATTTCGGTTTCATCAACGTGCGTCATCCATATTAAGCACCGCCATGAATCAAAGCGCCTCGCAACACGGGAGGGTGGATTTTCCGAACGGGCCCCTGGAGTGAAAAAAAAAAAACAACAAAAAAAACCAGGCAGTCCCGTCTCTCAGCGCTGAAGGCAGCTTGCTGTCCCATTACATATGCATTGGTATCATAGCTATTCATGTATGAGCGTGGAGTAGCGCGCTCTGAGTGGACATGACAAACAGTGTGTCAGGATCCAGCCAGGGGAAGCATTCGTATGCCTGCGACGAGACAATGAGCCTCGCCCAAACTACGTTTAATATTCCTGTATATTAAACACATATAAATCAGACAGTAAGCAGTCACGCTGGCTAACCACAACACTAATCTGCCTGCACACACACACACACACACACACACACACACACACAGAAACACACACACACACACACTTAAATAGCAAGTGTGCACTAGCAGACTCCCGTGTGTGCTCACAGGGGCAAGTTTATGGGGATTTATACATATTATATAGATTAAAAGCTGCTGCAGGAATACACAAAAGAGAAGACCTTTTACACCCTCATGTCTTTCGTAGAGCAAAGAAATGTGTATGACATGCATGTAAATAACCTTGTTTAATTAGGCACCAGGTTTTCAGGGCACAGTAGGTACAATCCTGCAGATTCACGTCTAATTGTGATTTCCCAAAAGGACCGAGTATTAGTTTCAAGCTCATTAATTTGCCCGTAATGCAGAGTCATTAATACTTAAAGTTGCCACAATAACATTTGTTGTTTTTTGTTTTCAATAGAATACATTTTTAACAGTCACATTAAACCTTAAAATATTAAAAAAAAAATAGTTGTAGGGGCTTTATGAGGACTGTTACCAGCTCCTTCTGATCAGAGACAAGGGATAACACACACACACTCACACACACACACACACACACACTCACACACAATGCTTTGACAGGGCCCATTAAAATCAGCTGGCAGCTGGCTTTTTATTTTAATTATTTTATTAATTTCAGCTTTTCCTGCGCCGTGTAGTTATTAGAGGGATGTTCTGACATGTGAGCACACACTGCTTAGGTCTTGGTGTGTGTGTGTGTGTGTGTGTGTGTGTGTGTGTGTGTGTGTGTCTCTGTGTGTGTGTTAATGTTCCTTATTCATGTGTGTCTGAGTGTAAAAGGGGTTGGTGGATCCTCCAGCTTTCCCAGCTTTCCACCTGCTGACAGTGTTGGACCTAAAAGAGAAATAATGAAGCGTAAATAATTGACATGTGTTGAACAGACTCAAGTAGAGCATGCCTTTTGGCCATACAGATCACTTTGTGTCCTGTAGCATCAGCATGCGCTGAATTATGACTATATGTTGCCGTTGTTGAAAGGATTTGCTTAAAGAGACGACCCTGTAAAATCCACCGACGTATTATTAGTTTATAGCCTGAAGTACACAGGAATTAGGAACGCTTCTGCAAAGCAAACTGCCATCCTTAAAGTATATTAAATACTATTTACAAAAAATACAAAGTGGTACTAATGTAAATATTGTCTGTACAGATTCATTCATGATTATGATTATAATTAATGGTTACTTCTCTCTTTTCTCCGTGCCTGCAAGCTGTGAGGGCGGACCGCATGCGCGGTGGTCGCAACAAGTTTGGCCCCATGTACAAGCGGGACCGTGCGCTTAAGCAACAGAAGAAAGCGCTGATCCGTGCAAGCGGCCTCAAGCTGGAATCCATGAACCATACCATGCAGACCGCGCCTGCTGACCTCACTATCTCTTCCGCCATCCAGACCATCCATTCAGCTTCCAAGGGGCTGGCTCTGAGCCACCACCACCACCACCATCATCATCACCAACACCATCAACATCACCAGCATCACCAGTCCAGCTCCGACTACGACCGCAGCCCCTTCGTTCCGTCGCCCGTCAGCATGGCCATGCCACCGCAGGGCTACCAGGCCTACGGCCACTTCCAGAGCCGAGCCATCAAGTGCGAGTACCCCGAGCCGTACGGCAGCTCGCCCGAATCGCTGATGGGCTACGCATACGCCGAGGCGCCAGGCTTCCCACGCTTGGTAGCTGAGCTGCTCAAGTGTGAGCCTGATGAGCCGCAAGTGCAGGCCAAGATTCTGGCCTACCTGCAGCAGGAACAGGCCGGCCGCAGCAAGCACGACAAGCTCAACACGTTTGGGCTCATGTGCAAGATGGCTGACCAGACGCTCTTTTCTATCGTCGAATGGGCACGCAGCAGCATCTTCTTCCGCGAGCTGAAGGTAGGCGGAGCTCTGATATTTAGCGTATGATGAGAACATGGTTCTTCTCGAAAAACAGTAAAGGGTCTTCAAGATCATTGTTTAAATTATAGCAACAGGCCACTTTATTCTACTGCGGCATTTTCTACTGAGGTTCCCTAAATCAAAATATACAGAATATTGAGATCCTTTCCTACTGATTATTAGTACTTTACTAAACGTGTATTTAAAGAAATGCCTGTATTAAAATATATAGTCAATTACTGGGGCACTCAGCGTTTATTTTGTAGTGGTTTGAATGGTTTCATTGTCATTTTGCCAGCTATAATTATCATTTAATGCTTACAGTGAAACTTTTGTAAACGTTTAGTCGTAATATTTTTACATAAAGTGCTGACTGTGTAGAACGTAAGGATTTAATTCAAGGTTAAATCAGTACATGTTCAGACCTGCTCTAGTGGACTAGCGTGTTGATGGTGTCGCTACACAGATGACACAGCGTGACTCTGTTTATGAAGATACTTAGAGGTTTGATTCTGCTGATTCTCAGATCACATTTAGCAGGCGTATATTAAAATACTGTAAATACATATTTTAATATATCTATGTTCATCTATATATTTATAAATGTCAGTAGGCCATGCTTTTGTTGCATTAGTTGTAACCGAATCAGTTTTAAAAACCACTTGAATCTGAAGCGTCCCTGGCCTCATTCTCACGCCAGTGTCTGTCTGATTGAATTCTGAGCCAGATATGAAAATGAAAAATAACTGTGACTATAAGACAATTCCTACTACACTCGAGGGAGGAAACCGATTCTTTGGACACCTGTTTTCCACATTTGAATAATACCCTTTTCCTTGTAGTCACGCTTCCTTTATTATGTGTTACTCCTTGTTTGCAATATTTTTCAAACTGTTCCCCCGTATAGCTTTTTATTTGCATATGTCGAGCTGGTGAAGCAAACACACTTACCCCTGCAGTGCAGCTTTTTATTTTTGAGCTTTCTGTTTCGAGTTTAGAGCCTTTTCTTTGTAACGAACTGTAATGGTCACCCTCTTCACAATGCTATTAGCACTAGACCTCTATTGCCTGTTCCCTTCCTCGTTGGTAGAATGGGACGGACTCAACTCGGCATGGATTAGCATTGTGTTTGGCTCATTGCTATTATTTGCTATTATACCGATAATTGTGGTCGAACTTTGCCTTCCGCGGTGCTGGATAACCCTCGTGTTGCAGTGACCTGCCCACACTCTTACCGTGGATGATTACTTCACACAGCCCTTGTTAAAAGGTCCGAGGGTGGAGGTGTCGGATTTGACATTAGTGAACAGCGATGGAGGTGTAATTAGCAAAGCTCTCATGAGGCACCCTCGCTAAATCACACGCCGGGAAAAAAAATGGCAAAACAAACAAAAAAGCTTGTTACCCTGCTTGTTTCTCAGCGCCTACTCCTGACACTGATGAGTGGATACTTGTAGTTATTGTTAGAAACAAAGACTTGAGGGTAGTGCATGAGAGCATCCTGCCCTGTTTCAACAGGCTTTACCTAGCAGCAGCTTCAGCACAGGAAAAGAGCAGTGAGGTGAAATAAATGTGGCCTCAAAAGCATCACAGAGTTAAGCTCACCTTAACTGTACAGAATTTAACAAAACCTTTGTGGACTTGAGCCCAGATTAATAGGATCAGATTTATTGCATTCTCCTCAGGGCTTCTGTGTCATTCCTAAATCAGGATTTATTATCGATTACTGATCATTTTTATACAGATTATTTTCTTCTGTTACTAGGTATTAGATTTTGTCTCATCAGTTTACGTCCAGAGAAATGAGAATGCATTTTTACTAGAGGTACCACAAGTTCACGTTCAGATCAAACACTGCAGGAGCGTTCAAACTCGTTACACTATAATACTGATTAAAACGGACTTAACATGACTGATCTTAGTCTTATATACAGTAGTTAATCAGATCATCACCCTTATTTTTTATTTTATAATGGTTAATGATATTTTATCGATACTTTATTAAGTATTGTTTGATAGTGTCCTCGTCTGTACTGGTATATTAGGTATTTTATTATCATTATAAAACACCAATAATGTGTGCTTTCTGTGGATGGAACCTTGCCATGGTGCTCGAACACATTTCTAGTTGCCTTTAAATGTCCACGAAGCTAGCGTGTCATTAATGGCCATAATTAATGAAGAAGCTCTTTTTCACGCAGTACAATAACACAACAAACTCGCAAAAACTTTCTCAAACACAGGTTGTAAGGCAGGTACACACTTGCTCTTGGCGCTTTTTTGTCTCACGCTACTATATAAACTCGTAGTGGAACAGTAGGTGTTTCATCTGAAGCATTCAGGGAAAATAATCTGTCACTGACTTTTGTTTGCATTCGATGCTTAACATCCTCTGGAGCATGCTAATGACAAAGCCGCAGGTAGTGTTTAATAAACAGAGGAAATGCAAGCGAATATGAGGCTTGTCAGAGGATCTGGGGAACTGCAAGGCCACTATAAATACACCTTCATCTGCGTCACTATTATTAGCCTCCTAAGAACAAAAGAAATTCCCTGGTAATAGAGTCGGCTGTGAAATGTCCTCCAAATGTTTAAAGATTTAGTTTCCATAAGGTGGACTTAGTTACAGCACTCATAAATATTTTGTCCTGAATGGCCCTCGAAATAGAGCTCCCTATTGTGTTCAAATGAATAAAAGAGAGAGGCAGAGCACACATACTCTAGCGGTTAGTTCATACACCTTTAGGGGAAAAGTTAAACGCTGATAATAAGAATAATAATACTAAGTCTATAGATGTGCTGTGAGCTTATTATCTCCATTTCAGCTGACATTTTAATCATTGTTTTAACACCTTGAGCTCCCAGGCTCACCCATTCCTCACTCTATAATAAGTACACACCTTTCCTACTAGTGTCACTGTGGTTACTCAGGAATATGCCGTGAAATGAATAACTGAATTATAAGCTGGAAGTTTACAAAGTTTTTTTTCTAAATCTGTGCATTTTTTTTTTTTATTATTCGATGTGAATCTAGATTTTTGCGCTTGAGTGATTTTATAGTTAAAGTGAATAAGGTCAGTATATTATTATATTACACATCATGACAATATATTATAAACCGAATATCGTTTACATTTAAGTTTAATCGTCAATTTTAAAGAGACGTATACAACGGCCAGCACCTCATTTCAAAATCTTTGTCTCCTGTGAATGAGCCAGATATTATTGTTTGTATGCAGGCACATGCATCGGTGTACGAGTGTGTGTTTTGTTCTGTGTTGCTCAGTTATGGCTGAATGTGTGTGTAAGTGGCCAGTGTGTGTGCTGAATGCGTGAGCTGGGCACAGAGAGGTGGAGCGGGGGAAACAGATGCACTCCTTCCTTGTTGTCAGACCCATGCGTGCCTGCCTTCTCCCTTCCCCGCTGTTCGCATTTGACATGTGGGGAGTGATTCACGTCCACAGAGAGATTGGCCTTTTCATTGTGATCTCCCTGCCATTGTTTAATAGATAGGATGCATGCTCTGCACTTTTCCTCACCACACAATAGGACCAAAATACACAGATTCACCATACATTTCAGTATTCTTCTATGTGCCCCTCTTTCCCAGTACAGCCTGTGGTGTTAAAGGTAAACTTCATCGCTGTGTAAATGAACCTGTGAGGTGTATATTTAGTCCTTTGAGCTGATAAAAGTCACCCATGCAAAGCTTACAGTTCCTCCACATGTGGCGCCCACATTTATTTTTACCTGTTCATGGCTGTTTGGGGACAGTCCAGAAAAACTCTCTCTCTTCTTTTTTTCTTCACAGTGAAGCGAATGACAATACCAGGCCCACCGTTAAGCCGTGCAGGAGTGTATTAAGGCCTTGTTCTCTAAGTCGTACCCAGCCGCAAGGCTAGTGCTTATTGGAAAAGCAGCTGCAGAGAAGAGAAGAGAGAGAGAGAGAGAGAGAGAGAGAGCATGGAGCACTGGGTTCAGAGTGCCTCAGTCATTAATTCACATATTTCTTCACCTGCTGAGAGCTCGCTAATAGCTATAGGATCTAATAGAATAGGTATTCTCACTTTCAAGATGTTTGAAATGATTGGATCTGATTTAACTGGGTGTAATTATTCAGTGCATTTCTACTGATCTATTATTGAAGAATTATAATAACACACAGTAGGTGTCGTTTAACCAAATGAAAGGTAAATGCAGGTAAACCAATGCTGAATTTGAGATGTGTAAGTAAACACACTTACCTGTTTTTTTCCCCTTTTGGTATTTGGTTTTGCCTGAATAGTGCACATCCACCCTGGTAGTTGGCCGTATAGATTTCACTGTCCATTAATATTACATGAATTTACTTTTGTAAAATGCACTCAAACACCTTTTTTCCCTCCAGTGTCTGACAGTCCAATTTTAAGAGTGTGGGTTAGAGACTATAATTTCCAACCGAGCCCATATCTACAGGAATTAATAAGGCGTTGCAGATGCGATCTGTGAACTTGAAGGCAATTTATATCACACCCTTTCTCCTGATGTACACACATACACACACACACACACACACGCGCACACACACGCACATGACATCCGGTAACAGCGTTCCGGTGCAGGTCAGTCGGGTACTCACTGACAAGCAGCCCAGGACATGCAGCCACAGATTTGTAATCATGTCCCTGGTTCATTGCATTTGAATTATCCCAGGAGGGCCTTGCATTGCTTTACATTACAGTGCAGTTTGGGGGGCTGTAGACTGGATGAACAAGGCACCAAGGGCAGGGGTGCATGCTGAAGGACAGGGGGGGAAACAGGTGGGAGGTTAATGGCCCCTGGACCGGATCCACCAAGCATTCAGACTTGATATATGGGCTCTGGGCCTGGTCGCGGGCGTAAGCTTTCAAAGATATATTATTTCATTTGAGGAGCAGCGTTCTCATATCCCACATTTGTCCACTGATAGATGATATCCCCATGCTCACCGGCAGCCACAATTCGAGATGGCATGTGAGTTTTTGTAAGGCATGCTCCTGTACATATTTCTCTATCTTTCTCTCACTTTTTCCCCCTCTCAGTTTCTCTCTGTTATCCATTGGCCTCTTCCAGGTGAAACTGTCTCCTGTGTCAGCTGCAGTCTTATGGATTAGCAGGTCCTGCTTCTAGGTTTTTATATTACATCAAAAGAGAGGAAGCAAGGTGTAGAGGTCTGTAAATCATAAATGACACAGAATTTGTGTTCATGAATTCTAGAGCAGCCCAATGAATTAAACACCACTCTGGAATGCACTACACTGTGATGTAAAACTGTACAGATGTTTTTTATTATTACATGAATTTCCTCTTTGTTCCTCGCTATAGTGACAATAATTCATCGATTGTTGTGCTCAGCTGTGACGCGCTTGCCTCCTGAAACAGCTGAGCACAGCTCGGGTATCTCGGTCCATCCCCAGAAAGCCGCCGCCGTGCCCCAGAGACATGGCTCAGCGGAGGAAGGAAGTGTGTGCACTTGTTAAAAGAAAAGATTTAGGGTCCGAACTCCCTGCAGGGCTGTCGGAGGGACTCTAGAGATGACCCGAAATGGGCGGACAGGGGTCTGCTCCTCCACTTGTTGCTTTGATGAGGGATGAAAGCTTGTCATGGACTCCAGCTTCTCAACGAAGAGTTGACAGACTCATCCAGCTCATGTTATTCTGCAGATGAACATCTAAACAAGGTTCACGCTCCTTGTCTCTTGTTTGAGCAGAAAAACGACAGAGACACCGATTCACATCATTTAATATGTTTTGGTGTTTTTTAATGGAATTTAGTGTCTAGACCTAGGTCGTATACTAAATATTTTGTTTCTTAAGAGGTGTATAGAGGTTAGAGTTTCAGCCCACCATCCAACAGTCACGTTAAGGCTGGATGAGGAGGATGCATTTGATAACCAAAAGTAATAAAAAAAAAAAAAAATGAAGGTACTGCAATTGCAAAAAAAACAATACTGAAAAAGAAATTGCCGTTGCACCAATATTGCCCATAGTGTGCAAATAATGAAATTCTCGCTCTGTTTTCTTTTCTTTAGAGTTCAAATGTCACTGTGGCCTCACTGCGCCTCTGCTATTTTGGACTAAAGTTCATGAGAGCAAACAATAAAAATGCCACTCAAATGTCTCGATAATTTGTCCCTTCTCCAACCACCCAAATATCACCTGACATATGGCACACTAATGTGCGCTGCATTCACAAAGCCCCTATAGGCTTACACCTGTTCTTAAAAATGAAGCTATAAAATATGAAAAGTATAAAAACTTTTAGTACTAGGGACCTGCCTCATATAAAACAGACATAGTTCACATTTCACTCCTTAATGTGTCTTTTTATTCCTTTCTAGACGAAAAAAACCTGGTCAGTCAAACCTGTTCCTTGGCATGCACTTGTGGTTCTTACATAGCTTTTAGCTTTGCAAACTGAACTCCCACTTTCTTTCTCTAGCGTCCCTCACTGATTAATTATCAGCTTGTAATAGGTGCGGGTCCGAGGCTGACAGCACGCTGTCCGCCGCCTCTCTCTATCTGTCAGCAGTTGTCTTCGATGTCTATTTTTGCTCTTTTTTTTTTCCCTGCCATCTATTCTGGACGTGCTGAAAGGGGCCAAAGACAATAGATAAGTGTGCTGGTGGGGAAGACTGGCATGCGGTTTAGGTTTACACTTATATTTAACCGGCGTGCTGGCTTGGATTTGTGTTCTGCTGAATGCTATGTGAGTTTCAGCTGTGCGGTGTTATGCAGAGTTAAGACAAGGCGCGAGCTGCAGGGACTCTGAAAGGAGAGGACAAAGCCACCTGTTTATTATAGAGTTTTAAATCACTGTCTTTTGGTTGGAGTTGGGAAGTTGGCACGGCACGTTGTTAAATGTTTCCATACACATTACATACAGCGACATATTTAAGTTATTACAATAGCATTCTTGCTTTATGGCGAGTACTCGAGAGGATGAAAGGGTGGGGATTGGTGATTCCTGAAGCAACGTAGGAGTGAAATTGTTACAGTTCCAAACAGATAGATAGGTGATGCAATGATACTGATGTTCGACTTGGACTCAGCTGTTATGATTTAAATACTGAGACAAAATGCAAGCTGTCTATGAGGCTTCATATATATATATATATATATATAACTTACTAGAATAGAAATATTCTAGGATATAAATATATATATATTATATATAAAGAATATTCTAGAATGTACTATTCTAGTAAGTTTTATATTATATAATTTTTGACTAAGTGAAGTATCATAATCCACCCTGTAATTAAACATAAATAGCGATAAATGAACACATATTCTGTAATAATAATGGATTGAATATTTTTTAAATACATAAGTATGATCCTGGGATTTCACCTTTCATTACTAATTAATAAATAATACCCATGTATACGAGCAAAGCAGATCTTTGCTGTGTGATTGATGTTACATCAAGTAGTAGGTCAAATTCAAATTTCATAAAGCAGCAATTAATCTGCTTCTACCTCCTTAAGAAGATGCTTTGTTAAGACAGGAATACCATGGGATAGGTTCTGCAGGCTAAAAGTATGCAGCCCCGTAGAAAAATGCACGCATAAAGCCATCACGCCGGCCCTCGGACTGTCCAGCTGAATAATACAGGAGTCCCGGAGTACCAGTCCGCGCTCGCTCCCCTCCCCCAGCCAATCAGCAGTCATTTCCTTCTGTCCATCAACGTGTCACACGAAAGTAATAAATATCGATAGCCAATAAAGACCACCATAAATTGAAAAAAATCGAGGGAAAACACTATACGGGAAATAAAATCAAATGAAAATGTGGCGGTCAGTCGGAGCGTGGGAGCGCGTGTGTGTTTGTGTGCTGTAGATTGAGCACCAGTGCTGGATCGATAGCCAGTCGATGCACTGCACAGAACTCATTTTGAATTTGGAGAGCATTATTTTCTCACTGCGCCTCGGCAGGAGGTGGGGCGGAGAGGCAGAGCGGGTTTGTGCGTACGCTTGTACTTCAGGGAGCCTCTCGTTCCCTTGACTTCATGTATATTAGGAGACTAATGTTCAGCTGAATAATTGATTAGACTCTGCTCTGTTTTTGATAATTAGTTGATAGCTTCTTAGCTTTAAGCTCTCTGAGACTTTGAGGATTTTGTTGTTGTTTTTGTTGCTTTTATTTGATTTTTCTTTCCCCAAAAACATGTTATTAGCCTGCCATAGAGGACCAACGATGTTCATCTGTACTTCTCATAACCTCTTTCTTTCTGGTCCTGCTCTTTCTCTGAGGTCTAACAATCTAACTTCGAACACGTACAAAGAAAGAACGGGGCGAAATTCTGAATATCTTTGTTAAGCATGTTGTATTCATAATCATATACGTTTTCCTGCGTAATTTTTAGACCGCAGACATGAATATAGGTTTATTTGACATCTTATGAATCTAATCGATAATTATTAATATTATTAACATTTGCTAAATGTTAGGTAGGCTGTGTGTATTAATTAGCGAACATGACCATGTGTTTTGCCTGTCCTAGGACAATCTGGAGCTGTTTAAGTCTATTTGTCTTTTCAGACCCTGTAGCTAAATAGTAATTAATAAATAAAATGAATTGTCGAATTTATTAAATCACATACAGATGATTAATTGAACATGATTAATAATATACTATGTAAGACTTCCCCGTTTTGAATAATCTCAGTCGTAATTATAATAATAATTTGGGCGATAATTTCATTTCCGATGTATTTTATTCATCGAAAATGAGACTTGAGAATGATTTAAAGTTTAAAATGTATTAGTCACAGGCAATGATCCGTTTGGTCTTGGTCCTTCCGACACTGCATTGCCGTTGCAGCGCTTGTTTTATTTTGCACTTCACCAGCATATTCCTCTGCATGAATAAGCTGGTTTACACACAGGTCGCAGGTCACAGATCAGCCTCCCGTAAAGCCTTACCTCAGCTGTTCTAGCAGAAAATACACAACCGCTCTCAGGTCAGCTCCTAGACCAGCAAAGGTTACTACTACTGTTTATTGTTTTCTGGCTGCTATAACATGAAGGCAGGCGCTGGAGGTTGCGATCGAACGCAGTGGGTTTTACAGGTCAGGGGTCAGTCTGACGAGTCTGTTAATGTGGTCAGCGTGGGAACTGATCAATCTCCTTCCTTCTGAGGTGGAGTCATTCAGGAGCCTCAGTTTAACAATGGAGCACACAAGGTCCAAATCTGAACAGACCATATCTCGCAGACAAACGGTAGAATTTGATATTAGTTTTCAGTATGAGATGTTGTTTTCCCCATTGCTGTTTTTTCCAGTGAAAATAATGTAATTATACCAATAACAGGATGGCTTTCTCTGCATCTCTGCATCATATCACTTTCGTTAGGCTTTGGTTGAATTTCAAAATGGCATTGATACTGTGCGTGTTTATCTACAGGCTCCTAACAGCTGCTTAAAGCAGTCATAATTCGGTAACCGTCATCTGAGCCGAGCTGTAGTGTCGTGAACGACTCCGTGCACTGCTTTATCGTCGCCATTGAACGCATGACATTCTGAATATCAGGCACGTTATGAGTAACAACTGAAACTAAATTCAATCAAGAGAAGGTGAGATCTCAGGCTAGTCTCCAGGGGACTAGAGAAATGAGCCCACGGTGACGGGTGGCCACCTGCTGCTCAAAGTCCCAGCGTGCTTATCACCTCGAGCTGTGGACGCAGGGGAGCAAACAGAGGCCTTGCCATGATAAACAAGCAGGGAGATTTCTGCTGGATCAGGGAAACGAGAGGCCACATGAACTCTCAGTCCTCAGCATCTGCAGCACAAAGCCTTGTGGATTTCTGCCTTACTAACCAGATCTCTTGATATGTCCATGCTACATGCTCCCTGGAGCCTTTTTATTTACTTATTTTTACAACCAAGGATAAACTACGTTGTAAGTTTGATCTGTGCAGCTTGATATAGTTATATATACGTCCTCCCATTGAGAACCCACAGAGATGACACATTTTGAACCATTTCTGGCTGGTGTGTAGCTACGTAGGAACATTCTGTGTTGCAAACCTGAATCTTTATACTAGGGCTCTGAATAGTTCAAAATTTCATTTTCAGGCTGTACTCACTATTCACAGTTAAATTGATATAGTAAAGTATAGATTAGAAGAGTAAACAGGTAGCTCAGTGGTTAAGACTTTGAACTTTGAACCCTCAAATTCACAGTTGTACAAATGAAATAAATCTAAATAGTTTTAGATAATTGCATCTGCCAAATGCCATTCTTGTGCCATTAATCCACTCGCCGTGAAAAAATTAATTTGCGTCAAACGGCGGAAAGGAAGTGCATGCGACGGCGAATGAACAGATGTCCTCCGAAGATGACTCAAAGCTCCTGCGCTGTCCTACAGTCTCATTGAAGTGACTTCAAACCCCACCCGTAGGTTTCCCCAGCAGCCACACTAATCCACATCCAAGAAGTCAAAAGGATTCATGTGCTATTTCTTTTTTTCCCCCCTCACGTCTTTATGTAAATGTCATTTTGGGACCGTCTTTTGTGATTGCATTAATCTGGTCATTAAGGCACTTCAAATGAAAAAAAAGCTACTTATTAAAAGCAGTTCCAGCTGTGTACCCTCGTTATTCTCTCTTAACAATGCTTGTGGCACTCTACCAAAAACATGAAGAGGGAGAAACATAGACGGGTTTTGGCAATTTGGCGTGTTCTCCGTTATCATCATCCTGGACTTCATTTACATTTGAAAATCACCCAGCGTACCATGCGCTTAATCACTCTAACTTTTGCTTCAAAAAATGTTATTTCCGTAACACCTAGAGTGTAGTGTAGCATAGTGTGCGGTGTACAGTGTATAGCGTAGGCTAACCAGGCTAACCAGATGATCGATACGTTGATGTATCAATGCCTGAATTACTGTGATGGTGATAATTGATGATTTTCAGGAAGTGCATTTTTGGTTTGTACATTCTGAGAGAGAGATGTTTGTAAAAGCACGGCTGATTGTGAAATATTGAACGAGCTCTGTTGAAACAAAGCCGGTCCACGATCCAGGTTTGGAGTTGCTGTGACAATAAGAGCTGTGTACAATAATTCCCATCATTCCAAAGCTTTAAATGTAATACATTTTACATAATAAATTTTCAGTGTCAGTAGTAGATATTATTGTGAATTCAGGGGGGATAGGTTATTGAAAGAAAAAAAAAAAGCATGTAGCCATGACGTTGTTAAAAATTTTGAATTCACTAATTAAGCTCCTGGTTATAAAGATTTTTGCCCAGTAACACTTTATGTATATAAATATAAGACAGAGATCTGAAATATCTGACTAATTTCTGCCTTCCTTGCAATCCAGGAAAAGAGAAAACCGACAGAGAAAAAGCTGAACCTACACTAAAGATGCGTTTTCTGTCTCTTTGTCCTATCTCCCTCGGTCTCCTAACCTTAATGGACTTCCCCCACTGCCCCATGGCATTCTGGTCCCTGTTTAATGATCCAAACAGACAGGCCATGCTGGAGATTTAAGGGGACAGACCTTCCTGACAACCAGTTAAAAAATTGTCTTAAAAAATCAGAACAAATGGCAGATTTCTTTGTAGCCTCGGCAGATGCTTGACGGACATTTGTACTGATCTCTCTGAAGCATGAGAATCTGGAGACAGGACTGCGCTGTAGATACTTTGCAGCCTGCTGGCGTTTTATATAAATGTATGCAGGAAGTGCAGTAGTCCTGTACTAGGATGGCGATTTGCTTTGTTCTGTGCGGTAGCGTCAGCGTTTGAATGGTAGTTGATGGTTAAGCTTTTGGAAAGCTTATCTTATCAGCTGCTTTTTGAGCTTGTTATGACTGCAATACTGAAATAAAATTTTAGTCAAAATACTCAGGCAGATATGCTGATGCCGATGGCGCCTCTCAAGGCAATTAGATAAATGCTATCGGTTTATTCTTTGCCTAGAGACGACGGTGATTATTTTTCTAGCTCTGAACTCGCTCGGTTTCTCTTAAGAGTATTTTTTCCCAAGTCTCTCTTTTTTTCACCCCATATGCCAACAGGTGAGTATCAGAAACTATTTTCCATTGACATTCTTGATAAGATGTTGTTTGCATGGAACAGGATGAAGGGGAGGGAAGAGTTTCGAGGTCTTTTTGAGGGTTTTTTTCCTGACTTCTCATGGGTCGTGGTCAGCGTGCTCCTGGCTACACTGTCTAATCATTGATGCCCTGAGCCATGAGAGCCACACAGCAGTGACAATGGTGCTGTTGTTCCCAGAGCTTGGCTTCCAGGTGAAGCACGTCACATCAGGTTCCCACAGTCGCAGGAGCCAGGGAACATCATCACAGAGCACAGAAATAACCGCAGCCCGATAAACTTAGCGTCCAGTGACACCTCTGCGCAAACAGATTAATTAGCAACGGGTAGAAGTCGTGACACGGCAGGTGAGAAAGAGGACAGATGATGGGTTTCTGAGTTCAAATAAGATTACTGAGGGAATGAATGCAGTAGGAAGGCAAAGCCTGGTCAATTGAAAGGCAGGAAGGCTGGAGCAGGGATGTTTTTAGGAAATACGCTTGGAAAAATCTGAACGGGAAAAGCAAAAGACTGGCAGGAGGGGATCCAGGAGAAAAAAAGGAATTATATTACATTTATTTACATTTATTTATAACAACAAGTTTAATTACATTCTTTATCCAGGCTAAAATTAGACCTTTACATAGGATAAACTGTGACATTAAATGTGGCATTATTGTAATTAACCTTGGAAAGAAACAGACATTTACTGTTATCTAGCAGATATACGGTAAAATATTACAATAATTGATAAAAATGGACAATTTGGCTTATTTCGCAATCATTTACATTTTTAATAAAATCTGTTGATCAGTTAAATATCAATTATTATTGTAACAAAACAGCAATTCTGTTATTTTGCAGGCATTTACACACAAAAAAGCTGTTACCATTTGTTTTACAAATAATATTTTGTCATTTACAATTTAAGTAAAAACCAAACCAAATAAACAAAAAAAAAAACCAAACCCTAGTACATAAACCTGACCTGAGGGGAAATATTTGATTTAGATTTACTGAATACTCAACTTTAAACTAATTAATGTTTATTCACATTACATTTGAAATGGTTGTCAGTATAGGTACGATTTTTCAATTCACATGTGAGAAACAACAGGTAAAAAAAAATGAACGCAGTTTTGGTTTGTTTGTTTTCTCACTAGTACTCTCTGCATAGAAAAAAAACCCAAGTGTCATTTCACTGTGTTCTTGGCCCTCTAACGGTACACTGTAAATCATGACTAAAAAAATAAACATATAAAACACAGTAAAATAAAACCTGAGATCTGATGAGTACAGGTGTTTTTTTTTTTTAATCACACCACAGCTACGCAAACAATCTAACCTGCCATACGAAGAAGCTACAAGAACACATGTTAAAACTAAACTCGAAGAGGAAATACAGGTATGTACATAAACATTAACCAGACAGGTGATAAGGAAAACATCAAAATAAATCATGAAAATAAAAGAGGGCGGAGAAACCGAAACAAAAAAAATACTGAAACACAAAGTCAGAACTCAGATGTGAAGCCTTGAGGGCGTCTTTTCTTTAAATCATTCCTCTTCCTGCTTCCAGCCATACCGATCCCTGCCTTCTCACACTGTTATTTTTTGCACGTAGCAGTTTGATTCATTTCCCAAAATGATTCATTTAGCCCCGACTAGGCAAAGTATTTCCTGAAGACGAATGAATGAAAGCAGTAAATGAGCCGCCATGTTTAATACCCACGAGCTCCCGTGTTAACAAACATTCCCTTTTGTACCTTTTTTTTTATCCATGTGAGGACAATAACTGGCTCACTCACATTTACTGGAGGGACTGAAGAAGAGTTTTGGAAAAAGATGACATAGATATCTAATCAGTCACCTGTTTATCTGACTGTTTATTCCAACAGCAAACACTAGTACTAATAATAACACTGGCACTGTTCTGTAATGCAATACTCCTATAAAACTGAGCATCTGCTCACAAGCAGCAAAATTTCTTACCTGTGTAAATCTGAGCTGTGAGTTTAAAGTGACAGTCAGCTCAGATAGAGTAAAGTTCATCTAGTTGTACAAGCTAAACCTCCACATTAGGGCACTGGGGAAAGAGTTTAGCCTTGTTGATTGATCATGAACACCACAATAGACTGATAAAAGAGGATGATTATGTGGAAAGAACCAATAAAACAACCAGACATTTACAATATGAATGGCTTTTGTTTGTCTAACAAGCAGCTGATGAGTTTGATGCATGCTAACCAAAAAGCTAACCTAACTATCAACCAAACAGTGTCTAGCAATAATGTTATTGTAGCTGGTTATTTTAATTGAAGTTATTGTCGCTTGTTATAGCTTAGACACTAAAAAGCAAAACTCATTCCAGACAAAGTAATATCAGAGAGAGGCAAAATGCCCCTCGTTTCTTGATACAGTTTATTAATTAAATGACTTATCAAATTTCTTTGTGATTCGAATTTAAATCAGTTTATTTTAATTTGGCGACAAATATTGTAAAATTACATCCAAACAGTAAACAAATCAAATTTTAGTCATTTTTAATATCATAAAACTGTTTCTTGGAACCATTTCTTTACTTACATATCTTACAGTGAAAACATGCCAAGATTTTTTTTTTTCCTTAGTGAATTTTCAGGGGTTTTTTTTGGTTTTTTAGCATATAAGCTTATAAAGGCTATACGCATTAGGACGCTCTGCATTCAGATCCTGGATTGGTGTGAAAATAAGCTTGGAAGTCTTTCATTCAGCTTTCTTAATATTACAGGAGAATGTGCCCTTCACTTCACTTTTAGACTTTCTTTTCCCTTTCTTCTTGAATTTGGCATTTGCAAACTCTTTCACTCAGCCAAATGCCGAGTAAAATCACATTCCAGAGAAGTAAACTACGCTCACTTTGTTCACGTTGTGTTTTTTTTTTTTTGGATTCGTTTCAGGTTGATGACCAAATGAAACTTCTCCAAAATTGCTGGAGCGAACTTCTCATCCTTGACCACATTTTCCGCCAGGTGATGCACGCCAAGGAGGGCTCCATCCTGCTGGTTACAGGGCAACAGGTGAGCTCCAGGTCCATACGTTTCCTCTCACCTGAGCGCTTGTGCATCTGCACTGCACCTCCTCCCTGTAGAGCTCATCAGGCATCTCGTCAGTGTGGATCAACTCCCTTTAAAGTCCTATCGACTGGCCGTGTCTGTGCAGTCACTACTCCATTAAAAATAGATTACACTTATAGGTATGAGTTAATGTGATCAGAATAATCAATTGTGCATTTCTTATCAAGTCAGCAGAGTCCGAATAAATAAAACAGCTGGTTAAGCATGCGTGAGCCATCGCGCTCTGTGAGAGGAAGAGAGAAGAGGGAAGAAGCTGTGATTTACTTTGCTGGTCTCTGAGGAACAGCAGTGGGTGGATGCCTCAGGCTTTGCTCAAGTTCTCAACACAGGGGGTCCTTTCATTCCATATACAACACACACACACACACGCACACACACAGAGTCACACTAAAAATGTTTAAATTGCTCATTATAACTAGATTATTGCGCTGCCTGTGTGCCAGTCGAAAGCGATTTTAATTATTAATCTTTTTATTCCCGCCTTTCAACAAAACGTGAAATTCAACAAAATGCTCAAAAATAGAGTCATAAATATTAAAGTCAAAGAAACATTAACTCCAAAACTCCGAACAGCCTTGCTCCACAGCCACTAGACAGACAGTATGGGAGGATTGAGAATAAACTGGAAAAAAAAAATGGATCTATTCACCGCTCAGTGTGAAAAACAAATAAGATAGACAAGTTGAATTTATGCACGAGGAGATCAAATGTGTGTCTTGCTAGCGTGATTTGAGTTTTCGCCACTGGATTCTCAGTGGTGCATTATCATGCTGGCCGTGTGACAGCGTTGTCTCTGAACAGCTGTGTGAATGCTTCAGCATTAAACGATTACAGTCGCGAATAACATGCGAGTAGATATATATGAAACGTAATGAGAAGGCTTTTTTTCCCCCAGAAGTTTTCCTAAGTAGATTTTTTCCTCCCACACACAATACACTAATTTCAAAAATTTGTGTAAAAAATGAATATTTTGTGACCCTGAAGAGAATAAAAGCACTGAGGAGTCTCTCTGTGTACTTTCTAACAAGGTTGGAGACAAAGCATCACAGGCCACTACTCCATAAAAAACATTTCAAGTTGTTTTATATTCGTTACTAAGGTGCTTGGACCTCAATTCAGACCGCAGGATTTTGAATAGGTTCCAAATGTGGAGACTGAGCTGGAGATTGAGAGCTGATTTTGTCTTGTTTTCCCCATGGTGATGGATTTTACATGAGATTTATTTTCCCCTGAAGACAAAGGCCATGGTTGAAGAGAAGAGACAATAAACAAAACAAACAAACAAAAAAAAAATCAATTATCAATATTAATTTGTATTCATTTTAAATATTATGTGGACCAATTTGGTTATATGTAATTTTGTTAGAAAATGTTAAAAATTATGTTACAAAAAAAAAAAAAAAAAAGCTTTTGTTTGTATAGTAAAGACAAACAGGTTTTTTTTTTTTTTTTTTTTTGTGGAAATCTGAATTCTTCTTTTCTTGTACATGATAAATTTCCCATTAAAGGCGGCAGCCCTTCTGGAGTTGACGTTTGTTAGTATTCTTCTCAAGCTCATTTTTCTAGAAGTGGATGATGTTTTTAAGCCTGGCTGTGAGTGTGGACGGTCGGTGTGTGTAGTGAGTTGTGCCTGGTCACTGGTCTCTGCATTGTGTGTGGTGAGGGCTGACTGAGAGCAACAGGGTACGTGCGAGAGCCTGGGTCTCATTTGCATATTTTGGCTAATGAACAGCTGGTGTTGAAAGAGCCTGTGGGGAGAGAAACAGAAAACACGTGTCCTATTGCGTCCTTTTATATTACAGCAGGCCAGGACAGACAGCCAGGTCACACACACACACACACACACACACATACACACACTGCTAATTTAAACATAGCTTCACTCTTTGTTGTTCTTTTATTGCTTTATCATTCTCAGCTTCTTTAAAAAAAAAAAACAGTCCCCCTGACCTTCAAATCAGACTGTCTTGTAATCAAATGTTCACAGTGCTTTGTCTTTTCTCCAGATCAAGCAGTAATATAGTTGGGTTGAAATTTGAGAATATTACTGCATACGCTCTACATTACTGCATGCAGCCAGCAGTATGTTTGAAATGAAATATTTAAAAGACAAATGTAATGTTTGTTTTTTTTCTTCTTCAAATTTTATTACACGCAACATGTTCGTCGGAGATCGTAGAAGGAAGGCCCTGGTGTGAATTCTCTAGACCGGACTTAAAAATATCATTCATCATATTTACACAATAAATAAATTACAGTCTACCTGCATTTTTTAATTGCAAATCTAGCTCCAAGGGAGCCCGCTTTGCTCTTAGGAGGCCAGCCGTCTACCTACCTCCAGAAACCCTGGCACAGTCAATTATGGTAATGAATTGTCAATAAATATAAAAATTTAATATGGCCTGCTTACAGTGAGTGGCAGCTAAGGACTTGCCTCCAAGACAAATTTGCTGCTGCTGCAGATATTAAGTGCACCTGAAAGGGGAGGGCTGGGCCCGCTAGCCTGGGGGACCTGCATGCTTGTGCATCTCCAGACCCCCCCTTTGTCTGGAGTGAGGGAGCGAGGGAGCGAGGGAGTGAGGGAGCGAGGGTCCAACAGTCCTCACACTGGGGATAAAGAGAAACGTGCTGTTCTTTCCCTGTTTATTTTGATGTTGATTATCATTCCACCCTCACTCCTGTGTATTGTCTCTGCTGTGCACACACACACGCACACACACACACACACACACACACACTGGCTGTACTTGCACTCAGGTGCGTGGGACAGGGTAGGCTTGGTAAGAGCTGGTGTTCAAGAGATATCAGATATTCATATGCCTTCAACTCGGTTACTTCTTCCCATCTTTCTCATCATATCCTCCACCTGCCCACTCGCACCCCCAGGCCTTCCAAGATCAGTCTTACTCTTTAGCCCATACCTATTTTCTCAGGCCTTTCAACTACTCTTGATGTGTATCATGTAATTGTCGGTTGCTTATAGCCGTTGGATGAAAAAAATAAGAACAGTCATCGCTCGTATACAGTATCCATGTGGCTTGTGTGAAATAAAAATGAAATGCATTAGAGGCACCGGAGCTGCGCTGTTTCTGCAGACCACTTACCTTTCCAACCTGTTTATGTACTCTTCTCCTTCAGGTGGATTACGCGCTAATTGCGTCTCAAGCCGGGGCCACACTCAACAACCTCCTGAGTCGGGCGCAGGAGCTGGTGAGCAAGCTGCGCTCCCTTCAGCTGGATCAGCGAGAGTTCGTCTGCCTCAAGTTCCTGGTGCTGTTTAGTTTAGGTGAGTAGTGGAAAGAAGGATAGACAAGGAGGAGCGCTGGCTCCCAAGGTTCCTGGTGGACCTTGGGATAATCCCACAGACGTCCGTCTTCCCCCCAACTGTCCATGTCTGATAAGCCTAGCGCCTGTTATTCATTCCACCGTCTCTGACTCGCTGACTCATACCTCGAGGCTGTAGAGGTCGCTCATGTAGGACTCAAGTCCTGCTCTTGACCTCATTTATAATTCAAATAGTAATGCTGTTTTAAGAAATGATAATATAACTACAAGTCTCACAGCTATGAAGAGCTGTTATTAATCATAGATAATGTACTAATGCTGTTTTATTGGGTGTTATAGAAATCAGATGCAGTGCATTTGAAACCTGACGCAGCTCCGCTGGGCCTCGTGTTGACCTTTTATAGAAAAGTGCCATGGTCATTTTACCAAACCAAGCCAAAATTGGTGAACTACAAACATTCCTGCCAAATTAAACATGAAATTGTAATGTTTTATTAATTCGTATAAACTAAAAAAAGGGAAACAGGCCTTTAAAACATTTTAAACTATTTACAACAGCTATACATTCATTCTTCAGTCCAGGGATGATATCCTCATTCTGACAGGCATTGGCGGCATCACGTGTGTGTGTGTGTGTGTGTGTGTGTGTGTGTGTGTGTGTGTGTGTGTGTGTGTGTGTGTGTGTCTTGCTATAGTGATTTTGTCAGGTTTCGCAGTGGTCAATGTTCTTTATATTTAGCAGAATAGCATTCCTTAACTTTCTCACACAATGTGAGAAGAAAACTCCTGGAAGAAACATCGGTTGAAAATATACATATCTTTGGCTACACTGGGGTCTACATGAGTTTTCTACACACATCTCTCTGCTTTATGAACACCAAAAGCACTGGCAGACTTTTTTTTTTTGGCTGATTAGCT
Source organism: Notoglanidium macrostoma (assembly GCA_030068235.1). Lineage (NCBI taxonomy): Eukaryota > Metazoa > Chordata > Actinopteri > Siluriformes > Auchenoglanididae > Notoglanidium > Notoglanidium macrostoma. The sequence continues at coordinate 2,086,954 of JAQQZR010000007.1, forward strand.
TTGTTTTCTTTCTTTTTGTACCATCCACTGAACATAACATTTCACATATTAGTAGTAAAATTGCCTCAAAGTTACGAAGAAGAACAACAAAAAATATCTTTTGGAAAATATCATGCTATGAATCTGAGTTCATGTAACCCATATTACCTACATGGTAATAAATCTGTGCTTTTAGAAACAGTTCACGTTCCAAAACTTTATTTTAAAGTTTCAGCAACACACAAGGCTCCATTTTCTTTAGAGATTTAAAGTACTAAAGTTGTCCAGTTGCAGAAAATCAGGACATTATTGAAATGTATCCTGCAGTTTTGCACATTGAATCTATCCCTACATTCACCTCCAGTCTCTCACTTAGTAATAAATTATTATTATTATTATTTACTTATTAAGTCGAGATAATAATATCAGCTTATCCTGTCAAAGAGGCTAGTCGAGTCCATCACAACCTAAACAGGTTTCTACGGCTTTGTTTTGCACATTAGGAAAATACTGCAATATTGATGGAGCACACTGCACGTCAACAGCATTATCATATCACTCTTGTCTCTCAATTCATGAAATAGAAAAGACAGAATGTTTGTTGAGGGTTGAGTATGTTTGCTTTGGCCTCAGTTTTGTTTTTTCCCCCATCCGGTTCGCTTTTGAGCAGCGTTTGCTTTCGAGCAGCTCCACATCCTTCCCCATGCTTAACAAAGGAACAGAAAGGTGGTGAAGCTGCCGTAAGTTCAAACGTCTCAGCCTTATGGGGTTTCTGTGTGTGTGTGTTTGTGTGTGTATGAGTGTGTGTGTGTGTGTGTGTGTGCGTGTGTGTATGAATGTATGAGTGTGTGTGTGTGTGTGTGTGTGTGTGTGTGTTTGATATGGTTGTTGTTGTTGTTGTTGTTGTGTGGCAGAGGCTTTAGCTGGCAGGGGGATGGGCTTCGAGTCTAAATAATTTGGCGGAAACATCATCCATAATAAAACACTCACCTGAGGGAAGTGTATCGCCCCCGGCGCTAGCATCAACCAGCTCGTCGGCCTGGCTGTGGGCGAGTAAGAGACTGGAGATTAGCGCCTGCACTGATTAGAATCATCCTGTGGACAGAGAGGTGTGTGTGTGTGTGTGTGTGTGTGTGTGTGTGTGTGTGTGTGTGTGTGTGTGTGAGATCCTTGCCAGATGCTTTTGAGGTGTCAATTAATCAAAGGTTAATGAAACGAAGCATGAAATTACCGCAGCGCTTTATGAATACCAAAGGCATCCTTTCCTCTCTTAGTGGTCAGTTCAGATTGAGGGGATTTTAGGCGTGTCAGCACAGGCGCCTTCAAACAACGACACACAGGGATTTCCACGAAGGCCAGACTTCCGACTTAATATTCCGAAACGGTCAACAAAGGTCAAGTCTACTAGAAAGTTGAAGCACGTGGATGACTGAAAAATTCATCAATTCGGAGACTTTTTTCATGTCAGATTTGGTCGGAGTTCTGCATGGCACAAGGTTCAGATATTCTAGAAACCACCCCACTTTCTTCACCTCCCTTCCTGACATCAGTTTATTCAAGTGCCTCGTCTGCTTCTGTCTAAGCCCGGTCTTTCCTCTCTGACCCGCTTTTACAAATGAAGCCTTTTAAAGGAAATCAAAGGTGCATTTCGCCAGGCTTGACGTGCCATTTCAGACCCATAGCTGTGAGTTGCGGCCGCTTTTATCAGGCCCGTGATCCGTCACTGTCGGGGGTGTGAGGGGCTCTTTGTAAAGTTAAGTGTCGATAAAGAGGAGGATGGAGACAGCTTGACCTAGGAGCAGTCATTTGTTTCCTCAGATTTGTCGAAAGGAGCGATTGCATCCAGCCAAACATCTTCTGCACTCTTTCGAATGGATGGAGTGGCTCTCACTAGAGCTGAAGGCTTTATCAATGGCTAAATAATTGCACCAAGGGCATTGATTTCCTGCGCTGCACAGGAACCTACGGAGCCTGAGCAATGACGCTCTGTTGGCAGGGGGATTGCTTGTCGTGGCTTTTGCCAAGACTTTACACACCTGAGTTGCCGTGTGACCGTGTTCTGCCACTGGACAGATTGTTTTGGTGGACCAACGTAGCAGGGAATGTCTTGTGATGGGTGTTAAAGTGAATTATCACTTCTCTGGGAGTATGTGACGACGTGACAGCTGAGGAAATTCTCGATATCAGAAATATTTTAAAGGTTTATCTTGCAGTCTTATTGATATAGTGTAAAATTACAAGAGGACGAAATCTCACGTGAATGAATTAATGCAATTCACGACTTCCACAAACATTAAATGAAGATCTTTCAGGACCGTTTGCACCAAATAAGGCTATAAAAAGTTACTTAATTAGATAACAGAGATAATACTGATAATAGAGGCTGGTTTAACTCGTGAGCTAAGCACTTTGACACTGATTGTCGGATATTTGTGAGACCCAAATGTGTATTAGTGTGCATGAATGAGAAGCAGGTACATGTTGGATTATGGTGGAATTTCAGGATAAAAAGTAAAGCTTACATTCATTTGCTCTGATTTGTGATAATATAGCAATAATAGCAGCCCTTGACCGAACTCACATGTGTGTTCTTTGCTCAGCAGCATGTGTTTTCTCTGTATGAATTCATGGTTCTGAGCAAACACATTTATTTGGAATTCGCTTAAAGGTGGAAAGCCTCCAATCAACCCTGAGTGTTCTGATACGTTCCAAATCTGGTAGAGTGAAGGCACTAGTGGGCATACGCAATGACCCTAATATTCAGGCTTGTTTTTGTTTGCTTCCTGTCCCTGCATTACAAATGCCAGAAATCAAACGCTTAACCTGGACAACATTGGTGAGAGGCTCTCTGCAAGACGCTGTCCTTATTAGGGACCCTAAGAGGCTTTCAGACTTTATCAAGCTTTAAAAGCTGCCGAGATCTTCCAAACCCTGCTGTGTGGAGCAACAGTACAGGCGCCAGTCATTAAAGAGACATCAGAGGCTACCATACAGCATTCTGTCTTTAACCCCTTAAACTCCCACCGCACGCCAACGGGTCTCGACTTACAGCCTTACTTTCATAACTCTATACATTCTCTATTTGTTTTATTGCAGTTACTGAATAATGTGCTTTGAGATGAATAACTAAATAATAAGCTATGAGTTTAACCCTACTGACTTACTCACTCACCACCCTGCATAAACGTAACTACAGTATTGGCATCTTCATTCATGACCCGCAGCCTCTCCTTTCATTCTTGAACAGGGATTTCACATTAAGCAGTTTGTTATAAATTGCAAGCATATTTATACAAGGTGCATTGAGTCTATAAACATGCCATTTAACCAATGAAGACTATCCTAAAGTCGTCCTGTCGTAATTTGGGGGCTTTTTCAGTGGTTTGTTTTAAATAGTTGCACGGTTTGTCAAAGAGTTCATTAATCGTTGATAAATCGTAGAAACATGAAATTGTACAAACATGAAATTGTGTTATTTCCTAATGTATTAAGGAAGTATGCAGCATTTATGTAGTTTATATTGTTGACATGGTGCAAGATATATAATATACTTATAATATATAAAACATCACGATATCCATCCATTATCTATACAGCTTATCCGTTAAGGGTCACAGGGAAGCCAGAGCCAGTCCCACCTGACTTTGGGTGAGAGGCAGGGTACACCCAGGGCAGATCACCAATCTAACACAGAGACGAGCAACCATTCACATATGTAGGCAATTTAGTTTCCTAATCTGCATGTCTTTGGACTGTTTGAGGAAACCAGAGCACCCAGAGGAAATCCAGGCACGTTGAGAACATGCAAACTCTGCACAGAAAGGCCCCAGACGTCCGCCAGGTTCAACCCCAGAACCTTCTGCAACCTAACCACTGCAGCACGGATCGTGATATATTTTTTATAGTGTTAAAATATGACCTAATTCACCTATTTGTTTTAGCATTTACTTCAGTTGCAGCAGTAACCTTTTGGAAACTTTGTGGACTGGAGCTATACTTAACAGCCTGCTCACAAAACTTTTACAAAGGCCCTGCTTCATTCCCACATGATGTGATTTAGAACAGACCCAATGAGATGTATGTGCTCATATTGCTCTCTCCACCTGTTCTGTGTCCATCTCTCTCCCTCTGCCTCTCTTTCTCTTCCCCACCCTTATTACAAGCTGTCAGTTTATTATAAAACATTAGGAAAGCAGAGGGACACTTGCAGTTACTGGCTTATCGATCGGGGGGATAGATTCTGTGATTTAGAGCCCGGCCCTCCCGTATTTCCACATTCTCAGGCTCCTATTAAGCCCTGTGCTTTCCTTTGGCTATTGATGTATCAACATTAACAGTTACAAGCAACTACAGAAAATCAATGGCCATCTTTTATTACCAGCTGCAGGAAATGGTGGCCAGTCTGCGCGTTGCTACTTAGCAGACAAGAGAGCCTGCAACATACTCTCCACACGTCAGCTATTTCCTAACTGATACCTGCACTGGAAATATCAATCATATGAGTACTGTTGTGTTTTCTAGCTGTTTTTACAAAAAATTGCCCTAGGGCCAATCACTTTTCTTCAGTCATTTGAAGCCAAGCTGTATTACAAGCACCATCTTGCTTACTGTTGGGCTTTTTTTTCCCCCTCAAGTCATATCAGCATAGAAATGTAGCCTATTATGTAGATATGTTTTATAGATATGGTTTACAAAAGCCGAAATGGAAATAACCCAGACTTTCTGTCTATCACCTGAATTGGAAGGAATGCTTTTGAAAAGAAGGAGCTACACAAGAGCCACGGCCAAAACAGTGCACCCTTAAAGATTCATGAGACTCGCAGTCCTTCCGGGACAAACATACATAAGCCTTTTGTTTATCCGATCAGTAGGCTGAAGTTTATTATTCACCTTCTCTACAGCAGCGCTTTTTTTAAGTTTTAAAGGAGCCCTTGTTGTTGTCTGCTGGTTCTGATATCTTGACTCCTGCTGGACGTTATAGCTCTCAGATACTCCGCAATACTTAAACTGTGCTGTATGTTTGGGTGCAGCGTAGCCAGATTTGCTAGCTCAATGAAGAAGGGCACGTTGTTCGGTTGTGCTGGACGCCTATATGTGGCATAAAACAAGAGCTACGGTCACTGTACGAGCTGTTCTATTGATCAGATTCCTGTCATTATTTAAACATTGCACACAAACACACATAAGCGTGTTACACAAGCTGCATCGCGCCTCCACCCCTCCCGATCTGTCATTTCTGGATCGATCCCATGAAAGGTTTCGCCGCCACAACCATCCATAAAAGCTTGCTGGTTTCACAAGAGGGGAAATATGTAGCAGCAGATCATAGACCCTGGCCAAGCACCAAGTTAAACATCCACCCACTGAACAACCGAGCAGACCCGAGACGTTCAGAGTGTCCCTTGTAGTACAAATAATTATTCATTTACTGAGGGTTTCAGTTGCTTGCAAACAAGCGAACAACAACAACAACAACAACAAAAAAAAAACCAGATTAATTCTGTTGAAAAATATCTACCGTACCAGAGTGTGCACTAAAAAGGAAAAGCTAACTAACAGCTGATTGAACTTCAGTGATAGCGTTAGCATTTCTCCTATAGTATATGAATAGTGAGTTGAACGAGTTATCCACAGTGTGTAAATCTCGTCGTCTTGCCTGTACCGTCTGTACCACTGTAATGTCACAACGACTATAATGGGCAACATATTAGCACCAGAGTACTATTTATCTTATTCTTACACCAACCACAGAACACGGTTAAGGAGGTGTGTTTCTATTTTCCCACACACACCGCCTCATACTGAAGTTCTGGCCTGAGCACAAGACCTCTGAAACTAGAGACGGTGATTAAACACAAAGACATGAATGAGCCGACAGCTGTTCAGGCCCACTCTCTTGTCCTTCTATTGCAACGCTGAAGTATATTTAAGGGAACAAAGCTTTGGAATGCTTGCACTTGTCTTCCCACTGGAAAAAATGCAGCATCATCAGTCTACCTGTAACGTAAAACCACGGCTCCCGAAAGTGCCATGTAGGGCTGGGGGTTGGGGCTCGCTTATAAATGTCTTTGTTTCAATATTGGCGCTTTCGACCCAGCTCCATTTATGGGGGGGAATCCACCAGGCCTGTGGTGAGCTCGTCCCTGGGGGGTGTAGTGTCTTACTGGTCAGCAGTAGAGTCAAGTAGTGTTACAAAACTCTCATTTTATGAAGCAAAGTTTTAGAAACAAAAGAGTTGATTATAACAAGAATTGGTTGCACATATTGGCAATGAAAACTACAGCTCTGAATAGATGTTTAATATACTAGAATAAACGAACAGTTCATTTAATTAGTTATTATAAATATAAATAGTATCATGTGACTTGCAGTGTGACACTTTGCTTTATCTAAAATCTTAAATTATACACCTTTTCATACCTCCTTTTATTAGCAGATATGCTGGAAATGTACCGACTAACAGTACAGCATGATAAATTAGCCCAACTTTGACAGGCAGCTTACAAATATGTCATGTTATATTACCCGTGAGGTAAAAGAGACCAGAGCTCACTCACATGGTGGAATAAATTAAACTCAAATTTGCACTCCTGGCTTTTATAATATCCTAGCAGCTTAAGTGTTGATTTGCGAGAGAGAGAGAGAGAGAGAGAGAGAGAGAGAGAGAGACAGACATAGTATCTTGGGAGAGATGTGAAGATATCTGTTTCTTTAGTCAGCACAAGCAATGTTCGATAATTAAACAAGAGTAGGGAATAGAGGGAAAGTGTCTCTTTATGTAAGGGGGATCACATTATGGATTAACTGTCCTTCACTCAGAAAATATACATCCCCAGGCACTCTGGTGAATTATTAATTCATATTCTTCAAAAAAGGGAGAAATAAAAAAACAATATTGATGGGCGGTATCCTTTAATGACCTCATTAGGTTTGTGGTTTGCATTATGGCTGGGTTTTGGGGCTGCTCCAGGAGTTTAGGGGGATAGTTGACCTCTGAATGATTTTCTGTCACTTCATCATAAACAAGAAGATTCTGAGGTGGCCCTTTACTCTTTATGCATGTAATTAGTGAGTGAGAAGATGGGCAGAATGTAAACCAGATACTCCCGAGGGTTAGACACTAGGATACAGAGACAGAGAGAGAGAGAGAGAGAGAGAGAGAGAGAGAGAGAATCACATTCTCAATTTGAATCCATGAAGCTCCACACCTCAGCGTAGCGCTGCACAATATTATATTGTCTATTAATTGGTATCATGATATTGGCCTTTGTGGTGTTTTTGTAAGAGGTACTGCCTAAATATATTATGTTACATCTACATTGGTGTAGTTGCTCCTACAGCTTGGTAGATTGACAGGATCAGACAGTTTACAGTCTGTAACGACTTAAACTCCACTGTAGCGGCTCGTGCGCCAACTGTTTTATTTTAAATGAAGTTTGCTGTTTAAAATTGACTTTACTAGGGCGCCTCCTATCCGGGCTCAAACAATGGTAACTTGTCAAACTATTGAAAGAGCAGAGTCTTGTCCGATTAAAACTAGTCATCTCTTCCTGTAAAATATCTGACAAGGCTGTGTCAGAGTAACTCATCTGTAAGTTATGCATGCAAAATGTGTGAAGATCTTTGTTCTGATTTCCAACTGCAAAGTTGCAAAGTTTTTTTTTTTTTTTTTTTTTTTTTTTTTTTTTTTTTTTACAAATCCTTACCAAAATTAATTATGTAACAATTATTCATGGCACACGTAGTGCTTAACAATGTTCAAGTTGGCTCCGCGATGAATAAATAGATGCAAATGTTCTTCCCCTGACCTGAGGAAGGAGCAGAGCACCTCATGGCCAGCGTTTGTTAAAAGAAGGGCTCGCTGATGTTTCTAGTGTTTATTTCATCACACCTAAGGCGGTTTTTCCCCCTCACACTCTTCTCATATTTGGCCCCTCCATGTGGCAAGCAGAGCGGGTTAAACCTCTCCTTGGGCAACCCAGACGTCTCCTCTACCTGCATAACCCACTGGCAATGGGCTCAGATTGGACTTAATGTATCCCCAGCTGGAGCAGTCCTGTTTAATTCACTTTTGCAGAAATGGGACACTCTGGGCCTGGAAGTCCCACTGGAAAAGCCAAGGAGTAGCAGATTGAGCCTTCGTGCTTCATTCTGACAATGCTAACCAAAAAAAAAAAAAAAGCAAAAAGCACACTCTTCCTTCTGGCTCTTCACAGCTTAGTAAGGTGGAACACCCCTCGGAAAAACAAGAGAAGATCTACTATCATTGATATGCATCATTAACAGAGAGGGAAAGACAAGCAGGAAGAGAAGAGAAGAAAAGTTTGTTCGGACAGTAAAAGACGAGCTGCAGGCTACCATCATCCTGCTAATAATCAACAGCTTGCTTTTGTGTTAAAAGCTGTATGTCATCAGCGGACTGCCAGAAGCAGCGTACATACGATGCATATATAAGTGCTTCGTGATGTAATCAATATTTAGGAATCAACATGCCACTTCTAAAACGATGCAAGTTAAACAGAATTGGAGTTTTGAGATTGAACTAGTGAGACAACACATGGTATATGTGACCGTAGAGCCCGAGGCAGAAGGAGCACAGTGAATGACAACAGAGAGCAAAAATGAATATCGATGTGTTTATCATGCTTTTATAAGATTTCTCCACACAGATATTTAAATACTTCCTAAAGTTTTTCATGGAACCTTCCTGCCTGGCTAACTCCTGCCGGTGCCCTGGCCATGCTCCCTGGTTATTATTTCCACCTGTTTCTTGTTTATTTCACCTGTCTCTTGCTATTACTTGTATGCCGTGTCTCTAGTGTTAGTGTGCTTTCAGCTCCTACTCCTAGTTTCCAGTGTTTACTTCTACCTGTAGTAGTTTTCTGTTTTTGACCTCACCAGCCTGTTTGTGGATATGACTGTGGATTATGTTATGACCCGTGCTTTGAATCCGTACCACAAGGCCTAAATAAAATAAAAAAAAGCCTTTGCTATTACATCCTACCATGTCTAGCTGCTCACTGTTACATGGTGCAATTTGCTCTGCAGCACTCAGCACAGACAAACACACTTGGTTTAGCCATTGGGTAAATAATGTTGGATGATGACCAGGCGGGCATTGGCTGCAGTGCCTTAGATGGTGTGTGCGTGCGCGAGGAAGCAAAGGGGGCCTCCCTGAGTACACTGCGGGCCAGGGGGCAGGGTCAGCGCCGCCCCCATCTTTGATTGGCGTCCATCAGGCGGTCGGGTTAATGATGAATAAGAATGACAAGGTGCAGGCTTGACTGATTACACGATTACAGCCTACCATAAAAAGTAAAAGAGGAGAGAACACACCAGGCAGAGAGCACCTTGCCCTTTGTAACTGCCTTCTCAGAAATTGTAAACACCACCAAAATCCACATGCCACAAACACGCACACACATACCTGCACACACAGTTCCTGAAACTGTCATGTTTCATTGCCGAGCTGCCAATCAGCATGGTGTTTGATTAGGTTTCATGTTTCTGCACTCGACAAGAAAATCACTCGTTCCTCAGTGACAGTCCGCGACAATGAGTTCATCATTTGCCTCTCAGAGTTTATCTTATATTACTGGGCATTGATGAATCTATTAGAGTCTTCATTTGCAATATGTGAACTTTTTTTTTTTATCCTTGTCATGTATCTATGATCCATGATTCTACATATATATATATGTATATATATAAATGCATTATTGATAATAAAAAAAAGCAATAGATTCTACCTAACAAATCCTTTACGTCTATAATCTTAGATGTATCCAAATATACCCAAACATATAAAAACGGTATGCTAGCAGGAGTGGACGGGGGCGGGAAAGTGGATACGAGGGGTCATGTGGCATGATCGCTAGTGAAATGAACAATGTATCACACAGAACCTAAGGGTCTGGAGTCGAGCTTCAGCACAGCCTCGCTGCGCACTGAGGCTGTTTCATGTAAAAAGTTCATAATTAGTCCCACAGTGGCTAAATGTTAAAACAGAGATAGAGATAGAAGATAAGAGTGCTTATCGTGTACCGCTTTAACCTGAGTGAAAAAGAAACCGCTGCTTTTCTCTATTCGCTCTCGTTGTCAGTAGGGCATTATCTAGTGCTTCTTGCTGTGAACAAATTAAACAAACATAATTCTCTCACTTCTAAAACTTGTTTCTTGCTTAAAGGCGAAAAGAGCAAGCCGTTATTGTTGAGCGGTCATTTTTTTTAACACAACCCCTTTTGTATTTTTTTTCCGCTTCTTTTAAATGCAGTCTGCAATGGTTAGCAATTAAAATAAGTGTTGTTTGTATCATTTTCTTTAATTAGTAAAAAAAAACAAAAACCAAAAGGCTTCATTAAATCTCAGTAGTTTTGCTCCTGCTTGTTTGTTTTTCATCTTTACCATAGCCATAGAAATTCCCTATGTGAAAATCTGGTAGCGTTTTACATGCAATCTTTTAAACCCACTTTAATGAGAACATCGAATATGACCGCGGTGAACAGTAACCCGCACATCCGGCATCATTTTACGCCTTCTAGTTTTTGCCCCCCCCCCACCAAAAAAAAAAAAAAAGGAGTGACGGTGTTAGGAAGCATGGTTTTACCCCCCGTATTCTATCTGGGGTTAATATTCACAGGGGTGGAGCAGAGGTTTTGTAATTGGTTGCCTCTTGATAGACCCCTCCCCCTATCCTGAGCTTTGCCCACCAGTGTCACCCAGGGGTCAGGGAGAACATCCTCACTGGGGCCGTGAAGGATTCACTGCTCGTTCTACAGACCTCATTACACACTGAACAATCTCCGACCCCTCCTCCCTGTCTGTCTGCCTCCCTCCCTCCCTCCCTCTCTCTCCCTCCCTCTCTCTCTCCCTCCCTCTCTCTCTCCCTCTCTCTCTCTCTGTCTCTCTCTCTCTCTCTCTCTACTGGCCATCCTCTGTTTCTTTCTGGGGGCTGGAACAGTTTTGATTATTTTGGCAGGAAAGACAGTGCCAGCTGCCTCATTAGCCGTGGCCGAGCGGGTCCAGGCACTTCCCCAATCACGCAGCGGCGTCAGGGGAAGGGCGCAGAGACGGCTGCTCTCCCACTCAACCTCAGGTCAAAGGAATTAATAAAAGATCACATTGCGCAGCCTCTCTGATCTTGACTAAATTCAGTCATTCACCAGTGAGTCATTAACACCTCATACTTAGCACCCGCAGCCATTCAGTCAGGTGGACATCCACAATGAATGAGCCAAATGATAAAACTGAAGAAATTGGAAGTCAGAATTCAGCCTAGCATGCACTTATTTTAAGTAATAAAATGCAAAAAAAATGCTCATTATAGAAATAATAAATCATTTTAAAAACGCAGTTGCGATAAAGCCTTCATGCATCCGCAGCGGAAGAATTCATCGTGGAGTTTTCTCGATTCCCTTTCTGATTAAAATCTCTCGAGAAACTCGGAACAGAAAACAAATATGGCTCAGTGCTGAGGATGAGAATGTTCTTATTCAACAAGTTGAATAATGATAATTATACAAATCGCCACAAGCAGCAATTATCGGGGTCCAAGCACCATGACTCACGGCATGAAGCACTCATGCACACGACTGGTGACCACACAAAGCTTTTCTGTGTTTATTCTTTTATAAGGAAATTAAAACGAACTCTAACGAACATACATTTAATGCCTGAGGTTCCGATTTTTGATACTCTGACATCAAGATCTCAGGGAGCTGACAAAAAAACCTGACTGGTTCAAGAAAATAGGTTGCGTATTTTGTGAAGATTATCTCAAACACTAAACAAAGGAACCTGGAAGAAAAAGTCTGACTGTACAATTGATTCAGGAAGCATGAATCAAGGTATGAAATGCAGCAGCGTATAGAGCCGCCATTTAACCGGTTTGCCTGTGTTGGTGGGAAGCGTGCATGCCACATCGTCCTGGTGGAAAAAGAATGCTAATAAGAAAATATAATAAAACATCATAACAAAATAATAAAACCAACACATGCTTTAACATCTAATAATCTTATAAGCTACAGGCTGCTGTGAAATCACTTAGAAAAAACAATGAGTCGATAAAGTTTTTCCTCAATTTTTGCAATAAAGATGTAAAAAAAAATGCAGCAATATTCTAGACCATTAATTGTTGACCATATCATCTGTAATCCCAACTCTCTGTTATAGAAACAATTCCACGTTTGCATTAAACTACTGTAGTAAAGTGTAAATGTGAGTCTGGTTTCATGGTTTTTTTAATTTGTGTCACCTCATCTCCTTAGACGTGAAGAACCTGGAGAACTTCCACCTGGTGGAGAGCGTTCAGGAGCAGGTGAACGCGGCGCTGCTCGATTACGTCATGTGTAACTACCCTCAGCAGACAGACAAATTCGGCCAGCTGTTGCTGCGGCTGCCTGAGATCCGCGCCATCAGCCTGCAGGCCGAGGAATATCTTTACTACAAGCACCTGAACGGCGACGTGCCCTGCAACAACCTGCTCATCGAGATGCTGCACGCAAAACGCGCCTGAACGAAGCTTTTCACTACGCACACACTGCTCCCAGACAACACTCTTGCAGTCCAGCATCATCAGCAGCTACAGCATCGAAAACATGCACTCAGATGCCTCCACACGTCAGTGCTGTGCTCACGCTGCGCTGCATGGTTCATGTTGATTCCGTGGTTTGGGCCAAAACAGAGAATAGGAGAGAGGGAGTCAATAAACACTTGAAAATGAGCTTTTGGATGACGGGGAATCCGTTTAGCCCCCAATCCGATCCAACAGAACAGTGATGTAATGACTTCTGATCTCTTGGTACAGTTCTGATCAAGTCACCTGTTTTGCGAGCAGCTAAACTTAAGATATAATCATTTCCCCTCACTGAGGCTGAACGCACGAGGGGTCGAGATGGCACATTTCATTTCTTCTCCGAGACTCGGACCTGTCATTTCTCTTGACAGCCGATCAGATGGCTCCGTTCATGACGGAGCTTGAGCGAAGTCAGTCATCTGGATCAGTCACCCACAGAGACACTTCACCAGAAATGTGCATAAGACAAACAAACAATATACATCTGTTCAAATAGCAGGACTTTCTTCCTCATACTCAAGAGGTTAAAACATGCACATTTCCTCCTGAAAAAAAGAAGTCAGTTTATGAACTTTTTACCACTGAACCAGTACCTGTTCTTTCAGTTCTAAGTTATTAAACAGTTATGTTTATCAGTATGGTTTCACTGATGCAGTGTTGAAGAAAGGAACACTATAAAACTGTTAGATTGTAAAGATATTATAAGATCGTTTTTAAAGGCCCCTTAAACCCCCTCGTCACGATGTGGAAGACATTGTTGCAGAGTCAAGATGAAGAAATACTGCCTCAGTCCAAACCAGACCAAAGCCTGCTGCAGAACAAACACAACAAACAAACAAACAAACAAACAACCTTTACTGTCAGTATTATGTGAGTCTTGCCTTATTTTATTACCATGCTAGCTAACTGTGCTGATGTGAACTATAACA
>JAQQZR010000007.1:2100488-2114896 GCA_030068235.1 Notoglanidium macrostoma
ATATGATAGTATTAATGTAATACAACTAAGCAGAGGTGTTTACATTCATGTGGTCATGTGGGAGAGAACTGTGATGTAAAGTGGAGGTGAGCTAAATTGCAAAGCAATGAATTCTTATAAAAGAAAAAAGAGAGAAAGAAATCTGTTCCTCTGGTTTGGTTTCTTCAGTGTGTACAGTTTTCATCTCGACCAGTACTTAATGATGTCGTGAGACACTAAAATCAGAAAGGAATCTCACTTTATATTTGTGGTTCAGGCTGTTTGGTCATTGGATCAATTTTTAACTGACTGTGCGAACTTTTTTCCCCTTTCCTGCCAACTTTATTTCACGTCTTTTTTGTTCTCCTTTCTAAATGTATGTCACTGCTTAAGCATAAGCATAATTTATTGTGTACTGCTTTTACCCATGTGTGTGTAAGCACAAGGGCAGTCAATAATGATGTATTTGTACATTAAAGCATGTTTTTAAGATGTATATACACGAGCCAAAAAGGTGATCCCGACACGAAACATCTGTCCATCTCTGATGAGAGGCGCGTTCAAGTGAAGTCATGTGACTGTGGCAACTTTGTTTTCCGACATTTTCCTCTCAGCCGTGCGTGTGTTCTATACCAAAGACAGCATCTGCCCTTTGACTTGTAGTTACCTGGTCTACATCACAACTGCATAATGAACAACAGCTCAGATCTTTTTTTCAGAATGGCGGTGTGGACGTTTAGTCTGGGGCTCGGGATGTCTTACGCAAGTATTGGGTCATGATTAGTGTTGGGACAGTAATCATTCTGAACATTCATGAATGTTTGCCTCAATTACCAATGAACGTAATTATGGTGGTCTCATTATATTTATTGAATTTTGACATGAAAACAAAAATAAAAGCTCTTTACTTTGTATATATTAGCATCGTAAGTTGAGTCGTCTTTCGAACACGGCTTCATCATTTAAATCTTGTCCCAAATCTACTCATGACATAATGGGTGGTGAACACAGCAGTGATCACGTAATCAGCTCAAACACTACACTGGGAATATGTCCTGCTGTACATTTTAAATACAAAATTTACACCTTTCTCAACAGGGGTGGTGTGATAAATTACCTATAAGACCAGATAAATGCAGTCTGTCATGTTATTGAGAAGCATAAACTCCTGTCGTGAAGACTTTCCAGTGTCGCAAAAGGTACTTTTCTTTACAACACCCTGACACCTGAGACTCCTTCCTTAAAAGCTAAACGAATATCTCTTAACAGAAAATGTCCTTTGTTAAATAACAGAAAAAATCAGTTCATAATAAATCTTAAAGCACCCACTATACAGGTCCCTGTTAAAGAGCTGTTACGAGAGAAATGATGACCTGATCGAACAACACACTGTATTATAACATAAAAATATGTAATTAAAATGTTATACATTACAATATAAATGTTAAATAAACCATTTACATGATAGCCAGAACTACTGTCAGAGCTGCTGTTATAGAAAATGCTTTCTAATTTGAGAATTCAACAGCGCAGTAGTATAAGTACATTTTAATGAAGTGTGATTGGTGTCTCGTGACCATATATGATGATCATTTGTCCTGAAATTATCTGCAGCAGCCTTGTCCACAAAAGTGTATGTTTGGAGAATGTGAGTTACTCTACAAGCCCTGAAAGCCACCGCCTGAGTCACTTCCTGCCACGGACAGTTTCATCACACACTGTTACTACACATTCAATAAAATACTACCATGCAAAACATTTCCTCCTTTTATATTTACATAGAAATGGATAATAAACAGGTGGAAAGACACTGCAAATCAGGCTGATATATATATGGCAAATGTATTAACACAAAACAACAATAACAACAACAACAACAATAATAATAATCATCAAATTCAAAAATTGTTGAATGTTTTTAATGATTTCTTTTTTATTCTTTCAATAATATCAATAAAAATAAACTGTGCACAATAACAGTTAAATAATATTTTGTATTTAATGACTTACGACTCATTTAATTTTCCCACATTTAATGTGACACAGCAACCAACAAAATTCAAATTAAAAACAAATACAAATACTGTAGGGAAAAGGAAAAGAAATACTTAGAACCCGGTGGCATAATGTTCACACCCCTTAACTAATACTTTAGGTGTTAAAGCACCTTCTGCTTATAATACAGCACTCAGTGTCTTTGGGTAAGAGTCTGCCAACTTAGCACATCTTGATTTGTCAATGGTTATTCCACACGTCTTTGCAGAAATGCTCCAAATCTAACAAATTCCAAAGAGATTTCCTGTGCACAGCCCTCTTCAGGCCATTCCACAGGGTTTCTATATGATTTAGAGCTGAGCTTTCCAAAATCTTGATCTTCTTCTTTTAAACCCATTCTTTCCTTACTTTGGATTTGTACTTTGGGTTGCTGGGAGGAGAAAATTTATTTCCTCTTTAGCTGTCTAGCAGAGGCCTACAGATTATATGCTATAATATATTGGAGTTTAGAGCGATCCACGATTCCCTTTGTCTTGACTAGAGCCCCAATCCCATCTGAAGAGAAGCTGCTCCATAGCCTGATGCTGCCACCACCATGCTTCGCCATGGATATGGTATACTCTGGCTGTCTTGTTTTTGGGCCAAACATATCTTGTAGAATTATGCCCAATCGGTCATAAAAAGCCCAAAAGGCCTTTTTTTATGAGAAAGGGCTTCCATCTAGCCACCCTAGTTAGAAGACCACCTTATTGTTGCTGTAGGTCTCTCAGCAGCCTCCAATTTATGGGGATAATCAGAATCACTTCGTGGATGGCCAGCATGTAATAATTACTTTTGGACATGAGTTTGAATGTGATTGGTGAATTCTAAGCACTGTCACATGCTTCATTTTTCCTTTTCCCTAATTTCCCTAATTTCCTTTTCGATTTGTTTCTCACGTGAATTTTACTGGCAGCCATATCACATTAAAGATCCGACATGATTTATCATGGATCCAGTTTTTTTTTTTTTTTTACATCATGACAAACCCTGCAATTTTGACAGGGGTGTGTAGACTTCTTTCCACTGTATAAAAGAGCACAGAGACAAATGTATTAACACCCCAGAAACGATATTACTGTGTATCCTGTTTATACACTGTGTTCACAGTTATCATGAAACTAAGCCAACAAAATGCACACTTGATTTGAGATATACAGTACATGAAAAATAAGGAGCGTATGTTTCAGTTAAAGCTCACTGCTGTGCTGCTGTAGAGATGAGTTTAATGCATAGCATGAGTGCAGCTCTGTGCCTATGGGAACATGGAGACTGCATGAATCTGCCTTTCCTTCTACAGACTGGACTCCACTATCCTAAAACACAAACATAAAATGTAGACATGAGTATGACATACTTGAATAAGGAAGTGCTTCAAAAACACATAATAATAACTGTATGTATTCACACTGAAGATGTAATGCTGTATGAATGCTGTATGCAGTTGCAGCTCATCGACATATTAGCCATTCAATAAATATGAATCATCATGAAGTCCTCATTCACAACTCTGTATATTTTAAATCCTATTGAAATACTAATTACCTCTTTTCACTGACAAACAATTTGATTTAATGCCAAAGCACCATTTATTTAGTCACCTTTCTATGTTTCGATGTTGCACAGTTGCAGGACAATGTGCTCACTTCCCCTTTTCACTCCATGGAATTGTTATTATTGCACCTAGTTGTCAAAAATGAAAACTGCACCAAGTGTTAATATAGGTCCATTGGGGAACAAACCACACTGCCCCATGGTCGCTCTATGAACTTTTCAGTGAAAGAAGAGCATCGGATAGAACCGTTAATGAAAGGGTTGCCAGAGTGTGTGGGGTTTTTTTACACCAAAATAGGCTTGTTTAAATATACTCTATTACTGCAAAGATCATTTCATAGCAAATAGCTGCAATTAAATATTTTCAATTTTCACAAACACAGCTGAACAAAGACATGAGCTGATAAAGTGTGTGATAGTTGGCTATGTTGACGCTTGTTCTTTATGCCTGTGTGTAAAGTAAACCGCATATAAGTCTGTAAATCAACAATATGTACATTGTGTGAATTGTTCACGTTCCTTCACCCATATGTTTTGCTTCTTGTCCATTTAGACAACAATGCAACCAAACATTTTACAGCAGAGCTTTGAGGTTAAGTAAAGGTTCAGAGATGACACTTGCAATAGCCTCAGATGCAGCCGACTGCTGCAAAAACTACTCAAGCATTGTTTAGTAGGTTATTATTACTTGAAAAAACTTTGTATCCAAATACAATTGGATAGAAATAGATGGTTTGAGCTTATTTTTGTTTGTCTCTTAAATACCCCAAGGTCTGTATCCATTATGAAAAAAAAAATCACATGGTGTTTTTTGTTGTTGTTGTTGTTGTTTTACATGTAAAAAAAAAATGGGGATGTCTTCCATAAGGGAAGGCAAAGGTGAAAATGATGTTGTGGTCACATCATCCCAAGTTTACTGAAATAAAAGTGTAAAATATATGGAAAACCTCAGATTCCTGCTGCAAATACGCTGCGGCTCCTTATACAGAATAAACTTACAAAACTTCTAAACGAAATGTAAACATTAAGGTTAATCAGAGTGTATTTGATTGTCATGCTAAACGGTTCCTCAAAAAAAAATTGCAGGAGATTTTAAATGAAATACAGTGAAGGTCGTCGTCTTTCATTTAAATGCATGTATTATGTATTAAGTTTATCTCAAAAGAGGGACACCAAAAACACTGCTCTGTGTTTTCTATCATTATTAGTCATTAGGAAAAAAAAAAGTGGAGGGGGGGGGTTAAGTACCTGGACCTCGCTCTCAGACATTCCATTAATTACTTGGACAATGGCACAACTTTAGAAGCAGAATTTTCAATTTTAAAACCAGGACAAAAAACAGGGAGATGGAGAAAGAGAAAAACGAACGCGTATGTATTCAGCTCCTCCATGCTATACTGGCACTTAAATCCTACAGACCTTCCATAAAAAAAGACTCAAGGTTATGTACGATTGAAAACCCCCACAAACAACCACTTCAGAAATCCATTTAGAGTCAGTGCAGGAGCATCTAATTCAAACATGTTGTTCTGTTAAAATGGTTGCGCTCTGGCTTCAAAAACTCTCCTTCTTCCCACTCATGTTGATCTGGCCTCTTTGTAAAAGCGATTAAACTCCCATCTTCTGAAGAAAAGACACTATTACAGGAGTCCAGATGCTTAGTTCAAGCAGGCAGTTAGACACGGAAAATGACCTTTTGTTGTCAGAAATGTTTGGCTGCTGGGGTTATAATACACCAGCTTGCTCTGATGAGAAAGATGATGGAGCGCATTCTTCGTGTGAAACCATCTTTCTTGTCATATCACTGAACATTCAAGATATTCAGATGAGAAACTGTCAAAATCCTACGATCCTTTTTTCCCTAATTAACCAATGAACTTTCCTCCTGCAGTGAAGCTGCAGAGGAGTGATGGCCATTTTGCCACACTGAGATGTGAAACATGGTGATGTGCAATTATTCTGAAATAAAAAGAAATGTGCAAATACTTCAAGTTGCCTTTGGAGAAATTCAGCCCTTTAAAATGAGAGATGGGTATATCCAAGGTCAGCGCTTCATTGTGTCTCGTCCAATTGAATACAAGCAGATTCAATGGTTGAGTGTTTCTTTGTTGGCTGACAATGGCAGCGTGGTCTTCAGACACAGCATGTTTGATAAATCAGCCTCATAATGTCACTCAAGGTCACCTCAGGTAGCCTTGAGGGCCAAGTGTGTGTCTTTACCAGTGGGAATAAGATGTTCCCTGGCTGCCTTTATAATCACAGGTCTAAATTTTACCCAAAATGATGCCACGCATACAGGTTATATGAACATGCATATATAAATATATGAATTGAAATCTTTAAAAATAATAAAGACATGCATATACAGAAGAAACACTCAATGGACAGCAGAACACACAAACACTGGAAAGTCTGTATGGACCCTCATGTGGTGGACGTGTGCGTGGAGTGTGAGCAGCATCTCCAGTGAAGCCGTCCATCCTTGAATTGTGACCCAATGATGCAAAGCTCAGAGGGCAAAATGTTCACACGTTCATGCACAGGAAGAATCACAAATCACACAAAATAAACAGGAGAATCACCCCAAAGCCCCTCACATTCTGTCTCACATACACTGGCACGAAAACACCAGCTGGGGAACTTTGGATGCTCAGACTCTCTTGACAAGCTTGAAATTATAAAGCTGAAGAAAAATCAGAAGGACACATTTAAAAGTGTTACATTTTTTTTTAAATAGTGCATTTACTAAGGAATGAAAAGAATGCTGGCTATAAAATGACATTTTCACATTCATAGATGTGTTTTTTTTTCCCCCCAGGTACAGTATGCACAATTTCTATCAAGGTTAATGAGGAGCTGAATTTGGACTAGGTGCTGTCCTTGATTTATTTTTTATTTTTTGCTAAACTAATCCACTAAGCGTGTCTTTATCCACTGTCAGATACCTCAAACACATCTCTTAAACCAGGCAATTCACACACATTTAACAGAGGACAATGACAGAAAGACAAGGCAATCTGAGGATAGCTCAAAGGATAGCGACAAAGCTTAAAAGCCTAGAAGCAGCAGGAGATGAATAGAAGTTTCTTGCTTCTTTTATTTATGCTGGTTTAAAAAAAAGTGTTGAGAAAAACACTTGGCACTTCCTCCCTGTCTTTTTCCTTTGATAAACAGCTGTTCATAAACACCAGATAGGAAATAAGTACTTATTTAGTCTGCCAGTAGCTCCTTGGAGACAGTGCGGTGGTGGCGTCCCAACTGCAGCTACTTGATATCAGAGGCCTGTGTGAGCCAAGTGAACATGACACACTTAGAAAAAAAAAAGAGCCACATCACATGGGCTGGAGCTCTGGACCATCAAAGGGAATGAGAGTAGAGCTCCAGGGACCTGCATCTGTTCCAGCATGCTGAGGCTGGATCTCATCACCTGCTGAGAGAACAGGCCGAGCCTGTCAAGCTGTCATTGACCTGTGGCAGTCTTGGCCACCCCCTCCTGACACTGATTTGCTTTAGAGTGTGCACGTAATGTGTGTGTACTTGACAGGAGGTCTCATGTCTTGGCTTCGTAGCATGTGAATTGTGCGAGTGTGTAAATGTTAAGGATAAGTGATTGGCTGCTAGAGAGTTCAACGATGACGACTTTAAATGACTCCATCAGCAATTAGCCATTTTGAGCAGACTTTAACAATGACTCACACTTGCTCAGTGACCTGTCCTACTAACACATAGCATGGAGCAATCGTTTAGAGCCAGAATTTAACCAAGATGTATCTTATATCTACCTATCCTCTAACTCTAATGACTGTTGCGTTCTGCAGAATAGCAATTTGTCTTACACTCTTCCCCATCAAAGCATGTCTCTAACGCATATCTTTTGTTTTTCCAAAACCATAACCTCAGTCTTCCCTGAAAAGCCGACTTATGTAGGCCCATCTATTATCAAAGATGGCAAAAGCCACTACTGATATGATGCAGTTTTCCTCCTTATTATGATGAAGCCAGAAGTTAAGGAAGAGAATTCTGATCCATGAATGCAAGACATAGAAAGAGCAAGGGCAGAAGTCTGCAGCTACGGCAAGTGAATTAGATCAATACTTTTCACAGACAGAAAAAGACAGTCTTCTCTAATGTGGGAAAAAAATGCTTCTGGCAATATGGAGAGCAAGCTACCAAGACGGAGAGAATTTTTTTTTCCCCAGACTGAACACAATCTACTGCACTCATGCACTTTTCAAGCTCTAATCAAACATTGCCACCGCTTGGCAAGGAAAAGTTAAAGATCGGATAAACTGGGAAAGGCTGTAAATTTATTGGGTTATGCAGCAATTAAGTTAATGCATCATGTAATTATCTGTTATTCTATCGAGCATATTTTACAGTGGTGCAGTGGGCAGCAATGCCGTTTCATAGCTCCAAGGTCTCTCATTCGATCTGTAGAGAAATTCAGCCCTTTAAAATGAGATACGGGTATATGCACAGATGGTTCGATCTGCGTCTGTGCTGAGTTTCTGTGCAAGTTCTCCCCTTGTCCATGTGGGTGTCATCAGGTTCTCTTGTTTCCAGCCATTTCCCATGCTGGTAGATGGACACTTCTGCTTCTTTCTTTGGGCTGTTCCCTGTTCGGGGTCGACCCAGCAGATGGCCTTGGTGGTAGGTGGAATGGCTACTCTAAATTGCCCCTAGGTGTGAATGAGTGTGTGAATACCCACGCATATTCCCACTGTATTAATAATGTGTGTCTCAGGGGAATCTTCAATGGGCTGAAAAGAGTACTGCTAATTTCTCATCATGCATGTTTTTTTTTATAAAATAATGTACATGTTTCAGCTTTTTGCAGAAGATTAAATTTAGAAAGAAAAAAAAATGGGGGCGGGGTCATCCTGGAAGATACCGCTCCCATCAGGAATGAAATGTTTCATGACAGGATAAAGTTGATCAGTCAGCTGAATTTTGTCTTGATTTGCAATGACTCTTCCCTCTAAGGTGACAAGTGGGACCACACCATGCCACACAATGTCTCCCATGCAGTACAACAGATCAGGGGTCAAGCATTTAGGGCTGCACCATTCTCTAGCTTGGTCTCTATGGATGACCATATCTCTTTTTTCCACATCTCTGCAGACCCGTGCCTGTGGTTTTCACACCACTGAACTCTCAAATGTGCAACAGTTTGATTACTTATTGCATAGACATGAGGTTCATGAGGTTCATAAGGTTCAACATCACGTGCATTCGGAAATGCTTTTCTGCTCACCATGGATTTAAAGAGTGGTTATTAGGTTTACAGTATTTGAGTCAGCTTAAATCAATTTCACTGGATGGACATTGTCCCAAAGCAGCTTTATAGAAATCCAAACAAAACTTTAAATCAGTCCCTAATGAGCAAGGAAGAGGCAATGGTGTCAAGGAAAAATTCCCTGAGATGGCATGAGGAACTTTGAGAGGAACCAGACTCAAAAACAAACCCATCCTCATCCGGGTGACACCAGATTGTGTGTCAGTACTCATCCACAGCTGTAGACTATTGAGTCACACAGTGCTGTGTGTGTGTTGGGAGGATCCTGAGTACGAGCATCAGGTTCATTTTTTTTTTTTGCATTAGAGTTTTAAGTCTATAATGTCTAAGTGATGTTTTCCACAGTTCCATGATTGGGGACTTAAGCATAAACTGTTTTAGCAATATCAGTATATCTCTCCAAAGCTAAAGCCCAAGCTTTATAATACATTGTGAAAGTGTGTTCAACCAACATTTCTGATCTTTCTGGAATGCAACAAACCCAAAGACTGAGGTAAATCTGGTAAACAATTATTAGATGGGTATTGGTGTCAAATAACTTAATTTGGGAAAGGCATTGTTGCCGTGAACCATATTTAACTTGCTTACTCAGTCACATTAGATAGAAGATAGAAAGCTTGCCAGAAAGTTCAATACGACATCTGGTTCAGGAGTTATAAAGCTATGGTTTGCAAATTGCTATTTGTTGTTGTGATTTGTATATCCAAAAAAAAAGTCTTTTTTTTCCAGCACCTCTGTTTTTTCAGTGTTTTCCAGGGCATATTGATAGCGTTAACAAAAACCACTTCTTGTGTAGACTATCACTTTCTGGTTTAAATCTGAATAGAAAAACAGATACAAATACGTTAAGCACTAAACGGATACAGAAACAGAAGTGGATTTTTATAGTCGATGCGTAATTTACTCAACTATAAATTGAGTTATATTATAATTATATAAAAACAAATTTGAATTTAAAAATGTCACTGAGCACTGTTGAGTTTTTTTCCTTTTTGTAAACTCAAAAAAACAAAACAAAAACAGAACCGCTGAAAGTCAGACGTAATTAAACTGAACACAGACAAAAGGTTACTTGAGGTGAACGTTAATGTAACATTTGAAAGCGTGACAGATCAAGATCAAGCGCTCGTATTTCTGAGAAAAAAGTAAAATGAGGGAATGTTATTTAGCTGCATTTTACTCTTGTGCAGGCAGGTAAAGACGATTGAGGAGCAAACAGAAAGAGCACAAAGCAGCAATTAATGAAGTGTAAATATTTCAAACAAAAGCTTGTTAAGTGAAATAGACTAATGTCAGTAGTGTCACATTACAGCTTTCGTGCAAGGGGCTTGATATACTAGGTTTATCCTGTTTATTTTTGGCATTAGTGATAGGGTAATGCCTTAATGTAGTGATTTAGTACAGTTTGTAGATTTAATTAAAATTGTTTTTTGATTTCTCAATTACTAGATTAGTTGATTAGGAAAAAGAAGTGAGATCTTATTCTATTCTAGAAAAATAATAATAATACTTTATTGCTACCCTAATACAGACAGAGAGAGAGACAGAGAGAGAGAGAGAGAGAGAGAGAGAGAGAATAGATGACAACTGTCACACAATCATGTCATCTGTCATATCACACTTTTCTGTACATGCTGACTTAGCCTAATAGCATGCATAATAGTCAGGAGGTCACATCCAGGTTGGTGTCCTGCAGATCTAATGGATTTATCTCAAGCTCCTGACCCGCATTGGCAGTAAACAGGAAAATGCTTGCAGGAAGGAAGTGCTCTATTTTTCTTTTCTTTTTCCCCCCAAGTGATGTAGACTGCTGTATATGCTGGACACAGCTCAATTTGTCAATAAATATCAATAATTAAGTAACTGCAGAGAGGTGTAGGAGAATAAACGACAACATGTAAATCTTCCTTTCATTAACAGTAACTGCTGTAAAGCTGCCTTTTTCATCTTTTCCGGAATTCAATTCAGCAGTATCGAGCAGAATTACTCCCTGACAAATGCACAAACTGCACATGTTCATGTTTTACTACGGTCAGCATCTATAATATACTCACTATATTCAAACAAAATCAACAAAATGTTATTTTATGTCAAAACAATATGGCTTTAATTAGTAAAAACTGAGATGACTGGAACATCAGATGTCAATTACCACTTACCAGTTCATCATATTTTCCATCACGCAAATGCCAATACAAAGTTCGAATTTTATTTTATACCATGAGATAAAAATCAAATTGATGGATTAAAATTAATTTAAGGACTCATTCAGACAGGAATCCAAGCTGTTCCATAGGTTTCACAAGCCTTACTTCTGATCTCTTGACTATGTTGAGGATCACCTGCTTGCAGGAACACTGAGCTTGAGGTCAACACTCGGCTGTAGGAAGTGATTTCATGAGTGAAAAGATGTCAACTTGTTTTCCTTTTTTCCTTTCCTGTTGTGCTCTGATAGCGACTTCCTCTCTAGTGGGAGTGGAAGTGGGGTGTTGCTCTCCAGTCCACCCACGGCACAAGCGGAAATGTCCGTCACACACACTCCACCATTTCAATGGTTCGGGGGTGAAAAGGGGTGGAGCCAGGGCAGACGAGCAGCTCTATATAGCATTCTGCATGAATGATTAATCAACATTCGCCAGTCACCAGGATGAGTGTTTCCTTCCTTGCTTTTTTATCTCTCACGTATTTCAGACCCATTCACAAAACACACACAGGGCTGCCAGGGCACAGTGACCTAGACTAGTGGGTTTAGTGTTGCTCACAACGGATGAGCAGGAAACATGGAGAGGTTCTGAACAGCAAAAATATCGCAAGGAGAAAATCGCCTCGTTTTCCCGGAGCGAATTAAATACAATCACTGGTCACATAAACCCTGTGAAGTTCTGATAAATAAAGGCTGTAAAACCACATTCACGAGCGTAATGATTAAAGGTATGCATGACACACTGTCCTTAATGATGCCTGTGTGAGCTCAGAAGCGAGTGCTGGTGGTCTACCCTTCTTCCTGCTCTAACTTTTGGCAGTGGGATTCAGGTGGCTGCAGCAGTGTGACATAAGTTGTTCACCGTTCTCTTCCTCTCCTCGTTGAAAGATTAGTAAGAGCAAGTGTCCTGTCAGTGATGCCCCAAGTCTCAGGAAATAACATCGGTGGCTGGCCGCGTCTAACGAGGATGTGAGACGCCCCGATGGCACATTAACGACCGGTCTCAGACGGCCAGCCACATCTCCAGAACAAAAGAAAGCGCAGCTGCTTTGATGAGAATTGGTTTAAATGGGAGAATAGCTACAACAATAACATGGGCACCACATCAAAGAAGACGAGAACCGGGAGCTTTGCTGCACTTGGGTTTTAAAGCGCTTGCTGTTTTTCCCGTATAAAACACGTACTTGTATAGATTCTATTTTTGGCAGACCTTGTGAGAATGCTTAACAAGGAGTCATATGTACATATAAACACATAATATATGATCATTCTGATGTTGATTAATAGTGCAGAGCAACTTGTTATGCAGGTTAAAGAAGTAAAAAAAAAAACTGTGTAGTCGTAGAGGCGGAAATGCATCGTCAAGAGAAGTTATCCTTCTCTGTCTCTTCCCCGCGTCTGAGAGAGATGGCAGAGCTGTCGTGTTGCTGGGTAGCAAATGTGACAACACACTGCAGGTGTGAAAAAAATTAGTGCGGCACCTCCGCTACTGAGTAACATGCGTGCGAATCAGATCTCTGTGGGAGAAAGAGAGAGAGAGAGACTGTGTGTGTGTGTGTTAGAGGGAGAGAGAAGTCCTGTGGCTGACAGCAGGTCCCTTGTCAGGATATGTAACCGCACACTGCCAAAACAGGAAGCTCACAACTCCCTTAGTGACTGACACACCCTGGCTCGCTGGTGGAAGTCCACACAGAATTCATGCTGGACTGCGAGATCTCATGTCTCAATGTCTCAGCACAGTAGATTTGGCCTTCTCTCCCACTTTAGCATTAAAGGCAAGTGCTTTGTCCATGAATCTCCTGAATCTCTTCAGATCCAGTAACTCGTCTTAATATTATAATCAATGTCATTTGATTTTCACAAATATCTTGTTATTAATACAAATCACAAAACCAGCAATCCAGATCAAATTATGTTCCATGCATGTATTTGTTTGGCGAGTCTTTTATACTCGCTGAGTGAATTTGAAAGGAAAAAAAAAAAAAAAAACAACAAAAAAAGTCTGAAGGACACAGAAGGCCCAAATTATATGAGAGTATGAGGTACGCTGTGTCAAATGGAATCAATATGTTGAAATTTCAGCACGAGAGAGGTTTAAGAGGATGAAAACGCCAAACTTCGCAGGACATGCCTGGTGTTTTGCGGGACTTTGGCACAGCTGAGAATGATCAGTAGTTGTGTGTCTTGGGATCTGTCGTTCTGTGCTACAACAACGATTTGTGCAGATCGTTCGTGCATGTTCCAGTGAGTATCGTTCAACCCCAGACCCCACCTCAATTTCTTCACCCCGTCTCTACTCCCTCGGGAATCATGTGACCTTGGTCACGGAGAGAAGTTCCCCGCCTCGGATTGATTCACACCTCTTGAAACACAGTGATTTTTCATGTAATACCTCCAGAGGAGCAAACAGCAAATACTTTGATTACAAATGAGGAATGCACAAAAATGATGTATAATTGAGTCTGGTATAACAAACTCCACGCGGGTCAGTTTAAACCGAGCTGGGGGGATGCACTAAGGACACACCGAGGAAGCTTTTCTTCTGATAGCCACCAGAGGGCCACCGCCTTTGTCATTCATTTTGCTTTTTCAATGAATGTAACTGAATGCATTTTTTTTTTTAAATGACAGAACAGGGTCAAACTATTAACCTGCTTGAGTGTTATTCCCTAAAGGGTGCATGAGGTATTTTGCTACTTCAAAGCTACAGGTCAAACTGCATGTGAATAAGGCTAAGCAGTGAAGTGAAGGCTTACCTGTCTAGTCATGTGAGTACCACTAGTGAGACAGTTGAGATCTTCTTTTAGGCTGTCATGGACGCAAGGGACGGAGAAATGCCCTGTGGAGTATGACAAGGTCACATGATGAGTCAATAAGATGGTCAGAAGCCTGAATCACACAGACACACACACACATACACACACTCATATCCACAACGATAACCAGCATATGTTTAGAAGCTGAGGGGTTCCTACCTAGAAGTACAATCTAAACCATGATATATGCTTTTCTTATCATCATTTGATCAAAAAAATGGTAATCATTCAGTGGTTCATGCTCAGTAACCAATTTATACTGTTCAGGATTCCAGTAAATCCCAGGAACACTCAACGAATGGTGGGAATACTCCCTGAATGGAAGACACACACATAGATTCACACACACACATTCACCAACACATTCAAACCTAGAGGCAATTTAGTGTTACTGAGCCACCTATCGGCATGTTATTTGGAGCTGGGTGGATATAAGAGGAAGCTCAGAGGAAACCCACACACACACACACACACACACACACACACACACACACACACACACACACACACACACACACACACACAC
>JAQQZR010000007.1:2115345-2146167 GCA_030068235.1 Notoglanidium macrostoma
ACACACACACACACACACACACACACACACACACACACACACACACACACACACACACACACACACACACAAACCCATATGAAACTCTGTACAGATCTCAGGATCGAATTTTGGTGCTGTGAGGAAGCAACTGTGCATAAATTCTAAATCAGCACTTCCAACAAAACAGAAGTATTTCTACTTCTTGGACCACAGGCAGCTAGAAGTAAACCATCTGATCATATAGTAGTAGCTCATGATGGGCTTTCAGTCAGATCATGTGCAGGGGTGAAACATTTCTAAGCTAAAAAATTCAATGTGGGGTAGACGATGCAGAATTTATGCTTTCACAACCTCTAGGTTGGACTTGCCGTGTGGATGTTTATGTACATTATGTAAAACATAGAATTTATTACATTGGCCCTGTTTAATTTACACTATATTGACTGTTAGTAAAAATTTGCATTAATACTACATAGGCTAGGTGATGCTGCAATGAAAAAAAAAATTGCGTTTTTTTCAAATTAAGCAAATAATGAATGATTCACAATTCATATATAAAGGTTTTGCCTTATTATTGTGAAAAAAAAACAATTATGTGCAAAAATAGGAACATCACCGTATATAGCAAGTAGTAAATTTTAATAAAGGATATTAAAAAATATATTATTATTATTTGCACTATTTGCTCTAGATGATGATGTTACTACTTTTGCACTGCTTAGTGTACACTTCTTTCTCAACAGCGTAAACAGGGAGCAGGTCTTTCGCAACATGAAGTGCCACCGCATCTGAGACGTTAGCCTGGGGTAGTCCTCTCAACTCCGACTTCCTTCCCTGTTTACAGAGTGACATCAAATCATTATGGCTCCACACAGCATCAGAAATATCCAAAGTGGAATTTCTTTGGTTTAAATGAGTACTGTGTAATCACACAAGTATTAGCTTTAGATCAATCAACATACAGCTATATTCAATGTTTTAAATCTAGAACATTGTTTTTAAGGAGAATAAATATACATCACTCATCACAGGTTAGCTGGCTAGCCTGTTAATAAAAGATGGACATGGAGGCGTCCGTTTTTTTCCACTTGCTGGTTGAAAGTGCCAAAGTGACATAATTCCGACCGCGAATTAGGTTTCAATTCCATGTCTCTGAAGTGATATTTCCACCTTTCTTTTCTCCTCAGTGATGTGCTGCCTTTTTATTTTAGTGGGTTTTGTTTTTTTTCTTATCTACGCACCCAGAAAATTGCCTAGCACTAGATACTACTACTGACCTGTAAACCGCTGAAGGGCCATGCCACACAGTACCAGTATTATGATCCATGCCGTGCCTGCTGTTATCAAAAAGTGAAGGTTCTTTATTATAGCGTTTTCTTACAGGTTCTTTAGTAGAGCCTTTTCCTACGAAGCCCCCCAGCTATCGAAGCCTCTCTGTTATTTGCATCTAGGCTAAAGACCTATTTGTTTTGTCAACTATTTGGTTCAATAGCTTTTCTCTTAGGTAAGGCGCAGATCTCGTGGCTTCATGAGCGCAGGCAATTGTAGTAAATTGAGATGTTTTGATGCTGTGTTGTGCATATTAGGGATCTAAAGCTACATCTAGATTTCTAGATGTAGAAATCAGACACCGTCTGGTTTTAGTAAAGGGTTACTTAAACAAATTGAATGGCTAAAAAGGATATATTGTTCAGATTTGTGTTAGCTTTTTCTGAAAGGCTTCACTAATACTGGAGAGATCAGCAGATCATCGTTTCCCGCTGCTGAGGGCTGTGTCCCATATTGGTAGGGTTCTCTGGGTTCACATAAATCCATCATATCTCTGAGGGCTCTCTGGAATGTATATTGTGGCTAAGTGAGATGTACAGTCCACGCTAGTCAGATGTCATGTTAAGTTAAGAACAACAGAGGCTTTCAGTTCTGGCTGAATAAAACTCATTTTCTGTTGCTTTTAGTCTTCTTGGCAGAGTCAACAGAGTTAGACTGGCCGATACTACTGGCATTGATGATGCTTGCTCCGGTTCCACCAATGCTCAAGGTTAGTCTGGGTAATTTCTGATGGTAATACTAAGCTCTGTTTCTTCTTATTCATGCTCACTGGTGTGGATAGAATGGATTTGCACTAATTGCACTGTTATGTAAACCTGGGTTACCTTGAGACACATTCCTATTTTATGCTTTTAAAAAATACAGAATTAGTACAATAAACTATGGGTAGCACTGTGTGGTGGGAGTTTTTTTCATAATGCGGTGCTGTCCAGATCAATCATCAAATTCCTGGAATTACGGTCATACACGCGTTTGGAAAAAGTAATTAATATCGTCACTGCGTGTTCAATATAATTCGTAATGTTATCAAAACTCTATAAGTTAAAAAAAAAAAAAAAAACACTAGGAAATATAATATATTTGTGGTTAATTAGTATGCATTTTCTAATTGCATATACTTTTGAAGGGGGAAGATGATTAAAATGATAAAATAAAAATCAAAACTAAAAAAAAGTCTTTAAAGTTTATTGAGCCTCATTTATTAAGTTGGATAAGAATGGATTTATTCATAAACCATTTGTATGAACATAAAAATCCTATTTGTGCTTCTGAGTGTGTGTAAATTTATGCATAAGAAGACTAACTAATGTAAACCTCAGTGGATCTGCTTCAAATCATATCATTTGCATAAATTACTGCACTTTTATATAGAGATTACACTGTCTAGTTCTAATAGCTTACGTATTATAGTTGCACACATTTTGTGAAACTAAATCATTTTATTTTAACCACGTTAATTTAGAAACTATGAAATATTTAAAAAATAAAACAGCAAGCCAAGATTAATCCATACATTTACAGAAAAAAGTCCAGTCATTCAATTAAGAAGAAATGCTGTCAATGCTGTTTTTTTTATTTATTAATGAACAACACATCATACTTTATAACGGTTCAATAGTTACATTTAATGTTATGGAACGTCCACACGAAACTCAAAGCAACACGATAGAGAAGGTTACACTTTTCAGTTTATCTGTAACTTGACAAACTGCATTTTTTTTGTCTCATTAATTTCAAGAGAGAGAAAACGAGAGGCTGGTGATGGAATGACTATAGCAACAACATAAGTGACAACTAGAACTCACTACTGCGTCAGGAAACTTATTGACTGTTACAAAGCACTGACACTCCCTCCATAAATGTTAATATATGTGATTTACTTTTAATCCATTTATTATTAGGCTTCGATTATGCGGAACATCTGCTATACAATTCCTTGTGAATGAGAACGATAACAAATTAGAATGAACGCATTAATATAAAACATTTATATTTATATTACAGTCATATATATTACACTAGTAAATTTTCAGATCTGTGTTGGTATAGAAAATTATTAAATACAACAATGCTGAGTGTGGGAAATCAACACACCATCTCGGTTTAAAGATAAATGATTATATTATTATTACTGTATTATTATAGGGTATA
Organism: Notoglanidium macrostoma; assembly: GCA_030068235.1. Taxonomy (NCBI): domain Eukaryota; kingdom Metazoa; phylum Chordata; class Actinopteri; order Siluriformes; family Auchenoglanididae; genus Notoglanidium; species Notoglanidium macrostoma. The sequence continues at coordinate 2,118,808 of JAQQZR010000007.1, forward strand.
TATTATATGATACTATTATTAGGCTATTATAATAATAATAATATTATTACTGTTGTATGATGCTTTAAAATTGCAGCTTATATATAAGACATTTAACCTATCCAAAGCAGTGAACACACACACACAGCTGTGGGCAGCACCTGGAGAGCAGTTGGAGATTAGGTGCCTTGATCAAGGGCACTTCAGCAGTGGACGTGTTCATTCACTAGCCCCTACCCCCACACATACTTTTACAGAACTTCAAATCGGCACCCTTTTGGTCCCAAACATGCTTCTCTAACCTTTGGCTGCCCTAATACTTGGTATTCAGCTCTGTTTAGGTAGGTGGTGGGTGTCAAAGTAACATCTACATAAATTCCAAGAAACAAGGTTTCTCAGCAGGACATTGTTCATTTACCAGCTTCCTTTCTTCCCATAGTGCATTCATGTCTTCCCCAGGTAGGTAACACCCACTTTCATCAGACCAGGCCAGCTTGTGCTCTCTGACCGGTTTTCAGCTACGCACCCCCATACACAGCAAGCTGCAATGAATTGTGTGCTCTGACACCTTTCGTCCATAGCCAGCATCAACGTTTTCAACAATTTGTGCTACATTAGCTCTTCTGTGGGATCGAACGAGACTGGCTAGCCTTCACTCCCCAAATGCATCAGTGAGCCCATGACCCTGTTGCCAGTTTACCGGTTGTCCTTCCTCGGCCACTTTTGGTGGGTACTAATCACTGCATACTGACAACACCCCACAAGACAACAAGATGCTAATCCATTCATCCATTATCAATACTGCTTCCCTGTCAGGGTCACGGGGAAGCTGGAACCAATCCCAGCTGACTTTTGACGAGAGGCGGGGTACATCCTGGTCAGGTTGCCAACCTATTGCAGGACTAACAAAGAGACAAATAACCATTCACACTCACATTCACACCTGTAGGCATTTTAGAGTAGCCAGTTGACCTAATCTGCATGTCTGCATGACTGCGGGAGGAAATGGAGCACCCGCAGGAAACCCACGCAGGCACGGGGAGAACATGCAAACACCGCACAGACAGGAGCCAGTCGGTCACCATGTTCGAACCCAGAACTTTCTTGTTGTGAGGCAATAGTGTTAAGCACTGCACCACTGCGCCACCCAGTTTGGCTCCATCGGCAATTATTTATTTAAATACAGATATTACAACAAATGCTCAAATTGACAGTCTTGGATAGTCTTTGCAACATTTGTGTATACACTGAAAACAAGAATGTTGAACATTTCTTAACGTATCAGAACTGATGTTGTTACATGCAGAGATGATTTCCTCGTAAATTTCCTATAAGGCAAAATGCCTATGGATCCAGATTTTTGGGACGCCCTGTACATATTCAGGCTCCGTCAAGTCCTGGGTCTTTGGCGATTGTCATGGCAATGCCCTGGGTCAAAATTAATCTTCTCCTGAGCAGGGCGGGATACAACAGCCAGAACCCATTTAGTGTGTTGCCATGAACTGGCTACCCATCAGAAATATCTTCATTGCTCTCTGTCTCATCTACATGGGATGAGAAGGAGGGATGAGTGTGAGGGAGGAGGAGACATCCAAAGTGGAAAGGTCAATGGATTCAAGGAGTCCATAACTCAGGGGTGGCAGGCCTCTGATGATCATGAGAAGTGTCCATGAAAAACAGACCAAGAGACTTTTTCTAAGGTGTATGTTTAGACCAGGATACAGTATAAATATAGATTTGGCTGAAGTGTTAAATTGTCAGGAACCTGTTAGTTAATCTACCAATATACTACTATCACCACACATCAAATAAACATTTCCATTTTACATTGTACGGGTCATAAAAAGCAGAAATGGAAGTAAGCTTTTAAATGTATATGAACTAGATTCCTGATAGTACAAAGCATCGAACTGATGAAACCAGGCAAATTTGTTTCTCTTAAAAATGCCAGCTGTAATCCAAGGTACTCTGCTATCTTTTTTCTAGAAGAAAAGTTAAAACAAAACTCGGGTCAGGAAGTTTTTACTTTTTGGAAAAATTCTGGCCATGTTTCTTGGCGTGCCCGCTCTCGTTCTCACACTGAGACAAGCCAGACACTGCAGGATAATCACAGTCTAATAGGAGAGAATATTGAAAGCAGCAGCTCAACAACTGGATCTGCTTTCCTAGCCCTCTCTCCTTCTCTTGCAAAATGTTAGCACATGGCTGCATGAGATACCGATAATTTTACGACATGGTTTTGATAATCAGCCATTATAAAAACAAGAAACATGTTGCCTAGCAATCATTTGCTGTTTGCTTTGGAGGCTTCTTGAATGCAGCGGGAACGTGCGTCTTTCAAAATGTTGCAAAAATTGTGAAGCATCCAGCGGCAACACGAAAACGTGGCAGGAAAATACAATTGTCGCAGTCGCAGATGTTTTCACATCTCACACCTTTACTGGCAGGCACAACAAAAATTGAGAGATAAAACCCAGCCAAACAGACCAACATTCAAAAGCCCATCTTTTCAGAAACACTCACAGAGAAGCTGGCACACATGGAAACACACCTGGTGGCTTTATTGGTTTGCTTTGTTGTTGTTGTTGTACCGTTTTTTTTTTTTTTATATGATGAAGTTGTAAGGTTGTTCCCTCTCAGGTGTCCTATTTGCCATGCATGGATGTTGGATGCTGAAAGTAATACATGTCCACATAGCAGGCCCTTTCTAATGATTTCCCGCACCTGCACATCTGCTGCTGTTTTAATTAATACTCGACGGAGGTTCGTTGGGACTAATCAAACACATTGTCACTTCATTAAAACGAAAGTCAATTCTTTTCATGATTGGGATGGGGGAGTTTGCTACAAAGACATTACTTAATCATCCCTTGTTCCACTAAACAATGTAAATGATCAACGTAAGGGGAAATGGAGAACACGAGTAGGTCTTTTTTTTTCTCAGATATTGATACTCCGGTCTTTTTATGAGGTCACAATTAACACACGCTGAGGGGCTTGGTGTGATTTCCATGCTGGCCTGAGCTTTGCTGCATTTCTCTTTCATATTTGGCTCCTTGCCGAGCTGTGCTGCAACGCCCTTGCTGATTTATGGGCGACGGCTGACCTCTGAGACCGTAACACAGTGATGGGTGACTGGCTCTCAACGGTAAGCTACTGGCACTTGACAAAGTGCCGAGAGCAGAATGAATTTACTTCTCTTTTCCTCAATCATCAACAGGCATGGCGGCTTGCTGCCCTGACCTCCGTCTCATCCTGACTGCTATAACAAGATCTCCCATCTCAGGCAGGAGAGCGAGACACTGTAGGTGCGGGAGAGGGAGAGAAAGAGAGAGAGAGAGAGAGAGAGAGAGAGAGGGAGAGAGAGAGAGAGAGATGGGGGTGCTTGAAAAATTTACTGTCACATCTACTTTCCAATGAGCTCCAGTGAGCACTTCTTTCACCTTCAGGTGGCTTTGGTAGTCCAGGGTGAGGGAGAAAAGCCATGGAGTGAGAGAGAGACAGACAGATATAGGGGAGGGATTGGGTCAGTAGGGACACTATGGAGCATGCAAAGTGCATCGGACAAACTTTTTTTTAGGAGCCAATTTTCCAAAGCTTATGACCGTAGGCACCCCTTGCATGCCTTTGGAAGTCTATGTTTGCCTTCATCACCAGGATAACACCTTAAAGCCAGTTCAATTTAATAAGCGATAAATCTCTATAAGCAATGAAATTTTACTTCCATGGCTGATGGTGGCCACCAATCACAAATTCTGTGTGTATGAGTGTTTGGGAGTGATTTTCAAATAGACATCTTAAACAAAAAACAAATATGTACTAACTGGCATAGTTCTTTCCCTTTTTTTTCCATTTAATTGATGCACACTTCGAGTTTAATGCAGCAATCCATGTGGTTTTATGGTTGTTACAATAGCATGGGGTGGGGTTGTAAATTCGGACGGTACAAATGCATAATTTTCTAAAGTAGGGTTTTAAATTATCCCACAGTGTAAACGTTGGCCCTCTGCCGCGGCTAAGAGATGGCGGGTTATAATTGAAAATAAAAAAGCCATTTAAAAGACATTCAATAAGCCAGTGGGAAATTGATCAGGCTATAAAAGCTGTCCTCTCAGGGATGGGAGATGAGTACAGAGGCTGAGCAGGAGGCAGCGTCCTGATTTTGACACAGCAGTCCGGCAGCCTTTTCTATCTGCACTCTGTACAAACTACACAATACTAAAAAAAGCACTCTTCATTACAATTAAACATTTAAATATGCAATTCCAACAAATCCCATTCTATACCATTACCGCAGAAATCCAAAGTTCATTATAGAAATGGATTCTTTGGTTTGTAACATTTTCAACAAGGTATCAACATGAATGAAACCGTAAGAGAGAAAAAAGGGAAGTAAAAAAAATATTTCACCGCTGCTTCTTTAACTTTCAATTCTCCTAAGCATCCCTGCTTCACAGCCTCTGGCTATTGCCTTTCTCAATCTGTCCCTTGGGACGCAGGAGTTATGGGCCCTGTCGATTGAAGAGAAAGGGATGTTATTCCCCTGTCACCCCTCAGCCGCTCCTCTGCCAGCACCTGCCCTGATCTATGGCCGCCATGTTGGGTGACAAGTGTCTCGATGCGCCATTGGTTTTAGCCCACAACCCCCACCCTCAAAACTTGGACCACCTTCTTCAACCTGCCAGACCCCCTCATCAACCATTCATAATTCCTCCATCTCGACGGTGAGCCCCGGCGAGGCCGGAATGTAACACACTGTTGAGATGGGGTCACACCTCAAGGTGCAGGACTGAAAACTCTGACATGGTATTGGTATTGGCACTGAGCCAAGGCATTTATGGACAGTTTGTACTCAAATTTCCATCACTCACCAGTTAACAACTTCAGTTTGAGACAAGAGATAATAGTTAAAACTATAACAAATTCAGAAATAACTCTGATGCTCAAACTCATGTTCCTTTTAACACAATTTGCACTTTATAGTATTCACCTATAGAAGGGAAATGATCTATAATTGCACTGTGTCACCCAGATGAGGATGGGCTCCTTTCAGAGTCTGGTTCCTCTCAAGCTTTCTTCCTCCTACACAAATAAAAGTGAATTGAATTAAGTACAGTGCCCTCTTACTGGAAATGCCATATGCACCTGAAGAACCAAACCTATAGTAACGTATATAATGCTCAGCAAACAAATTTTCTGCAATTTACTCCATAATTTGGAAATCTTGGCCAATTCCTATCCACTCTCCAGCTCTCACCTAGCTTACAACAGCTACCAACTGGGGAGGCTGAAGGCTTGCAAGCTTCCTCAGAGAAGCCGGCCAACTGCATCATTTCAAACTGCTACATCACAGAGCAGTGTAACGCACTGGGAGGAAAGCGCTATCCGCCCTCTTACAGACACCCAAGATTGGCTAGTGCCATTGGGCTTGACAGCGGAGAGAGAAGTTTGCTCTTTTGGTCTCTTGGCAGTGGAATGCAGTCGCATCCTTAGGATTCGAATTTATGACCTCCGGATAATTATGATAACGCTTTTCTGTCACACCTCTTGGGAGCCGTCCAACAGTATAATTGTGTGTGTTTCCACATTAAAAACAGTTCACCTTAAACAGAACTTTAATAACTTTCAAGTGCAAATTTCTAAATAGTTGTCTCAGATTGTTAACAACTCCGAATGTAATTTGCTTTAGACATGCTCTTCCCTCTGCCTGGGCAGATTTCACCAAAGGCTGAATCTTGAGAACATTTCATCTCAAATATAAATACACATGAGCACATGAGAAGGGAGTACAGTCCTTTCAGGCTGACATCTGTCAACAATTAAGGAGAAGGTTGGTGAGATGATGAGGATAGCCACCGCTTCTCAAAAACCCAAGATGAGAAGTCAGCCTGAACATATCATGAACCCGCCATTCGTCCCTTCACAGGCAGCCTGAGGGTGTAAGAGAACATACCAGCCTACTGTGATGTACAACAAATCCACGGGCCACCAAAGAAAGCAACTGTAATGCTGGAGATGCCAGGTGGCAGTGTTGTACCCTTCAGTGGCAGCAAACTTGCTACTGGCAATATGACTGAATAAATAGACTGTTTCATAAATAAATAAATGCCTCTAACGGATGGGGGACTACACAGAGCTGCCATCCATCATGGATCCTATTATCACACTTGGCGGAGTCATATGTATAAAGCAGAGAGCCAGAAGCAGAAACAAATTTCCTTACATTATGAACTTCAAGAGGAAATGATGTTGGATTTGAAATGTGAAATTTATAAAACTTGTGAGACTCTTTATCTACCATTTTTTTTAAAACTAGTTTTCATAGTAGTGGTAGATGTGGGGGTTTTCTCTTTGAGAACTTGTGAAATACAGAAAGAACATCGCGCGGGTGAGCGAGGAATAGGAGAGGAATGTAAACAACAGCTCAAGTGACAGCGCACTGTGCTTGCTGTTTATTTTGATATTTACAAGAATAAGCTCCAATCAAATCCTCAGATACTGCACTCACCAGCTACACGACTTTATTTGGAACCACATTTTTACTAAACATTGAGCTGCTTTTAAACCCTTCTACATCCAACTGCCAAGGTCAGTGCTTACACACTTAGAAACAGTTAAGGATAAACAGAGATTGCTTACCGTTAAGTGACAAGGCACATTTTATTCAGTGCAGAACATGCATATTGCACACCCGTTAAATGGTGTCATGTTTTTTTATCACATTACTACCTATACTTGCATAATATAAAGTTAATATAATGACTTTTTCCTTTTATTCTTTGCCAAACCTCAACTTTTGGACCCCGATGAGGAATACAATGCTACATCTGTTGCCTATTCCTTTCTCCTCTCTTTATCTAATATTAAAAAATAAATGTTTATTGTGTTTGGGATATTTAAGCTACAATTCTGATCCAATGTTAATATAATATTCTCCATTACTCATGGTTCTTACTCCACAATAATAAAAATAAAAACAGTAATATAGTCATATAAATGAATCAATTCTGGTATATGTAACTACCACAAATAATAATTGTAATTATTTTTTATGTTTTAAATAAAAGAAATAAATAATAATGTAATAATCATTTAAATAATTGATTATTGTTATTATTATTATTATATCTTCAGTAATGGCTTTTTTCCTGCTCAGGGTTCGCGTGATTTTGGCGTCTATCCCGTGCACGCACCTATTCACACCTAGAGGCCCTCAAAGTTGGCAGATTTGCACCTGTAAAGCTAATTGAACTGATCATGTGGTTTGTATAACATTTTATTTGTTATAACAGTAGATTTTTACAATGTGATATACCTATTTATGTTTAAAATAATCATTTAACTGTTAACATGTCTAATTTGTCCTGCATTCTGCGCAGTTTGCTTTGGGCTTGTTATCCAAATACAAAAATCCATATCACAAGCCAGCATCCCAGCTGTCTCTAAAAAGGAAATAGATTTTCTTTAGTTCAAGAAACCACAACAATTCCTCTTAAAGGAGTAATAAAAGTACTTTTCTTAAAAAGGCCACATCTATTCAAAATGAGAAAAGAACAGTAAGAGAACACTGCCGAGCAGAGAGCGTGGCGATCTACAAAATGAAGCATATACACAACCATTAATACCAGGAACATACTGCAAGAAAAAAAACCATCTCTTTTAATTCATTCTCTTCAATGTTGTACCAAAACTCATTACTTTTCACAACTCAACAAGCACTTGTCCTTCCCATCGTCTCTTGTGATCTCTCCGGCACACAATAATATCTCGTACAGTTGGTTGTGCTCAGCCAATGGAAATCTTTTGAAGGTATGAAGCAATGAAAAAAACATTCTTAAATGGCTTGCCTTTCTTGTGCATGCTTTCACAAAGCAGTACTTGACCTTGGGAACATGAGAGAAACTACATACGGATGCTACATGTGCAATGGTTAGCAATATAGATACAATTGCAAGGTTAACCTTACACATGCATACTGCAGGCCCTCTCGCTGTAAGGTTTCTGCAAATTTCCTTTCCTTTTTTGTACATTTGCTACAGCTTTTCACATCTCCAGCATTCTCGGCATGGGATGGTGTTATAAATGTCTAATGTTACCACAGTTAAATTATTACTAGATGAAGAAAAGGTTTTGAACTAACTGAAACAGTCTAAGTTAACATTTCATTCAAAACTGTAATAGTAATAATTTACTATTACATTTTGACTACATCAACCATTATGTGGATCATATGAAATTTTGAAATAATGATTAATTTAACAATCTCAGAGGTGAGGGGTACAAACTTTAAGGTGGTATTTTTTACACTTTGGTTTAATGAAGCATCGTTTTGGTAAAAGGCTGTGTTGACTTTGTAAGCTATAAAGGGTAACATATTCCGTACAAATTAATGATGTTATCCTCCCCTATCAATGCCCCAGCTGTGAAAATCTCTCCCCATCTCTTCTTTCTAGAAGAATCTAACTGGCATGCAGCCCCTTGCCAATTACTGTGATGCAACCCAATAATGTTGAGGTCAGAAAAGGCAAACGGAGCTCTGCAGTCTGCCGGGTCTGGAGAATGTTACGGTCTAAAACAGAGCTGTCATTCTGAAGTTCAAGCTCCCCACCACTCACTATTCTTTCCTCAACTTATAATGCAGCACAGATTTCTCTGCTTTACATAGCCACTTTCCCAACCACACACACACACATAAATGTATAGAAATATTTCTGAAAAAGCATTCCAAACACTGGCATGGTAATTAAACCAAGCTAAAGTCAGTTCAGTCACTTACTCCCAATGCTGTAGCTCAGGCTGCTACACTCGCTGGATATGGACAGGCTTCCCGGCTGACTGGCACCGTAGTCATGTCGACCCAAAGCGCCTGGCACCGGGGAGCTGCCAGGCTGAGAGTTAGTTATGGAGCTGGACGGTCTGGAGCTGCCACAGTTCTGGGAAGAAACAGATATCATATATTATTCTACCACGTCAAGCAAAGTCTGTCTGCTACAGCCTGAGCTCTGAGAAATATCACTAGTTGAAAGTGTACAAACAACTAACACTTTTAACTAACACTGTTAATTTATTGAGTTTGTGAGGGGTAAAAAGGTTTTTTCAACATGTTTGCATATTCTTTAACATTTGATTACACTAATAATACCCATCAAACATCCATTACATTTGATGTATAATTCAACCACTTTCTGCAAAGAAAAAGATGTTTTACACACCCTGGCCAAAGCTTGGCTATACACAATCTCTTTTATCTTTTTTCATGAACTCATCGAAGCAATCGTCATCCGCCAAGTCTTCGGAAACCACGCATGTTTGCTCTTTTCACACTATTGGAAATGCACACATATGCCGCATATAACCTGGCTCTTTTCCATCCTGTATCGTGTCAAAACTTGAATTAGGATCAAAAAACTAATCTGCTTCCAATTTATATCTATATTTCAGGGCTGTCATGGACCCAGACCCTGCACGTATTGAAAGAGGGGTCGTTTTTTATTTGGCCAGTACAACTGACAGCTTTATTCCTCCAAGCAATCTGCCACAGTGTGTACAAGTGTGAGGTCATTCAGGTCAGGAGACAGTTGGGATTAAGTACGTTAACACCACTGGTCAGGCTCGAGTCAAAATATTAGCAATGAAAAAGATAATGTAATCGAAGAAGTTGAAAGGCCAGTAGGCTTTAAACTAAATGTTTACGGGTGATTTAATTAATTAGTTTCATCATAGCCAAGCATTTTGGGGTGTAAATTCACCTCTGAAATTCAACTCAGTATAAGTAGCGCAGAAGTGCACTCTGAAGCCGAACTGGACTATTGATATATTTTTTTTAAACATTCAAACCACGGTCATTAAACGAGGCCCCAGAATCACAATAGATTGGGAAGGACTGAGATGACAGTCCATCTCCATACCGATGCTAGTGGCACTGGAGCATTCTGTACACACTGCTCCTGTCCAATAAAGAGCAGCATATGTTCTCCTGCTACTCTAGAGCATGTGTAAAATCATGGCACTCTGCTAGATACAGAATGTGTCCCAACAGATTTATGAAGCGAAGCAAAGCATTAGCCGTTCGCGGCATACAGCTCCCATCCTGTGGACTTAGGAAATTGTTAAATTGCCCAAAGAGGACAAAAGGGTCCCAGTGCTAATACAGTGTGTTACGATATATATCAGCTGCTACCTGGCACTGGCGTTTGGGGCACCAGTCATTTTTTACTAGCCTCAGTCTTAATGGTGTCAGATCTGTCAAGTTAGGGTCAAAGGGAAGGGGGGGCTGCATTCTAAAATCAATCTACCTTTAGAAATTGTCTCATTCGGCTCGCAATGACCAGGTGGCGCGCCCAGACCAAGAGGGACAAACTGCCGGAGGCTATAAACCATGACTAGCCTGGAGAAGAGTTAATATGATCATTCATAAAGGGACAACTTGAGGTGGTGGACTTAAAGGGGAGTGTATTCCCTGTGTGTGTATGTGTGTGTGTGTGTGTGTGTGTGTGTGTGTGAGAGAGAGAGAGAGAGAGAGAGAGTGAGGAGCACAGAGGTGAGGGGGACAGAGAGGAAGCGGCTATTAACTACTTTTAAACTGCAGGAGCTAAGTGATCTCCAACGAACAGCAGCGCTGCATATAAATACTGAGCTGACAGTTTAATATCAAGGGACAAGCTTGTGCAGGATTAGAAAACTTGTAACCCTGGGCTGCCGGCTGACATTCCTTGGATTGAAGTGGCCAGAGTGCAAAAAAAGGACGAGAGGGAAGGAGAAATATAATTTCACAATAAATAAAATAAATAAATCTTAATTGTGACTGCCAAGAAAAGCTATCGTATCAGAAATGTCTCTAAGCTACATACAATAAAATGACAATAAATGAAGCTCTTTTATTACAGAATTATAGAAATGCACTGATAATTGCAGAATTGTATATATTTGGTGAACAGACTCAGATGCATGGACCGCACTGTATCCAGCTTACAGAAAAATTTTGTGCTTTTCTGCGTTCCTTCATCCTGTTGAATGTGCTGCGGATCTGTAAAAGAAAAATGAAACGTTTTCAGTGGAAAAGGCACAGACTCACTGTATCTGCGCTGTGTATGAAAACCGAACAACTGCGTGAAATCACTGTGCGTTATAGAATCGGAGCAGGCGGAAACGTTCCAGTTTGTCACAAGGTAATGGGAGATGAAAGTGACATGCGGCGCTGCAAAGGTGAGGAGAGCGAGAGAGATCTGTCCCATCATCTCACCTCACACCAAGTGCTGCGGAAATAAAGTGCTGCAGGGAAGAAGCAGAAACGATTGCGTTTGTTCAGTAAGTGGAAAGAGAGATGTATGGAGCTGCACTGAGTCTACATCTTGGAGAGCACATTTTCATAAGAGCGCTGCTAATCCAGTCAACATTTCAGACGTATGGTTAAACACAGGAAATGTCATTTTGGGGTGTTAATATGTCTGTTAATATATTCATAGTGTTGGCTTTTTTTTTACATTTGATATTGTGAAGCCTAAATGATAAAGCAACAAAAGGTTATGATTATATTTTATATAAGTAAATAAATCTACAAATAGATAGATAGATAGATGAATAGATAAATAAATAAATTCTCCATGTAAACTGCATACTGTTAGAATTGAATAATTTATCACTTGTGCAAAATGTACTCTTCTGATCAATCAAGATGATCCTGATCCTTGGATGAAACTGAAATATGTAATATTCTGCTCAGACACCATTTGCTTCTTTTTTTAATTCCTGTAATGTAATTAATTTTTAACTAGGCTTAGTAATATATTTTTCACTGTTAATGATGACCGACAGTTGATGTTGTGTTATTTTTTTAAAATAAATTTTTATAAACATGAATCAATTTTCAATATCAATAGATCAATAATCAAAATCAAATTATTAAATAAATACAATGTCGCCATATTAGTGAAGCTTGAATGAATCTTAATGTCTTAAAATGCAATACCTAATTAAATAAAAAAAAAAGTCCTTGACTGGATATTTTAAACTCTACTATAACTAAGATGTTTTATTTCTCACTATTGTCAGCTACTTCGTTATTATTAAATCAATAACAGATCTCTCAGTCAGCCTGCCACAAGCCCTGGGTCTAATCCCTCTCTGAGCTGGATAGGCATTATAGCTTATTAGGGCCCGATCGTCATCATAAATGACTGTATTCTGCCACCCAGACGCACACACAGGTTTGTGTTTTGCATAGACACCATACTGACAGTGCTAATGAAGAGAACGCACCACTAGCCAACAGGAATGTGTCTGATTTGGATGCTTTCTCTATCACGGCCTCTCCGCTGAGTCATGAATTGAAATGAAAAGTGGATTGAATGAAACAGCAAAATCAAATCATTTTACAGGAAAAAATGACCCAAAGAAATCATGCAAAAGTTGAAAAAGTTGAAAAACTACTCCCTACTAGCTGTTTTACGCCAAATGTATTGGCGTACATGTCACTCGGTGATATCCTTTGAATGAGGAAAAAGACTATAATGTCATCTAGGAGGAAACAACAAGGTAACCAAGAGTAGAAACAACCAAAACAAACAAACAAAACAAAAACAGGTTTAGATAAGAAAACATGACTTTTGGCTGTTTACAAACATAAATAAAGTACGATGGCGTTATTATTGCATTTTTTTTATGCAAACTGAAACTATAATGAAAATTAACATGAAGAGACCATGTTTAATGGTGAACATACATATTCAGTTCCAGACGAAAGTTTGGACACGCCTTCTAATTCAGTGATTTTTCTTTATTTTTAATACTTAGTAATAAAGTAATGATGTTCTGTCGTTTCTCTTTACTTAGTTGAGCGGTAATATGGATTACTACAGTTTTGGAACAGGGCTATTTACTGTGTTCCAACGCTACCTCGACACAACACAACTGATGGTCTCAAACACACACACTTAAGGAGGCAAGAAACTCCAGTAATGAAATTTAGACAAGACGCAGCTGTTAGCAGAAAATCATTCCAGAAGCTGGTTAAGATAACGCCAATAGTGTGCAATGCTGTCATTAAGGTAAACGCTGGCTACTTTGAAGAATCGAAAATGTGAAACATATTTTGTTTTTGTTTACCACATAATTCCATATTTGTTCCATGTGTTAATTTCATAGTTTTGCTCTTTGTCTTCAGTGTTGTTCTACAATGTAGAAAATAATCCAAATAAAGAAAAACCTCTGAATGAATAGGTGTGTCCAAACTTTTATACATTTAAATAAATACATTTAAAATACATTTGATTTGAAATCCCATTTGGAGGTATGGCTACAGGGTCACCAGGAGATTTATTTAGTAATCACCTTGGCTCTATGGCGAGAGAGACACAGGGACTTTTATTTTGAAATCACCTTGCAGCCACTGCGTGCCGGCCACGGTCAGCGAGCCGCCACGACAGTCTCCCAGCTCTCATGCCGTATACTTTTGGATAGCTTGCAGATATGTAGCCTTTGTTTGTTTGATAATACAATTTTTTTTTTAAATAAAGCATAATCACACAACCATTAAATTAAATCAGAACCAAAATTCAATTTGTTTACAGGTACTTTCTTTTACAGGAATTTTGGATTTGGTTCTAATTTGGAACCGGCTTTGAGTTCCCAACCCTATCCTCAATGCAAACAGGAACCTTTATGTACAGTCTTTCTGATAATCACGTCTTTTTACGCAGTACTTAAATATGATTAGTGACTAAAACGCATTCATACTCACATCTAAATAACTAATAATACAGGACAATAAATGTACAGGACAATAAATGATACTATAACTGACTAAATGCTAAGTGTTATATTTACACAGTGGTTTCATTTAATTTGTTAAATCAAACTTTTGATCCATGTCGCTTGCTCACTTCTTATTCGACAGAAATCATTCAACGCAGAAGCCCCTGTTTATTTCGCCATTTTGCAAATGTTCGTGTGCGGATAGAGGACACGTCTTTTTTTGTGCCGTTAATCATGCCTACAGATTTTCCTGAATAAGTACAGACAGCACAGCTTTCATTTGGCCGTTCTCTTCTACTATCTGATTATTTCATTTTGAATTGTTCAGAATTTCAAGCTTAAGCTTCCTCTGCTACTGTTTTTGTTTTCACACTTTTGACTGCACAAAGGGGTAAAAAGGAGAGCCAAAAATAATAATAAGTGAAGAGCAAGCAGCAGAAAAGGAAAAAAGGGAAAGATTAATATATTTTATATTTACAAAACCCTCTTTGAAAAAACGCATAAAGCAAACAGGGGTTGCTCACAAATTGTGAAGACCCCAGGGTCAAGGAAAGGCAGTACTTGGAAAACAGATTCAGAAGCACTAAAAAAGCCACTTAAGCAAGAATGTGGCGATGATTTATTCCACAATGCGTGGAGAGAGTCCGCCGAGAGAGACTCTGCTGTGGCAAGGCATGGCTCTGACTCAGGGCCACCTCCTCACCCTGCTTTTTTATGGCGAGTGAAAAGGCAGGAGTGAAGCAAGACAAAAGGGTGAAAGACTCAGCTTGTGCCAAGGTGAGGGTGGTTGAGGGTGCACGTCTATATGGAGGAAGGCTGTGACCTTGCCCATGCTTACTAAGCTATGCAAACGCTTTTTGCATGCCAGCCTCCCTCAATGCAAGAACTTTTTTTTTAACTGTTCTAGAAATATTCAGTAAGAAATGTCTATTAGTTTTAGCTATTTCAATAAATAAGTTTTGGGTTTTTTTTTTTTTTAATCAGTCAGAATGCAAATTATGAGAGTGTTCTTTATATTTGCTGATATATATGTGCATACAAATATAAAACATGATCTATAGCCCGGCACTATACCCCGCGCATTATGCTCATTTTTATTTACTTTATTCATGTTTTCATTCGAATTCAGACGGGACGATTTACCAAAAAAAAAAAAAAAAAGTGTTTATCCAAAATAGCCCTCATCCATTAAAATGATCTTTTACCCTTTCCCTTATATTTCCCTCTCAAGGAGCATCTAAATGTTAATAGCCACGTTCGGTGACATTACCACGCGATCTACCTGCCGTCCTGCATTTATTCATGCTCTGGATATTTTTAACCTGAACTTCCAGAGAAGACACCCTAGCCTGGCAGGGACCTAATGTCAGGATGTTAAATGGAGGGCTGTGAGTTTAAAAACTTAAAGAGGCAGTGAAATATTGGCCAATGCGCTTGAGGAATGACTAGCTCTTTACTCTGCGTGTCAGTGGTTAATGGCAGACCTGGATGCATATAAGTTAGCCCAAGCATGAAGGGCAGTGGGACGCCATGTGGAGAGAAGGGAAAAAAAGTAAAAAAGAAAAAAAAAAAAACATATCCCAATGGTGGGGAGCCATCAGAAACTTGTCATTTCTCTCACTCACTCAGTCAGCCTTGAGACACTGCAGACTCACCTCCGTGTTGTACACGCCATATATCAGGAAGATAAAGAGACCCTGCAGAAAAAAAGGGAAACAGAAAGAACATTTGAAAAAAAAAAAAACAAAGAAGCTCTTAAAGGCTATTTTCTTTTTTATTATTAATATTTCATTAAAGTCTTACAAAATTCCAATTTAGCCAAAGTCAAATCTAGAAAGTATATTTTCTAAAACTTTTTTTTTTTTTTTTTTTTTTTTTATCATTTGTTTATACATCAAAAATCAATAATCTTAACCCAAGGCTTTTTCTCTACATATTAGCACGTTAAGTGCCATGCTGAAGTGTCCACTCTACGGAAAGGAGCGAAGACAGCACGCTAAGTAAAGTACAATCAGCAGAAAAGATAAATATAAGAAAAGAAGAACTAGCAAATCTACTTCAAGTTCACACACACACAAAAAAAAAAAGCTAGAATGACAGAAGCATGACTAAGATGCCCTTGAGTGGACAATGAGTGGCACATATGGTGGTGAATTTTTATCAATTTCTTTTTATTCCCAGGATTGTCCTTCATTAAAAGGTTATAATGCGCATTTACGTCTCTTCTCGTACAATACAATCCTGCTCTTCGATGAACTCTCAAGGACGTGACTGACAAAAGAAGAGCTCTGAGTGCGACTGAAAAAATCTCGTTCAGCCAATAAACTTATACACTGAATGCACAAAATGAAGAGCAATATTTTGCTTACAACCCAAAAAGGCTGCTCCACATTTATGACACCCAGCCATCAATCAAGCAAGAGTTTGTAAAATCCAATTTGCCACAGCTAGAGCTCAATGTATCACCATTGACAATTTGATGGAGGCCTGATCCAAATGTGAACTTCTGGGCGCCACTTCGCTTCATTTTCACCAAAGTCATGTGAGGAGCCTTCCCGAGGGACCATCGCTATATTCTGAGCTGTGTCGAGATGTAAACAATTCCTGGATTTAAGAGTGAAATGAAAAAACCTAAACCTTGATCACTGATGTTTGAAAGTGCTGAAAATGATAAGAGATACAGCCATCCTTTTCCAAGAGATATTATTATTTGTAGTGGTGTTATATTTACATTTAAACCTTTTCCAAATTGATCAAAAATCATCCATTTTTTCCCTAGGCCCAGTGACATCCTAGCAAATTTTAAGCAATTTTAAGAAACACAGCGGATAATAACTTACAACGCGTAACATTGTTTTGGATTTGATTTCCAATTTCCTACTTTGCACTGCAAATGAATTAGCATGTTTTTGATCATGACTCTTATTTTAATTCATTTCTGTTGTGTTTTAACAAAGTGGGGGAAAACATTCCTTACATACCTCAAGAACCCCCGCAAGCAATTACAATATAATTAAATTAGAAATAAGTAGCATCAAAACGATGAATTGCTTAAAAAATGTTAATTCATTAATGTTGAGTACAAAACAACCATAAAAATAGAGCAAATGTAAATGTGTTTTTCCTTTTGAACTTGTAATAAAATGGTCGGAATGGACGCGACCGACTCGCAGTGTTGCTTTCAAAGTATTGCTCTAGATCAAACAAATTCATGCATTAATTACGTAGGAAATTAATTAGGAAACAATCGCATGCGTTAAGAAGAAAAAAAAAAAGTTGATTTCGGTAAACATAGGTTTCTGTAAACATGTACCCGTGAGACTGCAGTGTAGCGCGGCTTCATTTCATTTCCATAACCGGAACACGAAGGAAGAATGGAAACGTTCCTAAAAATGAAAATCAGTTTCTAGCTTCTTCACGTGTGTGTGCTGACAGGCTCCGACAAGTAGTTAGAAAATTAAAATAAAATAAAAAATGCACTGCTTTTTATTCTGCCGTTCAATCATTCACTTTAAAGCTGAACAACCCAGCTCTGTACAGTTTGGAGTCCTCACATCAGCACTTACAATGCTCTATTCAGCTAAGCAGAGACTGCAGGCACCATATGCTACGAGGAATAAAGGCTCTTGCTCCTCATTACGAGACAACAAAATCCAGAAATTCACCTTGCTTTTCACTTAGGCATCTCTCATCCTTCCTTTATAGGTGTGTACCTTTGAGCTTTTACTTACTTTCCCTCTCCTGCCCCACTGTAATAAATGATAATAAATTTTCACAGATGACCACCTCGTCTTTCTCCTTTTCTTTTTTTTTTTCGCACTCTCCTCTAATGCACAAAAAAGTTGCAGGCAAAAATACCCACAAAGCCATTTTTATTTATGATGCTGTCCTTGGTAACGGAAATTTCAATGTAGCGAGATGAAAACCATGATTAAAGAGACGCAGTGTCTAGGCGATGGGTGGAGGTGGAGGTGGAGGTGGAGGAGAGAGCGGGACAGCTTTCCGTCACCTGAGTGGATGTGATGCCTTGTGACATTGCGATGTAAAATATTTACTGTCGCTTACTGCCACCAGAGTCGCCAGCTTTCTTAAAGCAATGACTGTTTATTGGATTGTAATTGCACATTTTATTGCATTTTTAAATTGAGCGCAAAACTGTACTGAACACATATTGGTCACTGTTAAAACAATCACGGCATTTTTACAGTTATTCTGCTCATAACAAAGAAAATGATCATAATAATGATCATCATTTCAGCGCACGTAAGAACGAACGGAATGAAAAACCAAACTGCGAAAATGGACAGCGAAAATTACAGCGATAAAGTCCTAAAGAAGAAAACGAAGCTATAGGTTTTATCCATTTAAAATATCAGAAATGTTAGCTACCTAGCTAAGCTAATACCTGGCTAGTTCTATCTCCAGGTCACCTCCCCCGAATTTGGCCTCCTGTAAACTCACACCATACAAAAGCTATCAAACGTAGAGGGTCAAAGCTAACGCGTCCAGCCAACTGCATGGTTTCAAGCCGTTGCTCATGCTGAGTCACGGGGCAGTCGGAGGAAAGTGCTATCCACCGTCTTCCTCATACATGACCTCAGGGACACCAGTGATTGGCTAGTGTCGCTGTGATTGACAGGGAAGAGAGAGGATTTCTGCATCCTCAGTTCCTCTGGAGAATACGAAAATCTCTACAATCTATAATATTTATAATCTGTAAACATTTCCCAGAATACAAAGCGGCTACAGAATCAAACGGTGAAACACGTTTGAAATGATTGTGCCGATTCGTACCTGTCGGTGTAGAAAGTTCTTTACATGGGAGAAAAAGCAGCCGATTAAATCGAGCGATGGAAAGCTCAGGCTCGGAATTCTCCGAAAAAGATTTCTTATTTTTATGGATAAACAAAACATCACTGCTGCTGGTTGTTTCTTCATTTCTCTGCATTTTAGAGGCTGAGTTTAGCGCGGCACCAAAATGACACACAAAAATATAATAATGGTAACAGGATCTACCGTGTGGCGGGGCTGTTCATGTTCTCTGTTCGAAACCAATTTCTTAATTTTGAAAATAACACCCAGAGTTGACACAAAGAGTATCAAGTGTATATGTGTGTGTGTGTGTGTGCTGTGGTAGTGATTTCACACAGGAGTTGAAGGCTAGGTGGGGGTTACGCGCAGGGCAACTTTAAACAGCGGGAAACTAAATAGCACTCAGCACACCTCTGTCATAAAACAGCTGGCTACAAAGTGTGATAAGCAGGCCGTGTGTGGCCGTGTGAAAGGTGTGTGGTTTTTACGAATAAGTGATTTTGCAGGAAGATATTCCAAGATTAACAGATGACTGCACCGTCTATTAAGTGTATTTTCTTCAGCACGTCATTGCCGTCTTCTGATCTGTTCCTAAAATAAATTCAAATGGATAAATTAAACCCAGGAGCTATTATTCAGAAGATAAATAATGCCATACTGCGCATTAATAACATGCTAATGACCTAATTTAGTAGCCTCGTTTTGTCTGGAAAATTCAATAAACTTATTTCCAAGGTCGACAAACATGCATGGCTAATGCGCTGCTTCTAAAGAGAGTACTGCAAAGCTAATAAAACATCAGCTATTTTCGGCTTTTACCCTCGTTTTAAGCTTTGTCAGATTATTCGGGCAAAACATGGGTACGTGTCTCTTTTTATTGGATATTTCAATTCTTACAAGGCCAAGAGAGTCAGGATTTTTTCTTGCGTGAGCACGAGGACCTTATACATGTGGCTGTAATTACAATAATAAGAGACAAAATGCTATCAAAAAGCCTCAGATGAAAAAGCAACAAAGGGAAAAAAAATAAATAAATGAAGAACTCACTGTTTTTAGGAAACCTGCAAAAATTTTGGAAAAACGTTTAATTGACTCATGTAGTCCAGGATCTTTATTAGCCCATCCCTAATTGACACACACATTCAGGCAACTCAGGAGCTCTAGACTACATAAAGTGCACATAGTGCAAGTATAACACAGCATATAACAGAGTAATATTACTCAACAGGTGCTGCATGACACAGCAAAGCCTGAACAGATCACAAACAGCGCACGATGAATAATCAGAACCCGAGCATCGTCAGGACGCACGCAGCAGGACCTGCTGGACTTGTGTTACATTATGTCCAGTTTTTCCGCTTCAAATAAAGGCATGTGAGCGTCACGGCTTTTAGGCACTCGTGACAAAAAAAAAAAAAAAACAGAAAAACACCATAATTATGCTTCTATGGGCATTTCTTAAAGAGCAGGTAAAATAATAAAATAGGATTTTAGCAATGACTATTTTTCATTTTCGAATTTCCCATGATGATAAGGGACATAACACAGCAGGGTAGCAGTCCCACCTTACAGCTTCAGGGTCGCGGGTTCGACCCTGAGCTCAGGTGTCTGTGAATATTCTCCCCATGTCCATGTGAGCATCCTCTGGGTTCATGAAAATCATGCCAGCTTTCTAAGACTACTCTAAATAGTGTCTGTGTGTGTGCATGATGTCCTGCAATAGACAGGCGTCCCACCTGTGTTGTATTTCCTGCCTTGCAAACAGTTTTTATGGATTAAGCTCCAGACCCCAGAGCAAGATGAAGCAGTTATGGACGATGAATAAATAAATGAAAAATGTACAGTTAGTATTAGTTAACATTAACTAGCTACTTTACATTGTAGGCAATGTCATGATCACATGATGACATGGTGTACTTTAGTGCAGGCTGGAATGTTACAACATGATCCTCATGGTGATTAGTGTTTATCTGCAGGGCAGATTTGCTTATTAAATTTGATTTGACATCAGGCTTGTCAAAAATCAGCATTATTTCCAAAAAAAAATCAGCATTTGCATGCAGAATGTTAGCTACATCGGGCAAAATATCTCTTTTGGTCCTTCTGTATATCAGACCACCAGAGACCGACAGCTATACACTTGCAATATGCTATGCAACAGCTAGCACTGTTATGAAATGTAAATTTCTCTGAGAAAACAATGATCCTGAACAGAAGGATCATTTGGAGATGATCATTATTTTTGTCAATATACTGTAGCTGTCAAAATACCACATCTTAAAATATAATCCTTTACAGTATATCTCAATCCTTTTACCAATGAGTTGGGTACAAAAAATTGTACTCTGGTAAAATGATGAAGTATATGTACTTGGTTACATCATGGCAAAAAAATTTAAGGACACCCAGTTTTAGGATACAGAAGACATGAGAGCCATTTTGAGTTTTTAAACCAGACACAATGTTGGAAGAGATTATTTAGACATTAAGAACTCCATCTTTACACGTACCATGATATCAAAAGATTTATACACTATACCACTATACGCATAACTAAATAATCTTTTTCTACCAACAGCATCTAGTGAGCGTCAACCAGATACTACATGCTTATTCAATTTCACATTTGGACCTTGATCTTAAAGGTCAAGGTAATAGTTTTGCTGGTGACATAACAAAACGACTTAATTTGCATCGATCAACACGCGAGCAGTTTGAACTCCACAGAGGACCATGAATGTTGAACAGAGAGCGGATTTTTAACAGCCTGAGAGAGGTGACAGACGACAACTGTTGGGCGGTGAAGAAGAATAAAGAAAGAACTAACAAGAAACTAATCATGCAGAAAAAGATGGAAGGAGAGAGAAAAAGAGAGAAGAGATTTCCCTTTAGTTTCAAAATTTGTTGAAACTAAAAAAA
Source organism: Notoglanidium macrostoma (assembly GCA_030068235.1). NCBI lineage: Eukaryota > Metazoa > Chordata > Actinopteri > Siluriformes > Auchenoglanididae > Notoglanidium > Notoglanidium macrostoma. The sequence goes on from JAQQZR010000007.1 coordinate 2,140,270, forward strand.
AGAGAAAGTGGACTGCTCACGAGGTCCAACACAGAAAGCCTGTGGCAGTGAGGGGGAAAAAATATCAGTCCAAAGAGAGAAGGACGGAGGAGATCCACGGGCCACCCCATGAGGAGTCAAGCGAGCTGAGGAGCACCGTCGCAGAGGCAGTCGAGGGAGGAGGAGGAGGAGGAGGAGGAGGAGGGGAGAGTTATTAACTTAGCCCTGAAACACCTCCTTAATATAGGGGCCAGCAGTGATGGCTAACAGAGCCTGGCAGAGGTGACAGCTCTTGGACCTGCTTGAGGAAATCCAATTGAAAAGCAGCCAAGAGGAACAACAAGCGCAAAACAGATGTTCCCACTAGCGCTGCGTGCAACCGTGTATACAACAGAAATACCTCACCATCCTCTCCAATCTGACACAACGATAACAATCGTCCCTGATAATAATACCCATATTTGTGTGCCTTTTAGCAAGAAAAAAAGCTATAGTTCCTCTTTATAAAAAGGGGCGATGAGAGGGGACGTTAGAAGACCTGGTAATCACTTCACGCTTCTGCACAGTTACAGCGCACAGCCGATGACTATCACTCAGATCTGAGGCCAAATCCCTGCATCGCCAATACACATGCGAGAAAAGTACATCATGGAGCAATCTGCTGTATACGCTGGAGGAAGTGGGACACAACATCTGCGGAAAAGAGTAAATTAGTTGAGAAAAACCTACGTTTCCATTCTTTGCACAGTAGCGCATCATTGTTCATTTCATACCATTTGTACCAGCGCTTGTTCCGTTGAAATCCGACTGGTCAGAAGACGTGGATGGTTTTCATGACCGCAGCTCTGACAGCGGTCACCGGCTTATATTAATACTCATTACAAATTATATTAGCACTCAAACGTTACTCAGACATTGTTTCTGAAGTAACAAGTCATTCACAGGAACTTGTTAGACACCAAGGTCAAAAGAATTTCAGCTTACAAATGAACAGATTATTTAACAAATGTATAATCGTTGATATGGAATAAATCAGCTTTCCCTAAGGAGATGTTGAACACTTATAGAAGGAGTCTCCAGTGTTAGTACTTCCTGACAGTCTGAGGTAAAGCCTGTCTTTATGCTTTTGTCTTGCATGCTCTCTGTAACATGACATGCTGCATTTCTTTTTTTTTTTTTTTTTTTTTTGCCATATATACGTCAGGAGAGAGAAAATAAAAGAGAGACGCTGATGCAGGAGTGACAGGTATGTTGTTCATTATTTTTTTTTTCAATCATGAGCAAATAAGAGAAATACACTCATTGGGATATGCTTTTATAGGAACACAATCAACTTTGCTTTGAATCACGCCACTCCATTCTCGATTATTTTCTTGTAACAGAATGTTTCCTTCTTTACTTTTTTGTGACTGGGAGTGGCATTAGTAACCAGATGTAATTGATGTTTAATATAAACAAACTCTCAAATGGAGAAAAACGTGCTTACTAATGATAACGTGTGTTTACACCACTGGTCAATAAACACATGGAATGTTATGTAACAGTCAATATATTTCTGACTAGGTGAATATAACTATTCAAGAATAATATGCTAAGGACAACGATCTCACGTGACAATTACATCGTCAAATTCACCACTGCCACACAGTTGAGCATCCACAGCAAAATTCTCAGAGTTGATTTTCTGTTGTTAACCGAAAGTGTTGAACATAGAGATGAATTAACACTGTCGAAATACGGCTTAACACTAAAGGAATCACTTGTGCAAGAGAGTTGGTGTCATTCGGAAGATTCAATTCCTTCCTGTTATGAAACCACACTCTGGTACTAAGCAGAGTTCATTTTTAACTCTGCACCTCCTGAGGTATATTATTAACGCTTTTTAAAGTGTAAAATTAACACTGCAAAGACTGGGACAAAAAAACACCAACATAGTGTTAAAATGAAGTTGATTAGATACTGTAGAATTGGCTGTGTGGTATGCTCCAGACCTGTATTAATGGAGCTACACAATTTAGTAAACAAAAAAAGAACTATTTAATTCCACAGATCGCTAATATACACCCCATTTTAAAAGACAACAGCTTGTAATTGCATCATTATGACAGCGTGGTTCAGGGGTTCCCAAATTAGGTGTCACGACCCCACGTGGTTTACACATCTTTTATTTCATTCATTTATTCTACACATAAGCAATAGAAAAATTTAAGACAGGTTTTGTATGCTAATATTTTGAAATGATACTGTCAGTCGTATTCAGGCAAGTCACGTTTACATTAATGGGATGCGTGTTATTTTCATCTTTTCGCTATTCTGACATGCTGCACTGGCGTAGTTCAGCAAACAAATGGATGAACTTCCCAGTCCACGTATCTCAAATCGCATCCTTTTGTTAAACTACTCTAGACTGTTATTGAATACTAACACTTCCCAGGTTTTTTCATTTTAAACACCTTCAAACCTACTGAAAGATCTGTTTTGTGTACCAGTCTTCTGGATTTTATAGATTAGTAAATAAACATAACGTCAGGGTTTTCAATCCGATCCGCGGCTCATGACGACGATCACGACGACAGTGAAACCTTTTAAAAGAGACAGAGCTCCTCAGTCTGTTTAACATCGCTGTGCGTAAAATTGCTAAACATTTTACAGCTCGGCTTGGAATCCTGACAGAGAGGGATGTTTTGGCTCTGACGTGCCATCTAGGGAATGGTGCTTTTAAATCTTCTGGATGTGCATAAGATACACAGCCAGTGTGTGAACAATGCCTGCTTCTGCGTATGCACGCAAGTATAAACCAGACCCCTCTGCTTCACATCAGGCCGTAACACACCACCCCAGCGTGGATTAATTTCCAACGACAATACAACGCTTCCCAGTAGGCTGGTACACCAGTGCAAGGAATATTCCTTTGGTTTTTGCCAATTAAAAAATAATAAAAAAAAAAAATGTAGGGTATTAAAATCTTGGGGTCAGAAAAAATTCATAATGTCCATTTGGAGTCGCCAAAACATTTTGGGAACCCCTGGTATAGTTCTTAATATGTAGCTTCAGAAGACTAATTTTAAGCTACAAAAATGAATCCCACAGTGACATACATTATTACAAGTTTGAATTAATGAACCTTTACGCAGCTTGTGCTCCAAAAAAGACAGGCACTTCATAAAAGCCATAAAAGTTTCATAAAAGAATAAATCCGGATGAATGAATCCGCAGAGAAACCATATCCCAAAAACTCATGGTGCACATGTGTTGGAGAGAGGGTAAGGAGAGAAAGAATGGTAAACAAACCAGTTTTTAAACAAGACAATTTCATATTGAAGGGCCAAGTCAAACATCCCTGCAGAAAACTGATACAAACTTTCAGCACATGGGTCAAACCACACTCTTTGAAGTCGAAGAGGAAAACGGCGCCTGTGTGCCAAGAAGCTGTTTAATTAAAGGTACTTAGGTGTCCAGGAGACATTTCTGAGTGCCCTACTTGTCAAAACTCATGAAATTATACAAGCAATGTCAATCATATAATAATTACATAGTTTCCACTGACAGTAGAAAAATGTGAAGTTTTAGCTATTTAAGATGGCAGAACTTGGCCTCAAATTCTGACTAAACGCAGGCTCGTTCTCAGTGACATAGACCAGAAAAATGGCTGTTTAATACACCGTGAGCCATGCTGATGTTTTGGGGTGTGAACAAAATGCTAAAAGTGCGGAGAATACATCACGAAGGAAAAAAAAAATTCAAATCTGATATAAAATCAGATTTTTATATATATATATAAGATGTGTTTGTAACAGGTATTATTGTTTTTTTTTTAATCCAAACATTAAAAATGACTGCAGGATATTTTAAATATGTCAAAATAACAAAAATCCTTTGCAGTCTAGCCGTGACTAAGCAAACGAGGAAAACATAATAATAAATCGAAGAGCTGTTTCACCGGTGAATAAATTCGGCTGAGTTATAAAGGTGAATATTCGAACAGAGTGGTACGATGACCGTTTGTTCGCCATTCTCCGGAGCTGAGTGGGCTGCGGGGTTAACGACATGTGCCATGCTTTCCCCAAAGCGCATCAATCCTTATCAGGCGGCGCTGTGTGTGAGCGTCACATGCAATCACAGCTGACTATGGATGGCGGGAGATCAAAGTGAAAACGAATGGTAGCTCATCGACATGAAGACTTCATATATCTTCGTTTTCCAGTCTCTTTGTTTCTCACAGTCCCAGCCAGTAGTTTTATCCGCTGTCTCTTCAACGTGATCATGCTCCTGAATCATTTCAACTGGTGACAGTTGCAAATGCATTAGGGGGGAAAAAATCCTGATTTCAAAAGGCAATTGATTAAACTGTGGGGGAGAAAAGTGTTACATTTGATAATCATGATAATCAATTATGCACTCACTTAAGAGCTAGTTAGTGTCACTGTTGCTATTCATTACTATCAATTCATGCCTCACGTCTTGGCGTTCTTCATCTGCTAATGAGCTCACTCAACACAGGGCCCGACGTGCACTGAAATGGCGTTAGGGTGAGTTTCAACCACATACTGGGCACAATTCAAAGCCCTGTGATTGGCACATGCTTTCACTTAATGAGGATAATTACTAAGAATAACAAAGCGGAGGACTGCGTCTGCACAGTGTAACCATCCGTGGCTTGAGACTGGTCACACAGGATCTGACAGGCTTTCTGCATTTTTTTTCCCACCTAGGGTGCCAAACACTTAACACAAACCATGGGCCTCCTTTGCTTTCTCTCCCTCCTGGCACCGTGCGGTCGACAAGAACCAGATTAATAAGAATCAGCGTGTCCTGGTAAACACTCGTTAGGGGCCGAGCAGAACAGCTAGTCCTGGAGGAAATGACATGGGAGGGGCGCGGCCGTTTCTGCGTCCAACTCTTGGCCCGGTATCTGACAGCCCAGGAAGGGCAAGAGGCCAACGAGACTGAACGCTGAACCGCTGATCTTTTCTCTTTTCTCTCAGTTCATGTCTCTTGTGTACACATTACTCCCTGCAGATAAAATACTCGCAGGATTCCCCTTTGGTAATAAATCAAGCTCAAACAGCAGACGTTCGATTGATTTGTTGTTTACTTGCATTGCAGGAGATCTGTGGTTGAATTTGAGTTTCGGTCTTTTCAGTCAACAGCTACAATGCTCGGCAATTAAAGGTCTGTGAAGAAAGATTTATAACCAATAGACACATGAATAATAAATACACATAGAACTTGTGTTTATTTCGGAGTTCAGTTCAACACAGAAAGCAAATTTCTCAGTTGCAGAGACAGACACAGAGAGAGTGAGAGAGAAAGAGAAAGAGAGAGAGAGAGGGAGAGTGAGAGGGAGAGAAAGAGAAAGAGAGAGGGGGAGAGAAAGAGAGAGAGCGAGAACGAGAGAGAGGGAGAGAGAGGGAGAGAGGGAGGGAGAGAATGAGAGAGAGAGAGTGAGAGAGAGGGAGAGAGAGGGAGAGAAAGAGAGAGAGAGAGGGAGAGAGGGAGGGAGAGAATGAGAGAGAGAGTGAGAGGGAGAGAAAGAGAGAAAGAGAGAGAGAGAAAGAGCTGCACTACTACTCTGACCCAGTTCTTCTTTAATTGTCTGCAAAGCATACATCAAAGCTGACCAAACAGTCCACAGCAGTTCGATTAAAAGTGAGTTAAAAGATCTATGTGTTGAACCCCCACCACTTTTTAACTGCTCCTCCATCTTAAAACCTCATGACAGTCTGAGATGGTAAAAATGTTCACCTTCTATATAAAACAGGTATTGTTTTGACACGGACAATTTGGGTGTCAGAGGGGTGTCTGAAACCAGAGAAAAGAGGGGGAATGGTAATTGTGTGTGTCTGGGTGTGTGTGTGTGTGTGTGTGTGTGTGTGTGTGTGTGTGTGTGTGTGTGTGTGTGTGTGTGTGTGTGTGTGT